>OZ020552.1:11902871-12379925 GCA_963971465.1 Lepidochitona cinerea | reverse complement strand
CCCATGAGCTGCCAAAATGTTGATATTTTTCTGTTATAACCAAATTTTGAAATATTTGGCTATTTTTATCGAGAACTAAACATTAGAAGCTTTGTAGTGACACAAGTCAGGCTACCAGTCTAACTACCTTAGTTGTAAAAAGAATGAACGTTCGTCGCGGTTATTTCATTTTTGTTTACTTTTCGAAGACGGATTTTCGTTATTCAAACGTCAATCGTTTAGTTTTTGGATGGATTTTCACTTGACACTTGAAATGAAAAGTATGAATCCTGGCAGCTCAATCAATATCAACACTACCTGGCAGCAGTGAATGCTTTAAGCTCCGGGGATACAAATGAAGTTAGGTTATAACGAGACTATGTTTAATCAGATTACATTCCCATCCTAAGTGAGTATTTATTGCTATAACTTTGGGAAACTGGTCCATGCCACTGAAGCAGATTGCCTCATGTCAAATTTAAACAGTCTTAAAAAGTTATTGGTTATCATTCAGTCTTCAATCATCAGCATGCCATTAAACTGCTCAGCCCTGTCTCCTTTCTTCTCGACGACCCATCCTTTATCTTGTCTGTTTGTTGTACTACACAGTCTGTGCATTAAGGAATATCTCGCGTATTATCATTTATTATAGATAGAGAACGTCTATCCCGTCTATCTACTTTACACTTACATTGTTCTACAATATCGGGCGATTAATCACCTACTCTATAAACCAATATGGCGACCAATCACAAGACTTTTTGTGCGTTTTTTGTTCTATACATCATCCCTCTTCACCGAAAATTGTCTAAGCTATACTTTGGTTTTAAGCGACTATCAAAGGTTTAGAAATCTATTTTAATCTTTTCCTTACTTCGGTGTTAACATATATGATGTTACATTTTAGATTTAATGACTTGAAACCATAACAACCAGGGTTGTAATCGAATTCAATAAAAGCTCATTTAAATACGTGGATATAAATGAGCAAAACGTTATCTGTGTTGTATGGATGCTTTAAGGTGTTGAATGTTAATGGAAGTTAACAGCATGGTTTGTTACATCAACTCACGCTAGTCCTTTTTTCACTCAGCATGATTAGACCTGGTTATATCAAACGTAGATACTCTCACCGCATGATCAGTATAAAGCACTAATCAATCTCACTTTTTTCAACTAGGTTATTAACGTTACTAATCAGCATGTTCCACATGGAAACATGACTTATCATCATAATCCATATGGAATCATGACTAAAAACAAACCTTGAATGTCATAACCTAGTCTTGACCGTGACCAAAATTCACACGGTTGATCTTTAACGTATACAAGATTATATAAGGAAGAACTATATTAAGAAAGATGGTATAATAATGATGCATTTATCCTGTTTGCTTATGTCCAACGTTGATCTTGCAAGATGTTTAGCTGAGAAGATTAAGGACTTTCTGTCGATTGTCGTCTAAGTCGTCCTCCTGACAGCTCTCATTGTTATCCAGCTTACCAACAGATCGAATATCGACTGTCCTTTGTCTCTCCTTTGATTCATTTAGCACGATCTTAGTCTAGTGAGAGATTTTGGAGAGATAATATCTGATCAACAAATACCCTTATTTGTACAAGTTTGATGTGATTACATCACGTGTAGGGGACAATTGAGTGAGGTAAAACTGACTCTAGCCTTTATGGAATCCATGAACACATTGTGATATATCCAGATAATACGTTCATTACATTTAATCAATATTGGATATGGAAAAAAATGTATTTAATTTGTGGTGTTTTATTTGTTTTCAGCTATTTGCTGTGGATAACTGTGTGGAAGATTGGAGAATTGCCATCTCATGGCGGAGAAGTGTTCAAATGTTTTTAGAATTCATGGCGTGTGCGGTTCACCCTATTCCAGGAGACTTCTACTTTGTGTGGACCACAACCCATGCAGATGATGGGGTGGTTACCAGCACAAAGGTGCCTATCGATATATTATTATCATTGCCTATGTTTTTACGCCTGTATTTAATATGCAGGGTGATGTTATTACATAGTCGACTTTTTACAGATGCCTCTTCTCGCAGTATAGGGGCTTTAAATCGTATCAATTTTGATACACGTTTTGTTCTCAAGACTCTGATGACAATATGTCCGGGAACAGTCTTATTAGTATTTATGTTATCTTTATGGATTATTGCCAGCTGGACACTCCGAGCCTGCGAAAGGTTAGTCATTTTTATTCATTTTCCTATTATTTAATATTTCAAATAAAAAAATAGTGATGTTTGGCACACGTCAATCTATGGTTCATATGAACCTATGGTGTATACGTTTCATTGTGTACCATTTATATTGTGGATCGGTCTCAGGTTTGCCACCTTGAGATGTTTTAGTCCGAGTCCGAAAGGAATTAAAGTTGGTACCAGGAAAACATTCTACCTGCATGTCAGGGTGGGAGTCAAGGTTAATTCTAGATAGCTAAGAATCCCCAAGTAATAGTGCTTTCTTTTTTACATTAAGAATGTGCCAGTTAGAGGAGGGATATCATAGGGGAATAGGCTGACAAAACTGGAGAGGGGAGAGGAGAGGGAGCAGAGGTACTTGGTCCAGGAGAGGGGGCCCTAGTAGAAACTGGAGAAGGTGGTGGAAGAAAGGGGACAGAGGTATTAGGTCTAGGGGAGGGGATCCAGTAGGAAACGGCGAAGGGGAAACAGAAGATAGAATTAAAGCCTACGAATCCGTTACTACTGGGATGGGGAGGAGAACACAGATGTCGACGGACTGACAAACCGTCTGTTTTTTTCTGGTTTTGCACTTTTATTAATGATTTAACCTCATTTTTCGTTTACAGCCACTGTATATTATTCTTCCAAATCCGTTCTATTTGTAGGATTTTAATATTCCTTTTTCTTACTCTAATTGTACATTAGTTTTACATCAGTCAACCAATATGTCTAATGTAAGGAATAGAAATGTCGCAGACCTGTAACAAAATATTAGGCGTATCTTACAATCAACACTCGCCTCCATATAGTTCGGCGTTAAACATCAATCAATCAACAATCGCCTCCACATAGTTTCGACGTTAAACATCAATCAATTAATACAAGCAACACCAAATCTATACCGGATAATGGAGGCGCACTATCCAATGTGTTTTATGACGAGGCATGAATGAGATTAGATGCAAACGTAATGGATTAATATGATGTACAACTTAACCAAATGATACTTGTGCTATATGACCAAATTTAAGGACAAAATGTGTTGTATGGCGATATGTTAGAGTTATGTTTTGACTTGCATTAAGACAAGTCGTCCCTGTACTATAAATATATCCCACGGCCAAGCGTAAGAAATTAAAGGGGTTTAAATGACCAATCGAAAGACAGGAATATGTTTCATAAGAGGTTTGTTGGTATTTTTTGTGTCCTTCAGCTGTAGAGGTTTTTGTATAATGTTGATGTTGTTATTATTGCCAAACATCAGGTTGAATTTGTTTTGTAGCAGAAGTTTGAATAACGCGTGAACACCCCCAAGGATTCGCCCTTAATTATTGCGAGTTTTTAGTTGGCTAACTTGATGGTACAAATGACTATGATATTATTGGAATTAATGGTAATATAAGTGATATCCTTGTCAACTACATTTTCCTTGACTTAAGTAATGCAATTTACATTTGGTCGTTAAGGAACACCTGTTAATTTCAACATTGTTTGCATTGCTAGAACCAGCGTTAATCTGTCGCTGACAACAGACTGGATACTGACTAGTCGGGTAACCGGCAACAGTAAACACATTACGTTCATTTCTTTATTACCGTCGGCCAAACCTATATTGCATTCCGACTATAATCAAAGCCTGCTTCATCAAAGGACAGATTCTTAACGAATCTGGGCTTTATGGAATCAATATTTAAGGCAAACTGCTGTGTTTAACATTTCTCTTTACGCCTTTTTCGTACTATTTCGATTGGCCTTGTGGAGATCTGTCAGTATCAGGAATATGGCTCAACACAATGCATTTTCTTTAACGAATTCAAAGAAACAAAGACTCTAATTTCTCCTTTGGATTATTTTTTTCTTGGAACCCAGTACGATTATTTAAGCTGCAGATTCGTCTTAGTTGCGCATGTCCAACACCATCCCTGAAAGGTTTCCTGTAATTCTCATCGGCAAAGTTTTCCACCGAATGAATTCCGATTCCTTTTCTAGCTACACAGAAGGCATATGAGATAAAGCTGATCAAAGCAAAGTGTTTAGTGTCCTCTTCGATTCCATTAACTGGTGATAATTACATTGGAGTACTCTCCCTCATCTTATTCTGTCTTCTTAGAAATGCCTGGGGCTTTAATATTGACGTCTATAGACAGTGGTATATTGTTTGCCACTGGTTCATCACAGGGATCTCTTGTGTCTTCATATGCATTAGGCGGAAAGGTTTGCTGTCAACAGACCTATTGTAAGGCCCTGGCAACCAAAACCAATTTCTGTATAATTTGATGAGCAGTCCTATTCATAGTGCCGTGGTCCCCCACCTGATATTAGCTGTAAATGAGACGGACCTGAGCTCCATAAAGTACCCGCCAGGAGTCCTTTGTATCTGACCACTAAACAGATTCCACGACCCTTCCTATACACTCTCTTCAAAATAACCTAACCCAACAAGTAGGGGATAACGAGAAAGAGAACTGCCGTTTAACAAAATCGATTTAGGTTTCCGCGTAATGGAATTTTTATTGCCAAAGATTTCCCCATTTCTATTGCTATATGAATTGATCTACCAAATCTTTCTTTTTAACTATTAAATGTGGTTATCACCTTTACTCGTAGATTTTGTCATTATTGAGGAACAAACAATAACCTACTATTATTGTAAATCTTAACCGTCGGATACCTCGAACGCTGAACACCTACTGCTTCAAACAGCTCACTGCAAACAGTTTTCCTTATCAGTTTTGTCTTCGTTGTTTATGCACTTCGCTAAAACGTTTCAAATCGGTGTCCATTCCATTAGTTCGTACACATTAGTGTTTATGGCATTACTTGATAACCTTTCATTAAAGTCATATATTTGCCTGCTTCTTAGATAATTCTACAGCCAGTGTTTACTGGACATAAATTTCCATTCTTCCGACCAAGACCATTGGTGTATCATCCCAATCTATCAACTAAGTTACACCGACAATAGACGATTGAACTTCTTTTTCTCAAACACCTAATACACCTAAGTAAGAAAATACACTTCCTTTTCCCCTGGGGAAATGGTTTTAGCAACCACTTACGATATTACGTATTGTCCTTTTTAAAGTTTTTACATCTGCAATGTACTTTAAAGTAGTGTTTAGAACTAAAATTAATGAATGTTCGTCCTGGTTATTTAAATTTAGTATGCCTCGTTTAAAATGCAATGCGATGTAAGTGGAAATTTTAATTTGACTCGTTAGTTTTGAGGGTAGTATTTGTGCACCTGTCAAACAGAATTCATACGCTCCACAGTATCACGTCAGACCATCTCTCCTACATCCCTTCAATGAGCAAATAGTTTTAATTATCTTTCCCCATTGCTCCAGGCTACAAAATAACTTAGGATTAATTTAGAACATTGTAACATCATTGAAAAAATCGGAAAATTTAACAGCCTCTAGGAGAAAGAGGAATAAACGGTTAACCCAGTCTTTGAGTGAATTTCAGTGAAAACTGATTTAATAGCTCAATTGTATTTCCGTTTCGGCTCCGTTTTATCTCGAAAAGAAAATCTTTAAAGTTGTATTGAGAGGTGCAATATTTATTAAAACCAACACGACTGATTGAATATTCTCGTTTTGCGCACCTCTTACAGTTCCACATATGAAAAAGCAAGAAATGGAGAATTATTTTGCTAAGCTATTGGTTTATTCTATGAGAGAAATGTGATCGCTTGTCCAATCGCAGATATAACCCAACTTCAACCCATGTCTGCGACTCTTCGGCTTAAGGTGTCCCTTTCGTTTTTATCTTCATCGATTCAAAGAAATCACTGTGTGGCACATGCACTCTAAAATTAGAAGTCACCAAAGTCCAGTTATGACCTCTAAGGTCAATAGCAATGATTTTAATCGGAAAAATCCATTAACCTACTTAAATATTTTCTTACACTTGGCTAGAAATGTCGTTAGTTACATCCAACATTTACACAAGCAACTATTGGAAACGCCTAAAGTAGTTTATGACAGTGGTCACTTCAAGGTGACTGAAATCGACAGGAAGCGTCGCCATCTTGCCTGATTTCGTCAAAACGGGACTTGTTTTCATTACCTATTTAACTTTTCTTTTCATTCCAAGTAAATATTCACGTATAATGTGTGGTCAGGATTGTTATATTTTTCTTAAAGTCATACAAAATGTTTCTGAAGCTGTTATGATAATTCATGCTTGATGCCATGTGAAGGCATACGAGGTCTTTCTTAGCCACGTCTAAAAGAACTCTAGCGAGAATAGGATTGGAGCACATGATCTCCAAAAAGCTAACATTTGGATTCTAAACAATGTAACTAGTGTGAACAGTCACCTAACTCAAATCGTTCGCAACATTCCCTCTTAACAGAGATCGTCGGGTAAACCTAGCTGAACGCTTAATTGTTTCCTTTGTAACTGAGATCTTCTTGTGAACCTGGCTGAACGCTTAACCCTCTAGACCCCACAGTTGCACCGGTGCAACAGCCTAAAATTTGACCTACATATTCTATCCCATGCTATAAGATTCTTTTAAAACTCTATGTTGCATACAAGCAATACACGTAGTTTCGCTTTCAGCGGGTAGGGGTCAGCAAGACCAGTCAGGTTGGTGTCACGTGACTGATCAAAACAGTGATAACCACATGAAGTGATTGAGCAGTTTTTGAAGGTAAAGACAAGCACTAAATTCCATGGAAACACTTAGAGATGTTTGTTTTTTTTGTTATATCATCTTTTAGAACTTACCATAAAATAACATAATCGACAAAAAAGTGAGAAAGTACCATTTGGTATATAAAATATAAGCCTTTGTTTTTTGTGTTGCACGTGTGCAACATTGGTGCGTGTTGCACTTTGGTGTCATGTGAGCAAGTTTGGTTGTTTGTTCTATTTTGAATTACACTTCAAGATTACCATCAAATTTGCAATGTAAATTTGTTTTTTGTTAAAGCTGAAACTTTGTTGAGTGATAATAAAACACTTTTTGAATTATGAAAAACAATTTAAAATGACGTCGTTTGATTTTTTTCAATTAAAGGCACGCTTGCCGCGAAAATCAAGAATATTGTTTACATTAAAAAAGAAAGACCGTTTTCTGTATTTTTCCCAGACAATATAAGTTAGGAACTTTCTATTTTTACCAAAATTTAAACGTTTGGACGTAACTTTGTATTTATAATTTGAATTTGAATTGTTAGGTGCCCGGAACGTAAACAAACCAAACTGCTCACAGGGGCGATTTTATGTTTCAGTCGAGTGAGTGAACTAACGGCACAGTGTAATTTTACGTAGGCCTATTTATCTGAGAAATACAGACTGACGATCGGTTAACAGCGACTGGAAAAGCCTGCTGATAATTGTTTGAGTGTAAACTACAGATAAAAAGGCCTGAAATGAGGGTAATCCAACAAGAAAGTTGACCGACACTGATCGTTGTTGTTGTAATCAGGCTCCGATTCTTCGTTTGTTTTTCACCCCATTTCTACACTCTAAAGCTAACTATAGACATGTTTTATGTGTCCTATGTTTAAGTTTAGTGGTATTAGTCGTAGTAAGCTCATGTAAATTGGGTTTCTTAGCAAATTTAAACAGGCTACGGCGGCAAGTGGGCCTTTAAGCCTCAATGTTGCATGTGTGCAACGAAATTAAGAGCATGATCACGTGGGCGATAATCCAATTTTTTCTCAAAATATGTTTTTCTGGTCTGCTATGGCTTGTTTAAGACCCTCCCAAAATTTTTCCCACCGCTCATTCATGTACCGGGATCTAGAGGGTTAATTGTTTCCATTGTAACTGAGATCTTCTTGTGAACCTAGCTGAACGCTTAATTTCTTGCATTTGCAACAGAGATCGTCTTGTGAACCTAGCTGAACGCTTAATTGTTTCCTTTGTAACTGAGATCTTCTTGTGAACCTGGCTGAACGCTTAATTGTTTCCATTGTAACTGAGATCTTCTTGTGAACCTAGCTGAACGCTTAATTTCTTTTATTTGCAACAGAGATCGTCTTGTGAACCTATAGCTGAACGCTTAATTGTTTCCTTTGTTACTGAAATCGTCTGCTGAACCTAGCTGAACGCTTAATTGTTTACTTTGCAACTTAGATCGTCTGGTGAACCTAGCTGAACGTTTAATTGTTATCTTTGTAACTGAGATCGTCTGGTGAACCTAGCTGAACGTTTAATTGTTTTCTTTGTAACTGAGATCGTCTTGTGAACCTAGCTGAACGCTTAATTGTTTCCTTTGTAACAGAGATCGTCTTGTGAACCTAGCTGAACGCTTAATTGTTTCATTTGTAATTGAGATCGTCTGGGGAACCTAGTTGAACGTTTAATTGTTTTCTTTGTAACTGAGATCGTCTGGTGAACCTAGCTAAAAGTTCAATTATTTCCTTTGCTACTGAGGTCGGCACGTAAAGACGTTAGGCGAATAGTAAAATGCCTGTATAATAACAAATCAGGAACTGTTTGAGGTGGTGTATAAACACCACAGTACTATTTACCAGTAGCATTCTGTAAATAGGGTCTCCGACATGCACTATAGATCTCTGTAGCTGGCAATTCCTGTTCGAAGGAAAATTTTCCAACTGTTTTCCTCTCCCAATTTGCAATTTACGGTGGAAGATTTTCATTGATTACGAAGATTTTTTTCGAAATCAAAAATTAAATTTAGATATTGTTTACTGTCTATCGTTGGATTTTGACCAACTCTATGTTAAAATTCTCTGTTTTCAGCCACCATGACGTGAAGCATGCAAACATTCTCAACTCTATGTGGATGATAGCCATTACATTTCTCTCCATCGGTTATGGGGACATCGTTCCGAACACGTACTGTGGTCGGGGAATTGCCTTATTGACCGGCCTCATGGTAAGTGCCTCTCTTACATTATCTCAGCCCGGACTTTCCTACTTTAATAATATCCTTCAGTTCCATTCTCTACAGACTTGGCCAAAATGAGCATCATGAATAGGGCAGTCAGTCGATACATCTGCCCGTGAGACGTGATGGCGTCACCAGAATACTGGTCAACGCCGAGCTACACAGAGAAAATATGTTGTTATTCCACATCTTCTCTGGAGATTGTGAGAGCTTCATTTCCGATTGAAAGGGGGTAACTTAGCAGGACATCCGATATTCTGGCTATCAAGTCAACACACCCCAAGAATTGCTTAATTTCCTGCTACCTCATTGAATTTTAATTATTTTTGGTTAAATCTTGTTTCCATTCCTTCCATCTTGTTATGCTTTACATTTTTGTCGGTATGCTTAGTATAATTACTTGACAATATTGATTTTTCCGGATTTTCATTTTTTCGAATTGCTCACATTTGTGGGGGGATTGATAAAACATCATGTAAATGTTACCCACTGTTTAACCTTGGTCGGGAGTTTTGGTGACCTTTGGAGATATTTCCTTGTCCAGTTTTACACATGATGTGTGAATTGCCGGTCATCGCTGTCATTTGGCTGGTTTGTGCTGATGGATGTGTTAAGGGTCTGTTATCAAAGGGCCTTGTATCACAGGAAAGACATACAGGTCACTCATATCGAATTTATTTCACTAATATAGGTTGACGTGAACAGATTTCGGCGCTGACCTTCGGACAAATCGATAAGCAATCAGTTTATTAGTTTCTCTCTTTCTCATCCTGCCTTCAATGAAGTAAGCAGTGGAAGGCCTTTAATCCTGGACTTCAATCAGTACATTTATAATTAATTCTCAGCTCAAGATCCGTTCCCACCATCATTCCCAACAATAATTAGATAATTACAACTCTTGGTATATCCACTGGTGTCACGTGACACTACATGAGAAGTAATCCCATAAAAGCCGACCACTGTGATCAAGTGTCCTCCCAACTAAAGCCACTGACCAAACTCAATATTACCCCCAAGTCTCTCACAATGGCACATTGGCAACATACGATGTTCTATTTGGATTGTTAAAACGTAGTTAATTGCCAGTTAATAGATGTAGATGCCGGTTAAAATACATGTAAATATCGATAGGGCATAAAACTGCATCATATATAACTGAAAAACTAATTATTGTTATTAAATAACATTTGGCAAATATCTTTTTTCAGCAAGATATCTTTATAGAATTAGAAATATTGGAAATGAGACTTTTCAAGGTGACAAAATAGAATGCCAGACTTAAACATATGTTTATTAAAGGAAATATTTGCTATATGGATTAAATTAATCCATTTTATCTCATATACTCATTCATTTTTTTGTCTACATAAAAATGTGGACTTGAAGACTTCAGTCAAACGTAAGGTATCAACATTTGTGTCTGGACGCTTTTTGATAGGAGTTTCAAACACTGTCAAAAAATCTGTTCCATCTGATGAGCTACAAAACTGAATCTATATGTAACAGAAGTGAACATTGATAACAAAATTATGCTGAAGATTGTAAGCCTCTGTCTTACCAGAAAAGTAGTATAAGATGCGTTTATTTCTGGTATTAAGACGATTTTGGCCACCGTCATTTTTCGTGTGGCAGCATAAGGAAGTCAATGTCTGGCGTTGCACTTTTCGCCATGGACTTTCCTTTTTCTCGCTTTTCCTGTGCTAATGGAGATATGTGACTGAACATCTGGCAATTGGACACAAAGTCGTGGTTGATGCTATTTGGAAAATTGCACTAAAGTGCGGTGTTTATCTTTTGATACTTGAAAGATGAAACTGCGTTATTTAAAAATCTACGTAAAAAATATTATATTCACTCCACCTCATGTGTTTGTGAAATGACCATGTTTCACGTTTTCTATGTATTCAGCAGTGGCTTATTGCTTAACGTATATTACAATTCTAGTCAAAAACAAGACGACATAAGATTGGCCTTTAATGTCCTTAAACACAAATAAGTGGTGTTTGGAGATTGATGGATTACCTTTGTACATTTACATTGATCCGATATAAAATTCTGAAAAAATAATCTCAAAGAAAAAAGTGAACACTCATTCGTATTCACCAATGAGCTATTAACATTTGTTACATCTACAGGGCGCCGGTTGTACAGCGTTAGTTGTGGCCGTGATTGCTAGAAAATTAGAACTGAGTCGAGCAGAAAAACATGTGCATAATTTCATGATGGATACGCAACTATCAAAAAGGGTAAATATATTTGTTTCCTATACCTGTCTCTAAAATGTCTGCCATGAAAGTACTCTAGGCAAAACTCCCTTCATAATTTGTTTTCCATTAAATAGATGAACCCCTCAAGATTTAGAATTTTATTTAAGTTCTCCAGCAAAAAAAAAACACGTCGCCTATTTCCGAGTAGAAACAAAAACGATTTCGATATTTAAAGATAAAATTCTGGACTGGTTCTGATTCCCCATCCAACTTTAGGTCTCGATTCTGCCGAACACCCTTGTCTACATAAAACAATATATGTATTTAAAATGTTTAGGATTAAAAATGCTTTATTTGTGTTTTATAATAGTACAATTTACAATATTTGGTACAAATGTAATTCCCCCAAAAAAGTTTGCCGAAAAAGGGCATACAGAGTTACTGTTCCTGATAAAACATTCATCTAGCCTGCAATGTTTTGATTCTAAAACCATTTCAGAAAACAATTATTTCTTGGATCCATCCTATTAAATATTATTCATATCCAACCTCTTTTCAAATTTTCCTTTTCTTCCAGTTAAAAAATGCAGCAGCCAATGTTTTGCGAGAAACATGGCTTATTTATAAATATACTAAATTAGTAAAGAAGGTGAATGCGAGTAAAGTACGTACACACCAGAGGAAATTTCTGCACGCTATTCACAAGTAAGTCACAAGTTCTCATAATTAAATGACCAGATTAGCACATTGATCTTCTGCTGTGCATATATTTGTCAAAATATTACCTGGGACTCTGTTATCAAAGAATTTTCGGATAAATACTTGTATCTTCTGATTGAACTGTTTATTGGGTATGCTGCTACAGTTGCTCAACACCATTAGCAGTTCTCCGACCTTCGGAAACAAAGTAAATGTTCAGTATCCAGAAGAGAGATGCTTTCATTTTTATCCCTATGATATGTTGATAACTTGGATCAGCCTGGGAAGTCTCTCTCTCTGTCTATCGGTCGTGTAGACATGGCAGTCACTATGCATGTTCTTGTTAATCTTTTGCAGTCTCAGACGAGTTAAACTTGACCAACGAAAACTAACAGAGAACCAGAATACATTGGTTGACATGGCTAAGGTATTGTATATCTTTGCTGTTATTTCTATTCCATTGTTCTAAACATTGTGTTATGTGACCTCATTTTACAAATACTAAACATTGTTTAATATGACCTCATTTTACAAATACTAAACATTGATTTAATATGACCTCCTTTTGCAAATACTAAACATTGTTTAATATGACCCCCTTTTCCAAATACTAAACATTGTTTAATATGACCTCATTTTGCAAATACTAAACATTGTTTAATATGACCCCCTTTTGCAAATACTAAACATTGTTTAATATGACCCCCTTTTCCAAATACTAAACATTGTTTAATATGACCTCATTTTACAAATACTAAACGTTGTTTAATATGACCTCATTTTGCAAATACTAAACATTGTTTAATATGACCCCCTTTTCCAAATACTAAACATTGTTTAATATGACCTCCTTTTACAAATACTAAACATTGTTTAATATGACCTCATTTTCCAAATACTAAACATTGTTTAATATGACCTCCTTTTACAAATACTAAACATTGTTTAATATGAAGCCCTTTTGCAAATACTAAATATTGTTTGATATTACCTCCTTTTGCAAATACTAAACATTGGTTGATAAGACCTCCTTGTGCGAATTCTAAATATTATATATTATGGCCTCATTTCCAAATACTAAACATTGTTTAATATGACCGTCTTTTCCAAATACTAAACATTTTTTAATATGACCTCCTTTTGCAAATACTAAACATTGTTTAATATGGCATCGTTTTTCAAATACTTAATATTGTGTATTAAAATAGGGCCTCCTTTCCTAATACTAGACATAGTTGATATGACCCCAAATACTTAACCTACTGAACAGTTTATAATAGCCTCCCATCCCATACCCGCCAATAATTGCTCACTTTCAATTTATTTGGAAGCGTTTAATTTCCTGTGGGAAAGATCCATGGTTTGTCTTAGTCCCTCGAGTAGGACGATTCTTTTGGTAGCTGATTTAAAACGCCAGCTGCTTAAAATAACTCATCTTTAAGTTTGTTGCAATTTTTCAAATTAGTAGAAATATAAGTAGTATTGAATATCGGATTAAGGGCCGCAAGTAAATTTTCTGGCAAACGATTACATTTGAAGAGTTATGTAAGGAATTCCCTGCTGCTATTGTTTACTGCCCGGGAGAAACCCCCACCTTCGGCAACTCTTCCAAATATGGCCATCGAGAGAATAATCTACTTAGAAATATTGAAATTTTTATTTGATCTGAGTGGGATTCAATCTTTTTTTATCTTTCCACAATCAATCAAACTATATTAAAGCTAATAAACCGAAAAGCAATGAGTCCGGTTCCCCCCCCCCACTAAACCTGACAACGCCGCCATATAGGTGAAATAATCTTGAGGGGGGGGGGGGCGTAAAAACATCAAGCAACCAATGAATCAGTTATTCCGTTAATTTCCATCCAATAAGATAAACATTTGCAGATTTTTTATTCTTTAGATATTTTTTGCGACCGTGATTTTCAGATATTTGTTCATTTCTTTTTAACCTTTCTTAAAATGTGTGTTACTTAAGTAGACCTATCGTTACTCCTCAGTTCTGACTCCAAAATTACTTTTTTTATACTGACGGCCGTATCTCGGATAAAATATTGCCCCTCCGTATTTAAACAGCAGTCATTTTGGAGTCAGAAACCCAGACTAGCCTATCGTATAAGATTACATTGATCAATCCGGTTTTCGCTTCTCTATAAAAATAATTTTGCAATTTATTCCCGAAACGGGCGTCCCCAAAAATCGGTGGAAGGATTTATGCCATTTTACAAGAAAGTGTAATCCCAAACAATAATGAGAATAAAAGATGCAGACTAACTTAACTCTTGCTACAATAGCTGTATAGCATTTCTTTCCATTACCACAATCCTAGACTGTTTTGTATTTCTATTTCTTTTTTGTCATTGTCATGAGTTTACAATGCCCGGTATCTCAACATGTTTTATGTTATGCGGGCATATCATTAACTTTAGTATGTTATTCAGCATTATTTTGATTTTTTTGTAGCTATTTATTTTAAAAAAGATTTTTCATATCGATAAAATATATGATACCAGCATTTTATGTCAGACTGTCATTCAATTGTCTATGTATTGCGTTTGCACAACGCTTTTCCGTACAATGTGTGTATCACAGAGCGTGTTGTTACATGTACCACACAGCGTGCTGTGTACATGTATCACACAGCGTGCTGTGTACATGTATCACACTGCGTGCTGTGTACATGTATCACCTGCTATGTACATTATCACACAGCGTGCTGTATATATATATATCACACAGCGTGCTGTGTACATGTATCACACAGCGTGCTGTGTACATGTATCATACTGCGGGCTGTGTACATGTATCACCTGCTATGTACATTAACACACAGCGTGCTGTGTATATATGTCACACAGCGTGCTATGTACATGTATCATCACACAGGGTGCTATGTACACATGTTTGAAACAACCTGTAATGTACATGATTCACCGAGTGTGCCGTGTACATGTATCACACATTATATCTTGTATATATATGATGCAGCGTGCCCGTTAATATGTATAGTTATTACACAGCTATGACGTCACTACAGCTGGTTATATGATCTTCCAATGAACCTGTCTGCCAATCATTGTCACTATCTGTGTCCCCTGAGCATGAATTCCTTTTCATATGGCGCATGATTAGCTTCAGCTGTTTGCTTTTCCTTTTGAGCATGTTTCTTTCAAGGGAGACGGGGGAAATTGGAAAAGTCATTTTCAAAAATAATACAAAATAAAATTTTGTGGGTAAATCAGTACGTGTTTTGAACCGGCATAACAGTGAGGAAAAAGCTTAACTTATTATTTAATTGCCAAATTTCAATATGCATAATATCCGTGAATTTTGATTTAAATCGTATTCTCTACGAACTTTCACTATATGGCACGTTTCCTTTCCGTTTCCCTTTTCTAGCACATAGCAATGGCCGGTCTGGATTCCGCTCACAGCGTCTATATCTCTGTACCATTCGTAGAGTACAAACAGGTTTGACTTTACCAATCCTTTATTAACTCTCACTCCAGTTAGTTGAGTGACTGACTAATACGCATGCGCTCTAGCCCTCTAGCATTAATTTGCATGTAGTACACATGGTGACGTAGCTGAAGCTACTGTGTTTGCAATGCGCGTCGTTCTGTTTGCATGTTTCTGGTCAAGCTGTGGGTATTTGGGAATATTTTCAAGGTGAAATTGTTGTCGGTGAAGCGAGTCGTTAAGATAGGGCCTAGATGCCAAATGCAATATATATATATCGGGAACTTAAGATTTTCTTCTCAATGAATGGCCTTTGCTTGGGTTTCCTCCAATCGTGACAAGTGATCCTGTCCCCAATGGACTCACCCTGGAGAGATCACGTTTGACTGAATAACCACGTAACAAGTTACAAAACATACATTTCCATAAATAATTTTTGAAACAAGAGGAAACCATTATTTTATACCTCTTCTCCCCGTCTAAACGATATCGGTGGTGGTTTGCTCAGCACCCTTTATCGGTGACACTGTTCAGCATCGTTCATCGGCATCTTTCAACGGTAGCAGTTTGTTCAGCATCCTTCATCGGTGGCAGTTCGCTCAGCACCCTTTATCGTTGGTAGTTTGCTCAAATCCTCATCATTCGCAGTTGGCCCTGCATCCTTCATCGATCTCAGTTTGCTCAGCATCTTTCAACGGTGACAGTTTGCTCAGCATTTTTCAGCGGTTGCAATTTGCTCAGCATCTTTAAACGGTGGCAGTTTGCTCAGCATCTTTCAGCGGTTGCAATTTGCTCAGCATCTTTCAACGGTGAAAGTTTGCTCAGCATTTTTCAGCGGTTGAAATTTGCTCAGCATCTTTCAACGCTGGCGGTTTGCTCAGCATCTTTCAGCGGTTGCAATTTGATCAGCATCTTTCAACGCTGGCAGTTTGCTCAGCATCTTTTAGCGGTTGCAATTTGCTCGGCATCTTTCAACGCTGACAGTTTGCTCAGCATCTTTCAACGGTGGCAGTTTGATAAGCATCTTTTAACAGTGGCATTTTGTGCAGCATCCTTCAACGGTTGCAATGTGATTAGCATCTTTACACAGTGGCATTTTGTGCAGCGTCGCTGATCGGCTGCAATTTGCTCCGAATGTTTTATTTACAGGCGAGAGCTACGCATAATAAAATGGTTGGAGATGTAGTCAACCGTACGTCTTGGCTTGAACTGTGAGACGTCAGCTATCGATAGAACTTCCCGTGGCTGTGTGGTGACTTTCCCAGGAAGATTAGCTTTCACCTCAGAAACGAAATCATAGAACGGTCAATTCATGCATTAGATAGTCATCAATCTCTATATACACTTCCCGGCCAAGACAGTAACCATACATTTTAATTTCTAGTTCCTATTTATCCTGCTCATAATGGATGTTCTTCCGACTCTTCCTCCATGCTTCATTGTTAGGTATTGCTGGTGAATAACTAGATCACCAGACGACTACCACTTGTTTCTAGAAATACTTCCTCCTCGGATTTGCTCTGTGTCGGTCAACTAGAGAAGATTAAACACCAGATAAATTATGTGACCCATTCACTTCTATAGATTACCTCTCACACCATCACCCTATATGGCTTTTCCACCTCTTCTATTTAAAGCTAGCTTATTTATTATTTATCCCATTGTAACATTAACATTGGATTCGGTTTTGTTTTAATAACACGTATGTGGTATTTGGTGGTATTGGTTAGTAATTTGTGCTTTTTGTCGTCTGACTACATCATCGATACAACTATTTCCTGTAAATGACAACTTTCTGTATAGGCTACCTTACGTGAAGTTGACTGACCATTAGTATGTATAGAAGTATAAGATTAATATGTAATTAGCTGCCAAGATCACTGTCAAGCTTTATTTTAAATCGAAAAAATGCTCCGAAAGAGGCCTTAAGCTTAAAATACGTTTTACAATAATTGCGCATATTAAAAATATTATTATTTTTCTGCGATTTTTTTTCTGTATATGTAGGCTTATATTTGGTTTCCCGTTGTTACGACCACCCCAACCCTAATGGATGATGTCAGAAACAAAGAAATTTTTTAAAAAATCTCAGACCTTTTTTACAGTTGGCATGGAAACTTAAACTGTCACTTAAGAGTTCTGAGAAGCATATGTGATCCACTTGTTATTTTCTACATTTCTTATACAAAGCTGGATACCACAGATAGCCGTGTACACAGTCAATCGGAATACATTGCCACGTCCATAAAATACACGGAAAGTTCAAACAACCAAGTCTCAAACAAAAACTAATTAAAATGTTCCCAAGACTTGCCCTCACGTTCTACACCTATTCTTCTCCTCATTGGAATCAATTTTTGGTTAAGTCAGCCGATTTCCGGAACACTGTTTTTTGTCAATATTCAACATATACATGTATAAACCAACTTATTATTGCAGGAAATATAAAGTGGTATGAGCTTCCAGAATGTTGATATTTTCCGTTCAGACAGAATGTTGAAATTATAGGCTATTTTTCTCAAGGCAGAATGCAGAAGGTTCAATGCAGAAGATTTTTTGCGGCGAATATACGCGAAAGTTGTGTTTTGTATCAACTTAAGAATGAATGAACATTTTGTCTACTTTTCGGACACTATTTCGATAAACTATATGGATTTTCCTCATTTCAATGTAGTTCAATAACCTTCTAAGCCTCATGATGTGACAATCAGAAAAAGAGCGAATGCTGGCAGCTCATGTCACTTTAAAGAGGCCTATTTGTCAAACAAAACTCATGCTACTATCATCATAGCAAATTTTCAAGATGGACATGGCAATGCTTTCCGATTGACTGTGACCTACCCTAATATTGGATTGTATTATTTCTGCTCTTAAAGAATAAGGCCGTCAACGTGTTAACCTCGCGGACATTTTGCCGTTTCGTAGCTTTTACGATTCGATCAAACATATTTAACAGTCGTGCTATTGTAATGACATTTCCGTGTAGTACGTTCGAGCTTTGGCAGTTTTCTTGCAGAATTTTTCTGAAGGGGGATTTTAACTAGACATCTTTGGTTTATCATATCCTACAACTTTCTCTAGAATCGTATCTGCTGTTGTTAGCTACACCTAATGAAGAGAACTTTTCCTTTCAGATCCAATGTCACATTCAAGACATGGTTTCCGAGATGCACGGTAACCAAGGTGGTTTGGAGAAAAGGGTTAAGAACTTGGAGGACAAACTGGGAGGTTTACAAGTCAGTATGAAACTTTCATGGGGATGGGGTTCTCTTCTATAGGTTTTTTACAAGTCTACCCTGTTATTGTCATCTGGGTCGGGGGTGAAAGTGCATCCCATATGAAGGACGTGGTTTAAGGCCAAGCTAGTTCATGTTCAGAATGTCCACTGCCCTATCAATGGAAACCGATCTTCACTTATTTATAAAACACAATCTTCCTGATAGGGCTTATCATTAAATAACCATGGCTTCTTCAGAATCACATATCCAATGACTTGTCCTTTGTTCTTATTAACCAACCGTATCCATTACTTTGTTTAATACCTAATAGCTGTTTCTCAACTATATGTACTGTATATTTTGCAGAATCAGATGGATCAGTTACCAAATACAATAGCCCGATGTCTCACAGATCGCCAGGAATACCCCGATCGACCAGAAACTAGATCCTCATTCGATGGTGTCACTCCTAGACGGTTTTCACCCACACGGCGTAGACGATTTCCGGTATTCCAATTGCCTGGTCCCCATGGATCCAGTCAATTGTAGTCGACAGCCCCCATGGATCCAGTCAACTGTAGCGGACAGACCCCATAGAACCAGTCAACTGTAGCAGACAGGCCTCATGGAACCAGTCAACTGTAGCGGACAGGCCCAGTGGATCCAATCAATTGTAGTCGACAGCCCCCATGGATCCAGTCAACTACAGCGGACAGGCCCCATAGAAGCAGTCGACTGTAGCGGCCAGGCCCCATAGAACCAGTCAACTGTAGCGGACAGGCCCCATGGATCCAGTCAACAAGTGTAAAATCGAACAATTCTCCAATTCTCTCTCCTATTCATAGATGGGGGGGGGGGGGGTAGCCCCCCTCTGGGAACCGGTGGTGATACTGACCGGACCAGTGAGATTGACAGAACTATAGAGGGGTGAGATGTCACATTTGTCATCTTATCGCTAAGGTAGACATAACCTCATACAGAGGCCGGTTGTTAAGGTGAGAAAAGGGCCCAGGAGATCCACAAGAGAGAAGAAGGGGGTACAGGATTGACACTGTTACCGTTAAATGTGAGTTTGTATGAAGAGAACGATAATGAGGCATTCTCCTAAAGTGAGAGATTCTATTGTTATGGAAAACTGAGTATTGTTGTTTCTGTAAGGGCAGTGGAAAGCCAGCCGCTCTATTTTACCGAAAATGACTGAAGCAATCTAAAAATTCCAAATTCTATTTCTTCAACAGCAGCTATTATTTATCTTCTTCTTTGAAGACATCTAAGTAGCTCTTACATTTCTTCCTATCTAACCACCAATCGCTTTCCGTCCAAGCTTATGCTAATATGAAAATGAGACTTGGCTTTAAATTGTTCCTCTTACACTTCTCTCAAGTGATGGCGGTTGAAGTGACGTATCAGTAAATTCTATACTACAAGCCTTCCAGAAATTCTCGGACAATTACAAATTGTCATGAGGAATGACGAGAACGGCATAACATCTGTATTTGACCGTATAGAAGGCATACATTGTCCGGTGAGTCCATATTTAACCGCCAATTACGACAAGTAATCGAACTACTGACCTTCCCTACGATGCAGATTTTTGGCGAAACGTCTGTGATATGAACAGTTGCAATGACATTATTAAAATATATATAGATACATTTATATACACACATTTGTATGATGTAAATAGGTGGTCTCAGAGCTCGAGCACGATGGATAAAGGGAGGCAACCAGAAGGAATTATCAGCAATTTTTGTTGCACGGTCTAGAGCTCTTTCGCCAATAAGATTTTCTTTTCCGTCTTCCAACGTTTACTTCTCATCGAATGTGTTTTCTTCACGCCTGCATAACTACCCTATCAGTGAAAGTGTTTTCTTCAAACGCATCACTGCCCTTCCCACAACCCCCCACACGCATCAACAGCTAAGTTATAGATGTATATGTGTAAAAACAACCATCAAATAACTTATATCTTTCATGTTAATATTATTTTCTGAAATTCATTCTACTTGAAACATGATACTATATCAAGAAGACCTACATGAGTATCCATTGTTGTTTATCAATGTCGTACAGGATTATATAGTATGTAAAATACCGTTATCACGTGTTAAACCATCAAATGTATGACAAGAAGACTAAACTTGAAGCCCAGAGCTACACAGCATGAGTTAACAGATCGTCTACACAGCATGAGTTAACAGATCGTCTACATAGCATGAGTTAACAGATCGTCTACACAGCATGAGTTAACAGATCGTCTACACATCATGAGTTAACAGATCGTCCCCACAACATGAGTTAACAGACCGTCCCCACAACATGAGTTAACAGACCGTCTACACAGCATGAGTTAACAGATCGTCTACACAGCATGAGTAAGCAGATCGTCTACACAGCATGCGTTAACAGATCGTCTACACAGCATGAGTTAACAGATCGTCTACACAGCATGAGTAAACAGATCGTCTACACAGCATGAGTTAACAGATCGTCTACACAGCATGAGTTAACAGATCGTCTACACAGCATGAGTAAACAGATCGTCTACACAGCATGAGTAAACAGATCGTCTACACAGCATGAGTAAACAGATCGTCTACACAGCATGAGTTAACAGATCGTCTACACAGCATGAGTTAACAGATCGTCTACACGGCATGAGTTAACAGATCGTCCCCACAACATGAGTTAACAGATCGTCTACTGTACCCTAGTTACAGTTAATTAAAATACGCCGTCGGTTATATCATTGATGGAACATGTTTTGTTATGTGACAATGATGCTTAATTAATATTGACCTATCAGTTCACGTTTTGTAAGTTAATGGAGAGATGGGCATGAAAGTTGTATGTCACTTGTTTTTTGTTGAAATTTCACTCTAAAAGGGTTGTTTACCATGTTGTTGTTTTTGTTTTTCAAATGGAGTCCGCAATGTTCTGTCATAATGTCAACACACATCAAATGTTGATGTATTTTATCCTTTCTCATTTTTTCTAACAATATATATCCTCTCTCCTTGGCTTAATCTAAAATTGAGTCCACAATTGGTCTACCGGGCATGATTTAGGAGAAACATGGAGCATTCTGGGGATGTTGACAATATTTGCCCGACTTTCTATGAAACTAGCTTTACAAACTGGTTAAGGATGTCTGTAAATCTATGATACATGGGTTTGAATTCAAAAGCCAGGCCTTCATATTACAGATTGACGTTTTATTCAATAAACCTCATCATAGTCAGCCATAGGTCGAAATCTGGAACACATTAACGCGCAGAAATGGCTTTACTCTAATCCGTGCTTAGGTCGGCACTTAACTCCGAGAAATACCCCTACAGTCATGGCAACCCATATTGTAAAGATACGTTGCTATGGCAGTTACGCTAAAAACTTACGCTTCGCCCTTTCGTGAAAAAAGCTCCTGGAGCCAGTTTTGTGAAAGGGCGTGGACGTAAGTTTTTTACGTAACTGCCATAGCAACGTATCTCAATAGCATGGATGGCCATGGTAGTTACGTTAGAAACTTACGTTACGCCGCTTTGTGAAACAGGCTCCTAGTTACCTCTACCAATCCTATAGGTGAAATGGTCGCATGTGGGATAAAAAACATAGGCATACAATATATCCGAAAAACTTAGGCTGATATGAAAATTGCCCCCCCCCCCCCCCCCCCCCTAAAAAAAACAAAACATTTTCTCAGAAGTTGTATGTACACTGGTATTTATTGTGATGATGTGAATTATAATGGTAGTCATCAATGTTTGTTAATAGTTACTGGATCGTGATTCCCATCATCATCGTCTCTGTTCATTACCAATGCGCACCAATCAGCAAGTGGACAAAGAGTTATTTTAAAAAATCATATTTTTCGGTTGTTGATTTTTATGAGTTGTTGTTGTTATTATTATATATACTAACGCATGGTCACATGGGTTGTTGTATAAAGCGTCCACGTGACTCTAGGTTCAGTTGAACTCCTCAAGATGGTGGAAGATTATTTCCTCTTGATTAGAAGATCGTTTGAACCGAACCTATTCAGATGTCCTATTTTCGTACAATTCCATTGTATATGATTACCGTTAAATCCAATAAAGGATCGTTATCACTCCATACTCCATTGTTCCGTGTGTTTTATTTGGGTTGGTTGTTCTGTCTGATAAGTGAGCCAATTCTATGAGGGGATTTCTATGGGAAGCAGTAAAAACCCGCGGGCTGTTGGTGTAAATGGCATATCCTCCAATCGGCTTCCAATAGTAGTGAGACAATCTGTAAATAGAAGAACGAAACATAACAATAAATGATGCCTAGTGGAATATAGGAGAATGAAGATGATCGAATACTGACGTCTTCTTCACAGTTGGATGATTTCACAAATATATCCCGTTGAATCAGTTAAGCGTATCGGTGATAATACTTTCACCCTCTTTAACAAACCGCCATCGTCTGTGTTCATTATTTCCCGTTTGATGTCCATGATGGGGCATTTCTTCATGTCACCACAAAATGCCACTGGCATTATCTGTCAGCCTGAATACACAATATAAATAGAGCAAATAAGATGACATATGATGATCTTCTTATTTTGTTTGTGTTAAAAATGGTAAAAAAGATACGAAATAATGCCTTGGGATATACGTGTCCTAATTAACATTAGAGAGGTTAAAAATTACCCCTGGAGCCACATAATCCATTAAATGTGGTTGTATATATATATATATATATGTACATATACATATATATATATATATATATATATATATTGTCAACTGTAACACCATAGTAGAGAGATATTCAATCAGTAATGTGCCTAATCGGCTTTTTTCTTCTTGAAAGATACACCGTGCTGGGATTTTGCGAATATAGAAAAACTTTTGTGGCGACCTTTCTTTAAGGCCCACTTGCCGCCGTAGCCGGTTTAAATTTGCTAAGAAACCCAATTTACATGAGCTTAGTACGACTAATACCACTAAACTTAAACATAGGACACATAAAACATGTCTAGTTAGCTTTAGAATGTAGAAATGGGGTGAAAAACAAACGAAGAATCGAAGCCTGATTACAACAACAACGATCAGTGTCGGTCAACTTTCGTGTTGGATTACCCTCATTTCAGGCCTTTTTATCTGTAGTTTACAATCAAACAATCATCAGCAGGCTTTTCCAGTCGCTGTTAACCGATCGTCAGTCTGTATTTCTCAGATAAATAGGCCTACGTAAAATTACACTGTGCCGTTAGTTCATTCACTCGACTGAAACATAAAATCGCCAATAGGGGGCAGTGTGGTTTGTTTACGTTCCGGGTACCTAACAATTCAAATTTTCAAATTCAAATTAAAAATGCAAAGTGACGTCCAAACTTTTAAATTTTGGTAAAAATAGAAAGTTCCTAACTTATTTTGTCTGGGAAAAATACAGAAAACGGTCTTTCTTTTTTAATGTAAACAATATTCCTGATTTTCGCGGCAAGAGTGCCTTTAAAGGCATGCTCGCCACTAAAATCAAGAAAACTGTTTACATTAAAAAAGGACGACCGTTTTCTGTATTTTTCCAGTAAGAATAGTATTTTTGATTTGAAAATGAAAATTTGATTCGATAGGTACCCGCAATGTAAACAAAGGACGAGCCCAGCAATGTATGAATTTTAAACCAGGGGGCAGTTGAACGCGTATTTTCGGAACTAACCTGAGAAATACAGACGGTCGTTTTGATTTGAGGGAAACCAAAATGCCTTCTGATGAATTTTAGATCGTAAATCAAAAACAAAAAATCTGAAATCAGTTTAATCCAAAATAGAATTTCGGCGATTTCTGGTCGATTTTGACGTTCGGATTTCAGTTTTAGGTATGCATTACCACGCGTTGTAAACATAACTGAACATATTGTATATGTGTGACATGTTTAATTTAGGGACTGGTATTAAGCTCGTATGAATTTCTTTACAAATGTCTGAAGAATCTCGGGGTGCCTTTAAATAGCACGACCTGGCCCTGCATTGATGAAATTAAACCCCCAAAACAGCAGATGTGTTGAAAACAGCGTTTGTTCAGAAGCAAAGGAGATACTTGGACATTGTTTACATTAGAAACACAGTTCTGACCTGCCAAACTCCAGTCTTTCGCAGTTTTGATTTGGAACCTATTACCAATACCCCTCAATAATTGCGGGATATAATAGCCTATTTTCACAACCACGTGTATATTCATTTTTTCTGGTACTAAAATTGCATGCTTAAGCCTAAATGCATAGCTTAGGGAACATCTCCGGGAAGACTTTGTCTGTAAATGGATCCCAATCATTTGACGACTGCATGGTAAATGCTATCTTTTCTGGTATTTACCAATGTGGTTACTATCACGCATACGCCGTGAACTAAGCTCCGTTTTCTCACTTCCGCTGTAGATACCAAGCACAAACGTTTGGAAAGGGAAAGTTTTTGGATTCAACCATTACAAACTATTTATCCTTTGGGTTTGAACTTGGACGCGGAAAAAACTATAATACCATTTGTGTTTCAGTATAAAGAAGCGAGCATCGCTATGTCCAAAATTATAGTAGAAGAATACTAACTACTTCAAAGTAAAATTGATCGACCTCTGATCCAAAGGCCAGTCATTGCTTTTAAAAAGAACAAGAGTTTGAAAGACATACTGGTCAGGGCTAAACTCCCCTGTCTGTCTTCTACCTAGGTTTTTCTGGGAAAGTGGGTGGGGCGGGGGGGGCAAAATTTTCACTGTCTTTTCCATAAGGTGTGTGAAGTTGGCTCGCAGTTCACAGTTCACAGTTCACAGTTCAGAGGGGACTAGTCATTATTTATACTAATAGGCTTATATCTCTTTAAATATTGGACCTAAACACTTCAAATTTTCACAAAGATATATCACTGGGATAGGGCTAGCCAATAGTGCAAAAATATTCACCTTCTCTACAGTCACCGAGGCTGAATAGTTAGCTGAATAGTTAACAGCTCACTGAACTGCTGTCTGGTCAATAAACCACGAAGTAGTTTACCCAGAGCCTTCATATTTGGAAGGAATGCAAGATTTGCAGACGGTTGCGCATTGATATCAAAAATAAATATCCACCTTCCCCAGCCACTGGCTGAATAGTTAACTGAATTGTGAACTGCTAACTGAACTGTTGTCTGGTCAATATCTAGAGAAATATTTGAACAATAGCCTCCATATTTAACACAGAGACATTACTCGCTACAGGCTACAAGTGTGTATCGAAATATCTATCTTCCTTAATCATAGGCCGAATTGTTAACTGAATTGTGAACTGCTAACTGAACTGTTGTCTGGTCAATATCTAGAGAAATATTTCACCCATAGCCTCCATTTTTAACATGGAAACATAACTCGCTACAGGCTACAAGTGTGTATTGAAATATCCACCTTCCTTAGTCATAGGCCGAATTGTTAACTGAATTGTGAACTGCTAACTGAACAGTTGTCTGGTCAATATCTAGAGAAATATTTGACCAATACCCTCCATATTTAACACGGAAACGTTACTCGCTACAGGCTACAAGTGTGTATCGAAGTATTCACCTTCCCTAGTCAGGGGCCGAATTGTCATCTGAATTGTGAACTGCTAACTGAACTGTTGTCTGGTCAATATCTAGAGAAATATTTAGCAGTTCACAATTCAGTTAACAATTCGGCCCCTGACTAGGGAAGGTGAATATTTAAATACACACTTGTAGCCTGTAGCTAGTAATGTCTCTGTGTTAAATATGGAGACTATGGGTGAAATATTTCTCAAGATATTGACCAGACAACAGTTCAGTTAGCAGTTTACAATTCAGTTCACAATTCGGCCCCTGACTAGGGAAGGTGAATATTTCAATATACATTTGTAGCCTGTAGTGAGTTATGTTTTCGTGTTCAATTCAGTTAACTATTCAGCCAGTGGCTAGGGAAGCTGGGTATTTCGATACACACTTGTAGCCTGTAGCGAGTAATGTTTCTGTGTTAAATATGGAGACTATGGGTGAAATATTTCTCTAGATATTGACCAGACAACAGTTCAGTTAGCAGTTCACAATTCTGTTAACTATTCAGCCAGTGGCTAGGGAAGGTGAATATTTATTTTGATATCTATGTGCAACCGTCGGCAAATCTTGCATTCCTTCCAAATATGAAGGCTATGGATAGAATACTTCGTGATTTATTGACCAGACAGCAGTTCAGTGAGCTGTTAACTATTCAGCTAACTATTCAGCCTCGGTGACTGTAGAGAAGGTGAATATTTTTGCATCCATTGGCTATCCCTATCCCAGTGATATATATTTGTGAAAATGTGAAGTGTTTAGGTCCAATATTTAAAGAGATATAAGCCTATTAGTATAAATAAAGGCTAGTCCCCTCTGAACTGTGAACTGCGAACTGCGAGCCAACTTCACACACCTTTTTCCATATGGGGCTAATCGCAGTCTGACGATATTCTTGCCATAGCTTAAAGTGGCATGAGCTGCCAAATTGTTGATATTTTGACATTAAAACAGAACGTTGAAATTATTGGCTATTTTTCTCAAGACGTATAATTCAGAAGCTTTTTAGTTCTTCTAGTCTTAGCTCTTTAGTTCTTCTAGTTTTTAGTTCTTCTAGTCTTTTTTAGCTCTTCTAGTCTCGAGAATGCACGATAAAGTATTGTTTTGAACTAACTTTGGCTAAGAATGAATGAATGGTCGTCCCGTTTATTTAAATGTTGTTTACTCTTCGAACACGTTTTCGGTTCGTACAGCATATATACTGTATAGATTTTACTCAATCCAAGGCCAATCATTTAGTTTTAAGGCCTTCAAAGCCTCTTACTCTCATGACGATCCGAAATTATGAAAAAAGTGTCAGCTCATGCCACATTGAGAAGCGTAAGCATTGTCAATGTAATACAAAGTGTTCCAGAAAATTCTACTGAATAAGGCCAAGCTCCTGTCAGTCGTCAACCTAATGAAATATCATAGGTTTACTTTATTACAACAATTAATGACGGGGTATAACGGTCTAAATGATATACCTCTTTTTAACACAATTAGAAACTTGTCTCCATGGTTATTTTAGTCAAGAAGATTTCCCCTGTGCCCGTGTGTTTCAGTGTTCATAAATATATATCAGTGTGTTATTGAGTTAATACTAATGATTGTTGAATTATATATATGATAACTCTTCAGTGTTTTTTGATACCGACGGTTGACGCCAAAACTAGTAGCACTAAAAATGTGTAATTTTGTTTTTCTCGAACGAAAAAAGATACAAATTTGGACCCTAGATCACGTGTTTGTTATTGATATCACCCAATCAGGACTGAGCGGACAGTGGGCCTATCTATAAAGTCCTGTCATTACATTTCTCAAAGTCGTTTTTATCCACCCGAAGGCGACAGTTACGGCCCACTCTCTCACAATTAGCGTTGTATATATCCCACTACGATACCTTTGGGCGTTCCTTTACGATCTTATACTGATAAAAAAATTATGTCAGTTGATCTAAGCTCCCAGATGTTAAACACAGCCTCGACGACCATTAGCAAAATCGTTGTGTTTATCAGTTGTTAAACCAGCTGTAAATGACACTAGCAGAACAATAGGTGTCATCATATCAAGTTTAAGTGTTGATTCACAGTCCTGGCTTGACGTTAATCCTACAGGTTTACCACATGATTGTATCTTTATCCCAGAAGTAAACAACAAATGCCAAAGATTACCAGACGGTCAGTAAATATAGTAAACTGATATAGGTAAAGTTTGTGTTATGTTTATGCCAACTCGTCACCCACTATGGTTGCACAACAGTCGGTGGTAAATAGAACGCCAGTATAATTCGAATGCCCTGGACTTGTACATCTGTAATTCGGTGTGAAGTGGATGCTTGCTAAACTGTATCCCGACGACAACCAAGACGATGGGTTTGGGCGTGCAGCATTTTCCCTTACTTTGTTTGTTACTGATGTTAATGATGGACAATGGTTATTCACAAGATTACAGTGTTATACGAGGGAAGATAGACACCATGGTGGCGGAGGTTCTGTCATGTAAAACGGATATTTCCGGAATGACCATCTCCATTGTGAAAGAAGGAGAGCCTGTCCTGGAGAAAGGCTACGGTATCGCCAACCGAGCAACTGGAAGACAGGCTAACGCCGATACCATGTTCGGAATCGCCTCACTAAGTAAAGCTTTCACTTCAACCCTCCTCATGAAAATAATCGACCGCTTGGACGAGTAAGTATATTTTTTTATAGACGTTTACAGCGGTTCAATAAAGTTACTTCAACAAGCAGACAGAAGCTCGAAACAAATGGGTAGGCCTATATATGTTTAGCAAAGTTGGTAAACTTTCATAAAGTGATCAAGTAATTATGGAGTAAACAAAGGGTTATACTGGATACACCGTACAGTCCAGCCGCACTCTATCCACACTCATGTGTCTCGATCATCCTCTCTCTTTTTATTGCTGATCAGGAAGACAACTTCAAAGCGACCGTTATATGCCGACGGTCGAGTTTAGGCTTCAGTGTAATCTGAACACTGTCCACTTGGGAGCGATCAGTAGAGCCTGTATGTGGTCGGAATTAGACAGTGAAATAACATTATAAGCTATAGGTCCCCGCAGAGTTCCTTAAAATATGATAGAGGTACGTCCCGAGGCTTCGATCTGCCGTTGTTGTGTTTGTGTTAATGGTGCATACAGTTTTTAAAATTAAAAACTAAGCGCACCAGATTTGCCGTTGACTTCAGTCCGCAATTTATCCCGCCTCACACTGAATACTTCCTGTTGATTGGTTGAAACCTGTCACGTGGAGACCCTGTATATTCCATATTACGTCGCCGTGCTGATCCATACATGGCGACTACCATATATGGCTTGTGACGTCATGTCTAGACACTTGTCAGTCAAGTCTGTTCGTACCATACATATGAGAAAATAGCTTTTGGAGTTCATTTTCTGCCTTTTATGAAAGTTTTAGAAAGAAGGGTAGAACATCGTACAAGTTAGGTCTTCGGTGGGATAAATTCGTTACAGGGTTTGTTCAGTAAACAGTATAATGAGCTCGGCTAACGCCTCGCCCAATATTCGTTTACTGACCCCATATATTTCCGTATCCCCCCTCGAACAAACCCTGTAACTAATATTATCCCACCTCACACTGAATACTTCCTGTTGATTGGTTCAAACCAGTCACGTGGAGACCCTGTATATTTCCATATTACGTCGCCGTGCTGATCGATCCATACAGGGCGACTACCATATATGGCCTGTGACGTCATGTCTAGACGCTTGTCAGTCGTGTCTGTTCGTGCCATACACATTAGAAAATAACTTTCGGAGTTCACTTTCTGCCTTTTATGAAAGCCAATTTTCAGAAAAAAGGCTTGAATATCATACAAGTTAGGTCTTCGGTGGGATAAATTCGTTACAGGGTTTGTTCGAGGGGGGATACGGAAATATATGGGGTCAGTAAACAGTATGAAAATTGGCTTTCATAAAAGGCAGAAAGTGAACTCCGAAAGTTATTTTCTAGTGTGTATGGCACGAGCAGATACGACTGACAAGTGTCTAGACATGACGTCACAAACCATATATGGTAGTCACCCTGTATGGATCAGCACGGCGACGTAATATGGAAATATACAGGGTCTCCACGTGACTGTTTTGAACCAAGCAACAGGAAGTATTCAGTGTGAGGTGGGATAACTAATAATGTCGAGTGGACTGAAGTTATTCTGATACGCCCGCACGACCTTCTTCTGGTATCGTATACACAAAGAAAAAAGTTAAGCACCCTCCTGGAAAGTGAGGGAGATTGTTGGCAAACTGATGTTGCAGAAACGATTGTGGTCATAATTTCATAAAGGGCAACATTCTGGCGATAAGAAATCACCAATAAGCTATACAATTTATTCAGGATATCGTTAGCCAAATCAAAATTGGATTTTAACAAAATAAAAATATGCTTGTAAGTATGAAACTTCAGAGTCCATCTTGCTTCACATGGCGAACATATTGAAGTAAAAATGTCACTTTGAGTGTTTAGAACACATCCCTAGAACTAAGGTCAATAGTGCGTATAACCTCCATTAGCTTCCAACCTGCGTCTCACCCCTCCAGTGATCTGTATAGTTGACTTGGGAGTAAATGGAGAAAAGGCACATTTTCGGCTATAAGATAAAATTGGGATCCTGTCAAGACATCGAACTGGAGGCATTACAAGCTTTATCATACTGAAGTTTGGGATATCTGAAGCCACACACGAAACGTTTATTTTTCTCCATTTTCTGTCATGTTAAAAGTCAACACCAACTCGAAGCAAAGGGAGGGAATTTTGCACAAAACTTTCGCCGCTCCGCAGAGCGCTATAGGGCCTACTCAAATCGCGTCAAACGCTGTTCATGAATAATTTAGCTTTCTGCAACCTGGATTAAACGTCTCAAAACGTAAGCACAGCAAACCAGGGTTATGTCATGTTACGAGACTATAGTAATAAACGAAGAATGACAAAAGTGACAAAAGACCTGGGTCCACTTTTACGAAGCCTTCAACTGGATGTCACTGAAACAGGTGCACACCTTGCAACTGGCAATATGATTGGTTTATTTGACCTAAATACACCAATAGCAGTTCAGCATACCAGGTGTGCACATGTTTCAGTGACATCCGGTCACCTTGACATCTGAGAATAATTAACCATAGCTTCTTGTAGGAAAGTCATAAAAAATAAATAAACCCTGTTTTGGGACCAGTAGATATTGTCTTTAAGATGAGGTATAATGTATTTTACCTTATGTGTTCCCTTTAAGCTAAAGGGGCATGAGCTGCCAAAATGTTGATATTTTGACGTTCAAACAGAATGTTGAAATTATCGGCTATTTTTCCCAAGTCGTATGATTCAAGAGCTTTTTAGTGCTTCAAGTCTCGAGAATGTACGATAAAGTATTGTTTTGAACTAGCTTTTGCTTAGAATGAATGAATGGTCGTCCCGGTTATTTAAATTTTGTTTACATTTCGAACACTATTCCGGTTAGTATAGGCCACATACTGTATGGATTTTCCTCATTCCAACGCCAATCATTTAGTTTTTCGATGGCCTTCAAAGCCTCTTACTATCATGACGATTAGAAATTATGAAAAAAAATTGAATTTCGGCAGCTCATGCCACTTTAAGCTAAGGACACCTTAATTTTCCCCTTAGGAAGAACTTAAGACCTCGATGCTATTTTACAAAACCCCCTTAGCCTTAGGTGACCTTATCTTTAAGAGAATTTTTAAAGGTGCCTCAAAGGCACACTTAACGTCACCTTAGCTCATTTTATAGCTTATAAACATGAACATCGCCTTTCAGGGGCTACTTAATAAATAGAGTAACACATGTACAGGCTAATATTATACAAACAGTAGAAAGAAAACATATATCAAACTGACTTACTTTTACAAACCAAGAACTGACATTTTCGAGATAGAAAACTGTAATCCAAGAACTCACAAAGTTTACTAGTATAACACCATAGAGCCGATGATCAAAGAATACAATTCACAGAATTCAATCTTGAAAACAGGCTGGTAAATTCTCTGCCCAGAGAGAACATTTATAACAGGCCGAATATAACACTCCCAATAAGAATAAACAGGGCAATCGCATCCAACTTGCATTACTGAGCGCAGCTCGGAACTGACTGACCGTATACAAATAGTGCTCCCTTTTAAATGTCACTCTAGAAATTGCAAAACAATCCCAGTATTAGCATAAATTTGCATAGCTATAGAAACTTGACATATTTGAAGCTCGAGAAACGTCTAGTCCTCATGTCATTTAGGTCAACTGCGCAGCTGTGCGTCAGCCGGCGGAGTGAGAAAAATGTGTCACAGCTAATAGTAGCTTTCGAGAAGGATCTGTAGACTTTTACAGGAAACACAGAAGATTTTCCAAAACGATCATATAAGAAATCAAGAGAGGAAAAAAACTAAATATAAACTAGTTATGTAATAGTCGTGATATTATGGCCGTTTTGACACGATTTGAGAAGCTTTTAGTGTTATTTCACTGTCATTAAATCGGATCAATTGCAATGAACCTTAACTTCGAAGTAGCAGTCGTCAGTATAAAACAAATATATGTTATTTATAGCCGAGTCAATTCTTTATGGTTTGTTTTTCAGCGTTACAAGGAATACAGTGGTAACAAAAATACTAAAGGATTTTGCCTTTTCGGACGTGGAGAGAAATAAATATGCTACAGTGCAAGATTTAATGTCCCATCGTCTAGGTTTACCTTCATACAATAATATTCGCATGAGAAATCTAACAAGAGCAGAAGTAGCGCGGTAAGTGTAATTTCAGTAACATGCCTTTAGTAAGTGGTCACTGCCTTACAATATATCTCGAAACTCCTGTTCCGTCAGAAGGTTCGGCATATAAGCAATTTTCTGTATCTTCGGACCAGTGAATTATTTTCAATAAGCATCTCGACTTTAGTCAGATTGAACATAAATATACCAATAATATATCCCAAGTTTCAAGAAATTTGAAACAAATTTTTTTCTGGGAAACCTGATAATTAGCTTTTTAGCTCCTGTGCGACCCCTCGGGGGCCAAGCCAATGTTCGTCATAAGCTAATTAGCTTGTGACCTTAGTATAGGCCTATCGATGATATATCCCAAGTTTCAACGAATTTGAAAAAACGGTTTTCTGAAAAACGTGGTAACAAGCTTTTTAGCCTAGATGTGTGACCTATCTGTGACTAGACGGCTCAAACCCTTCGAAAGTTCCTTGTCAAGTTTTGTTCAGATTGTAACCTTAGTGCAGTGATGATATATCCCAAGTTTCCTGAAATATGAAACAACGGTTTTGTTAAACATGGTAACAAGCTTTTTGATCCAAAATTTGAACTCCTATGTAACCTTGACCTTTGGACTATTCTTCTTCAAAAGTCATTCAGCTCGCAACCATAGTATAGTGATGATATATCACGTCATTTGAAACAAAGCTTTCAGCCCAAATCATTAATGTGACCTCTCAGTGACCTTGACCTTTGGTCTCAATGCGACGCGTCTAAAAAAATTCCCCAAGCCTATATGTCCCACACCTTAAATATGGTAATCAGGTTCCTTTAGATGCAATACTAATCCACCAGCTTTTACTGTTCACGTAGTTGAATATATCAACTTTGCCCAGAAGAAACCCGACCTTCGGAGAGGAGCCTACATCTGCGCGACATGGTGACACCGGGGAAAAGTTCCACCCAGAATTTTTCCTGCTTACTTTGGACTGAGTAGGATTTGAGCCCGCGACCATTGATGGAAGGCCTACGCGGGACTGAGTGACTCTAACCTGTTGACGGAGTCACCAATGTCGCATAGATTCTTAACGCATATATTATTAAATGCTTTGTCCTTCTCTACGTGAACTATATAATACAGGGTTATTTGGTATTTTATGTCTTTATGATGGAGTTTTCAGTTTTGAAGGAAACCTACGTTACATTGGTACGAGGAAACCATCTTTGTTAAGTCAGAAGAACCTAGTGAGAATATTTTCAAAATTTCCTACACCAGACTTTTCCAGAACTTACTGTGTTATAAAACATCATGGCGTAAAAAGGGAATTACAGTGAACTATAAAAGACTATAACGTGAGACAATCGTTTTTTTTTTCAGAATGTTCTCGGTAATGAAGCCTAAAGGAGAATTCCGTTCTTCTTTTCATTACAACAATATCGTGTATGGTTTGCTAACCTATATTACGGAGGAGCTGGGAGATGAAAGCTGGGAAAATCTCATGATGAAGGAAATCTTTGAACCATTGGAAATGAATCGTACAAGCTTTGGTCACACTGTTGATTTGGACGATCCAAACGTAGCCTTAGGTTACACATTGGGACCCGATGGAAGAGAATTCATGCAAGTTTCACGGGAAATGACAAAGTAAGGAATCTCACTTGAGATTTTAAAGGACACGCCGCCTGAGTTTTTTTTTTCTTTTTTGTTGATCTTCAGATTAGTAGAAAAATAAGTACTGGGTTATCAATCTCGGACGAAAGGCCGCAAGTCGATTTTCCGCAAAACAAGTACATTTGAAGAGTTACTTGGAATTCCATGCTGCTCTCTGCTGCCCAGACCTAGCGTAGCTCTTAATTCATGATTTGAAGTGACAGGTGCGGCCAGATATTGGGAAAATTTTGTTTTAACTGAATTAGTTAAAGATTAGTTAGATTTTCAACAAGATGTACACAAAAAGAGCCGATACTAAAATCGAGGATGTAAACTAAGGTAGTATTTATAAGCAACAAAGACCGTTAAATGCACTCATACATCCCGGCTATTTGAACCTTTATCCGTTATAAGCACACTTTGATGGTTCTTATGGGTACGTGGCATCGCTGATATTTTTTTATTTCAACGTAAATCTTTAAAGGCACACTCGCCTCGAAAATCCAGAATACCGTTTTCTGTATTTTTCACAGACAAAAGAAGTTAGGAGCTTTCTACTTTTACCGAAAATTGAAAATCTTGGAATCATTTAGTATTTTTAATTTGAAATTGAAATACAGATTTATCAGGTACCCTGAATGTAAACAAACTCCTAACCTGAGCATGGGCACAAGCATCCTAATGTATTGAGTCCTGTGAAGCGATCTTACCGCACAAAATAATTTTACAAACTTTATCTGAGATAAAAAGACTGGCGATCGGGTAAGAGAGACTCGAAAAGCCTGCTGATAAATTAAGAATGTAAACCACAGACAACCCCGCCTGAAATGAGGCTAATCCAACACTAAATTAACCAACACTGACCATTGTTATTGTTTAGAGAAGGTTATGAATGGGAAGGGATGAAGTAATGAAAATTGTAAAGACATAAAAAGCGGCAGATTTAATCAAGTTTTAGAGTCACTGATACATACATGTTCTACATATCAGAAAAACTTACTGTAATTTTGATAATCCAGATTGTTTTTCTGCTAAAGGCATTGTTGTTTACTTGTAGGTTGTGGGGAAGTCTGGGTGGCTCGGGATCTATCTTGGCGAGTGCTAGGGATATGTCCAAATGGATGTATCTTCACTTGAACCAAGGACAAAACAGAAATGGCCAACAAGTGGTTCAAAAAACGACAATCTCTGACAATTTTAAAACCAGGGTACCAATGAAATCATCCATGAACAGTATCATTCAAGTGCCAGACTTCCCAGTCACTTACGTCATCACTGGCTATGGTTCTGCTTGGATGAACGGTTTCTATAGAGGTAAATATCAATTACATCGTACTCTCTTTAGTAGGAATTAATTATATTTAATAGTGAATTGTATCGGGAATTCATTAGGAAATAGTTGCTGGTTGAAACGATACCCCGCGTCTAATTTATTGACGGAAGTTTACCCCTAGTATATTTCCTTTCCTTGGACTAGTTGAAATTGAGAGCATTAAATGAGAAGTAAAATATGTTTCATGTCATAATTTATAACTGTTTAACTTTGGATTTCCTGTAGGTATTCCAATTATAACCCATACTGGAAGTACATTTGGTTATAAAGCCAAACTGGTGTTATATCCAGAAAACAACCTGGGTATTTTCATTGCATTAAATGGAGACGACGCAAAAGTCCACACTCGTCTTATGCTGGAGACTTACATTGCTGATCTGATGTTGGGGTATGATCCGTGGCTAGATGTACCTTCAGCTTGTACCTTTCCCGAACCATGGAAATCCTACCGTCCGTCCGGTGACTCTCCCTTGAACAAGGACCGGTCTCCAACAAAACCGTTAGAGGTGTACCAAGGCAAATATTCCGCTCCAGTCTTCGGTTCATTAGAGATAACAACTGATCATGAATTAAACTGTACAAACTGTCTACAGATGACGTATGGCGTTACGAAATGGATCCTTTATCCGGGTATCTTGCCGAATTTTTTCACCGCTCGTGGAACGGGCATGATGACTTTCTGGAATCAGTTCTCCTTGATATTTAAAGTACCAAAGGGAGATAACCCTAAAGCCGAATCAGTTGTAATACCTTCGTTTGATTCAAGCGACCCACCAAGGTTTCAACGAGCTACGAACAGGTATATATCGTATTATTCAATATCACTAGTTATACAAAAACCCGGTAATCCTAAAATGTTGTAAGCTTTTTCAAGAAGTTTGTTTCCCAAGCTGTCTTAATTTTTAGATTTTAACAGGCAAAAGTGACAAGATGTTTAAATTAAATTCCATGGCCTGAGTACCGTAGCTGTGATAATCTTTCTAATTCTGAGGGAAAACGTGATAAGGTTGTCATATAATGTTGTTTACCACGAGTCGCTCTTCTCTTGCAGGTGCACAATGGACTGTGAATCAACAGAGCAAGACACTGGTGGTGCTGTGTCCACTACGCTTTCCTGGCTTTCATCCACATGTGCTTTACTTCTTTCCTTCGCTCTCTGAGCACAACAGGTTTTATTTTTACTACAACAGGGTCATTTCATTTTCTACAAATAAACTTTCTCACGAAAAAGTACACAAATTTCATTTGGTTTTCTCATATTTTTTTAATATATTTTTTTTACTAGTAGATCCGAAGCTGCTGTTTTAACATTCTTAAGATCGAATATTTGATTTATTACTAAAAGAGCGACATGAACAGATCAATTACCCCCGATGGGAGTATACGTTTGATTACTCTTTTTCTCTATAGAGAATATGAAAGCGTTACTATACAAGGGGAGATAATCAAATCCGTTCACAATGCGTAAAGGGGAACGAAAAGGATTTATTCTTTTCAGAGTTACTTCCCCTAAACCAGAGGATTTCAAAGTCTTGTCTGTGAGATCAACACACTGTTCAGAATATTCCGTGAAGTAGACAGGGCCACCTTGCTCCTAAAACACACAAGAGTTATGTCAAATTAATATACATGCTTTTATAAACACCATATCGAAAACTTCTGCACAAAGATCAAATACAAAATGTGATAAAAAGAATAAAAATTTGTGAAGTTAGTATTCCAGTCTAAAGAATAACTAACTTTAAAAAGTGTGTCTCCGGTGTGTTGATTTTCCACTAGCGTATAAATTCATAAATACAAACATTGTGAAACATTAACTATCCTAGACCTATTGCTAATGTGAGTCTGTTAATAAAACAAGAGTTTTAGTAAACTCAACATACGCCCGCCGTGGCAAAGTCGAACCGCTACAATTAACAACTTTACATTTAATATAACATTTGTTTGAATTTCATCAATTGAAATTTCTTGTTCACATTAGAAGTTTTTCTTTTCTGAATTTGATGAAGCTGCAACTAAATACCAGTACGTTTATAGTACACATATGTTATCTGTTCAGGTAAATTCAATCACATTTTAATTGCAAAAACTGAAACATTGTGGCTGTTTTGACATTTCTATTATGTTCCATAATTGGGAAGGAGCAATCAATGCATTACAATAGCTTAAAATTCTTTTAACAGTTTTGACTTGGACACTGTTCTATTGGACTTGGCTGTAATAGTTTTAGTACAAAGCAAACAAATTCACCCTGACCACTGATACAATGGTGTGTAAATATACAAACCGTGTGTGTCAGTGGATGACATTGTCCTCTTATCTCTATTTAAACAGCCACTCTGATAAATACCAGATGGGTAATAAAGCTGAGAAAATGGTCTTTTTTTGCTATTATAGTGCACACTAAACTATCCAAGAAAACAGTCTCAGAAAGTATAAATTAATTGGCTTCCAGTATTATCTGGACCAAGAGTACCAAAGTGTAACATGTGGACTCAAATCATATTTGGTATGCGACACATCATCTACCTATAAGCTAGATATACTCCAAAAGAATTGGAGAAATTATATCAAAACGAAAGAAATTCTGGAGCCGAAAGGGAATATAACATAATCCAATTTGGCTGCCATATTATGCAACAAGTGATGTCAGAATTGGTATGTGAAACACCGTCTGCCCATAAGGTATATACTCTGAAAAAATTCGTCAAGATTGAATCATAACTTTATAACAAAACAACGAGTTACTTATGGATAACAACTTCTTAATTTATTTCTGGTGACGTTTCGATGTCGATCCTAACATCCTTATCAAACCTGTGACAAGCAGGTACCCACTGTTGCTTGTCACAGGTTTGATAAGGATGTTAGGATCGACATCGAAACGTCACCAGAAATAAATTAAGAAGTTGTTATCCATAAGTAACTCGTTGTTTTGTTATACCACCAACTTCTAAATGCCACTCAAAGAAGTCATAACTTTATAAGTTATGGAGCGGAAAGGAATATTACATAATCCTTTATGGTTGCCATATTATGCAACGGGTGAAGTCAGAAATGGTACACGACACACCGTCTGCATATAAGGTATATACTCTGAAAAAACTGCCAAGATCGGATCAAAACTCTTCAAGTTATGGAGCGGAACGAAACGAAGAAATAAACTAAGACAGAGTATTACATTATCCAATGTAGAAGCCATATTATGCAATCGACAATGTCCTAAAGGGTTCATGACACACCTTCTACCCCTAAAGTACATATTATAAAAAAAAAAATTTAAAATCGGATCAAAACTCTTCGAGTTATGGAGCGGAAGGGAACGAAGATATAAACTAAGACAGAATATAACATAATTCAATGTAGAAGCCACATTATGCAATCGAGGATGTCATAAATGGTTCATGACACACCTTCTTCCCATAAGGTATATGTTGTGAAAGAATTGTAAAGATTAGATAAAAACTCTTCAAGTTATGGAGCAGAAGGGAATCCGGGACGGACGGGCAGCGCTGGTGATACCATAATACGACCGACTTTTTTTAAGTCGGGCGTATAAAAATTAAAATTATTCCCTAGTTCACCATTTTAGGTATATAGTAAAAACATGTGTATGAACATATAGCCATTTTCTTATGAATTGTTTTCAAAGTTAAGTATGTAGGCCCCTATACATGTGTATTTGTTCAGGAATTATTTAGACGATATGATTAGCCATAAATATATCTCATATGTAGAGATGACAGAAAATAAGGATGTATGTTTTATTTAGTTCAGTTGTTTGCAGCCTGGAAAAAAGTCGGTTAGAGTGATAGTCCCTCAGTGTGTACTGACCTGTAATTGAACAATTGTTGGCTGCCAGGTCTTGTAGGCGGGAATACCAGCATTCAACCCTATAGAATAGATGATATGGAATGAAGATATTGCTAATGGCTATGCTTAAACCTAGATTACTCAATTTACAATTGAACTAGCAATCAATGGCATTAGTTACTTTATGGTACATTTTTAAATTGTATCTAGTTCAACAACAGCATGGTTATAATTTAATTTAGCTAAAATATCTAAATCTTGGCTTTAAAGACTGTATTTACATGTGTACCAAACAGGTTTTGGAGGATTTTTATAATTTTTCTATCACAAGCTTTCAACTATCAAATATATTTCGTCAGGTGAAATTAATGATATCTGGTGGACTACCTTGCCAATAATGATATCTGGTGGACTACCTTACCAATAATGATATCTGGTGGACTTCCTTACCAATAATGATATCTGGTGGACTACCTTGCCAATAATGATATCTGGTGGACTACCTTGCCAATAATGATATCTGGTGGACTGCCTTACCAATAATGATATCTGGTAGACTACCTTACCAATAATGATATCTGGTGGACTACCTTACCAATAATGATATCTGGTAGACTACCTTACCTATAATGATATCTGGTGGACTACCTTACCTATAATGATATCTGGTGGACTACCTTACCTATAATGATATCTGGTGGACTTCCTTACCAATAATGATATCTGGTGGACTACCTTACCTATAATGATATCTGGTGGACTACCTTACCTATAATGATATCTGGTGGACTACCTTACCAATAATGATATCTGGTAGACTACCTTACCAATAATGATATATGTTGGACCACCTTACCAATAATGATATCTGGTGGACTACCATACCTATAATGATATCTGGTGGACCACCTTACCTATAATGATATCTGGTGGACTTCCTTGCCAATAATGATATCTGGTGGACTACCTTACCTATAATGATATCTGGTGGACTACCTTACCAATAATGATATCTGGTGGACTACCTTACCAATAATGATATCTGGTGGACTACCTTACCTATAATGATATCTGGTGGACTACCTTACCAATAATGATATCTGGTGGACTACCTTACCAATAATGATATCTGGTGGACTACCTTACCAATAATGATATCTGGTGGACTACCTTACCTATACTGATATCTGGTGGACTACCTTACCAATAATGATATCTGGTGGACTACCTTACCAATAATGATATCTGGTGGACTACCATACCTATAATGATATCTGGTGGAATACCTTACCAATAATGATATCTGGTGGACTACTTTACCTATAATGATATCTGGTAGACTACTTTACCTATAATGATATCTGGTAGACTACTTTACCTATAATGATATCTGGTGGACTACCTTACCTATAATGATATCTGGTGGACTTCCTTACCAATAATGATATCTGGTGGACTACCTTACCTATAATGATATCTGGTAGACTACCATACCTATAATGATATCTGGTGGACTACCTTACCTATAATGATATATGGTGGACTACCTTACCAATAATGATATCTGGTAGACTACCTTACCTATAATGATATCTGGTGGACTACCTTACCAATAATGATATTGTATTGTATTTTTTGTATTGTATTTTATTCACCAAAAAAAACGTTTCACAGGATTTGTCGGAGTTGTAGGAAAGAAATATGGCGGGAGTAAAGCCATATAGGCTTGTTCTATCCCAAAAAAGGCAAAATGTAATAATCAGATAATTGTGATGGCTGGTGATACAATAACTAATATAACAAACACATATATGTATTTTTTACAACTGTTGAAAAGAAATAATATTAGGGAATAAATGAAGTGCATATGTGCCCACAAATTCACTATTATTCTATTTGCCTAGGAAAGTAGATATTCTCTCAGTCTGGATTTGAATAAAGAACTTGACTGGATGAGTTTAAGAGAACTGGGGAGGTTATTCCACTCACGGGGTCCTTTCGTCTTTAAAGAATAGTAGGTAATATTTGTCCTTGCAAAGGGTCGATGCAGATTGACAGAGTGGCCTCTAGTTGGATAATTGTGAGTCTCAGAAGATAAACAGAAAAGTCTTCTGATAGCAGTTGGTAATTTAGAACCGTTGTAGATGAATTTATGTACAACTGTTAAAAGTAGGTGGTCGTGCATTTGTGGAAAGGGAAGGATCTTTAGTTGTTTAAAGAGAGGTTCAGTGTGGGCGAGTCTATTACTAAAGGAGATAACATGTATGGCGCGTTTCTGACGAGTCAAGAGGGGCGTCAGGTGAGATGGAAATGTATTAGCCCAAAGAATGTTGCCATACGATAAATATGGGTGGATAATTGAATAGTATAAGATAAGTAAAGACTGCTTATTGATACAGGAAGAGACATGTTTTATAAGTCCTATATTGCGGGAGACTTTCTGACAAACATAGTTAATGTGAGCTGACCACGTCAGTTTATCATTGAAAACGATACCCAGAAATTTCATACTGTTGACTCTTTCTATGTAAGTGTTGGATAATTTAAGAGAGAAAGGTTGTTTAGCTGATAATTGTCGAAATGGGCTAATAAGCATGTAGTTCGTTTTTTGTATGTTCAAGGATAGGCGATTTGCATGTAGCCAGTCTTGGACTAATTCAAGTTCACGTTGCATGACAACGTATGCATCCTCGACGCGCTCACAGGAGTAGGTAAGACAGGTATCATCTGCAAACAAAGTGAATTGGAGAAATTTGGAGGAATTTATGATGTCATTGATATAAAGTAGAAATAGTATGGGACCAAGTATAGATCCTTGGGGTACTCTGGTAGACTACCTTACCAATAATGATATCTGGTGGACTACCTTACCAATAATGATATCTGGTGGACTACCTTACCAATAATTATATCTGGTGGACTACCTTACCAATAATGATATCTGGTGGACTGCCTTACCAATAATGATATCTGGTGGACTACCTTACCAATAATGATATCTGGTGGACTGCCTTACCAATAATGATATCTGGTGGACTGCCTTACCAATAATTATATCTGGTGGACTGCCTTACCAATAATGATATCTGGTGGACTGCCTTACCTATAATGATATCTAGTGGACTACCTTACCAATAATGATATCTGGTGGACTGCCTTACCAATAATGATATCTGGTGGACTACCTAACCAATAATGATATCTGGTGGACTACCTTACCAATAATGATATCTGGTGGACTACCTTACCAATAATGATATCTACCTTACCTATAATGATATCTACCTTACCTATAATGATATCTGGTGGACTACCTTACCTATAATGATATCTGGTGGACTACCTTACCAATAATGATATCTGGTGGACTACCTTACCTATAATGATATCTGGTGGACTACCTTACCAATAATGATATCTGGTGGACTACCTTTCCAATTATGGTATCTGGTGGACTACCTTACCTATAATGATATCTGGTGGACTACCTTACCAATAATGATATCTGGTGGACTACCTTTCCAATTATGGTATCTGGTGGACTACCTTACCTATAATGATATCTGGTGGACTACCTTACCTATAATGATATCTGGTGGACTACCTTACCAATAATGATATCTACCTTACCTATAATGATATCTGGTGGACTACCTTACCAATAATGATATTTGATGGACCACCTTACCTATAATGATATCGGGTGGACTACCTTTCCAATTATGGTATCTGGTGGACTACCTTACCAATAATGATATCTGGTGGACTACCTTACCTATAATGATATCTGGTGGACTACCTTACCAATAATGATATCTGGTGGACTACCTTACCAATAATGATATCTGGTGGACTACCATACCTATAATGATATCTGGTGGACTACCTTACCAATAATGATATCTGGTGGACTACCTTACCTATAATGATATCTGGTGGACTACCTTACCAATAATGATATCTGGTGGACTACCTTACCTATAATGATATCTGGTGGACTACCTTTCCAATTATGGTATCTGGTGGACTACCTTACCTATAATGATATCTGGTGGACTACCTTACCTATAATGATATCTGGTGGACTACCTTACCAATAATGATATCTGGTAGACTACCTTACCTATAATGATATCTAGTGGACTACCTTACCAATAATGATATCTGGTAGACTACCTTACCAATAATGATATCTGGTGGACTACCTTACCTATAATGATATCTGGTGGACTACCTTTCCAATTATGGTATCTGGTGGACTACCTTACCTATAATGATATCTGGTGGACTACCTTACCAATAATGATATCTGGTGGACTACCTTACCAATAATGATATCTGGTGGACTACCTTACCTATAATGATATCTGGTGGACTACCTTTCCAATTATGGTAGTATTTTCTGTAAACTCGAGCTGTCAATCTTCCATTCTGAAACTCTGCCGATTTTAATTTCCTTGAAACATTTTTTCCTATGAAATCTATGTGCATATATTTACCAGGTATCAGCCAGCATAGTTCCTGCAACAAATATGAGAAAAGAAGAAAAATTTATCTGATGCCTATGTTGGTAGTCAGTTGTTAGATTGGGTTACTTAAATTGATTGATTTGTTGGTTGATTGTTTCTATTGATTGATTTGATCTGGTGGTTGATCGATTTGATAGGTTGGATGGTTAGTTGATTGATAATTTTTCTGATTGATATCTTGGTTGATTGATTGGTTGGTTGATTGCTTGATTGATTGATAGGTTGATTGATTGAGACAGATTGATCGACTGTTTGGATGGGATAGTTGGACAATATGTTCAGAAGACACATTATGGTTGAATGGTCGACGTCTTTGTATCAAGTGGCACAACACAGAAGAATAAATGGCTATAAAAAAACAGCTTACAAGAAAATAGGACCATTGGTTTCAACGAAGACACACCCACTGATCACAGAGGTCTACAAAACTAAATACAATGGGAGTATAAATATAAAATTATACAGTACCTGAAACAGTTTGATGATTTCAACCTCAATTTCAACACCGAGTAACACAATATTGATTCTATCTTTACAGAATAAACTTGAATGAAAATCAGGAACTGAAAATCAAAAAAATATGAATAAATTTCTTATGGCAAGGTTTAACTATTTTTGCAGTTTGGTTGTGTCGATAGTGAGCATAAGCAAAAGCTAAACTGTAAATCTCCAAAAAAAATTAAATTTGTTAAGCACGAATATTTTGTTTACCAACATAAAATTGATTTATTCACATACCTGTGAATGTTATTTACAACAACGTAACGCCATAAATATACCTGTTTATAGTGCATGTGTACTTGATGAACACAAGAGTATAAGTGTCGAAAGCTTGTGTTGTTCACAAATAACTAACTTTGAGGTGGTGCCCTATTCATTTCTCATTAGTATGGAACCCACATTTAAAGAGAGTTTCAAACATTTTTAATGCATCCTTTCAAGGTACTTCAAAAGTAGTTACGGCTTTTAAATTAATTATTTGGGAGGACTTCGGATTTCAGATTTAAGCTAAGTCTTAACTATCCTTAATCTCAACTACCTTTCAGCTATTGTCGCCTATTATATCTTTGAAACATTCCTCTTTTCACTGAACCAGTTGATTATTTCGAAATCCGTTGTTAAACTGTTAAATCGCTCTTTGTAAAGCATAGCATAAAAATTGGCCTAATGAGGTTACATGAGTTATATCACCCTTATAATGGCGGTTTAATGTGTGGCTCTACCTGACCGGCAAAGTAAGTAAACCAGGATAGAGACACACGAGTGCGGCTACTTCAAAAGCTGAACTTCTCTTGGCAACAGAATTCAAAAAAAAAATTAGCTTCAGTAATCCTGTTATAACAAAGTTTTCCTGAATTGCACTAAATGAGTATCAAGCAAAAAAGACTTACAATCGTGTTTGAGGCATGTAGTGATAATGAAGTAAATAGTCAGTGGATAGGTCAGTAATGCTGATATCAGGGAATCTAAACTCAGTCTCCGTAAACTGTAATAGTCTGCCCAGTCTTGTACAGGGGAGGTGATAGGGGTGGAAATGGCTGCTGATAGAGTTGTCTCCTCTTCATTAAGATAATATCCACAATCCAACATTTCTCCTGTATGACAAATACATGTAACATAAATTCATTTTAAACATATAAAATAGATGAGGGTGTATCATTTTGATATGAGGTGCCAAAATTCAGATTTTTTTCATAAATTGTGTTTGTCAAAGAGAAGATGAGAGTTTGAAGTACCTTAAATGCCATCAGAGCAACAAGATGTCATATCCCCCAGGCACAATAATTTAGAAATAGTCGCTTATATCATGGAAAAGCCTTAAGAACATAAACCATTTAAGTTTCAAAGTGATACGACAAAGTACTCAAGTTATGGAGCAAACACCAAATTCATACATTGAGAATAGTGTAAATCGGTTTTAATGCTGGCGTAATATTCACAAAATCCTAGAAAGCAAGCCCATCTGTCCTTACCATAAACTCAATACAATATTCAAGTTTCAAAAAGACACGACAAAGCATTCGTCAGTTATGGAACAGACCCCAAATTCATAGATTGGGAATATGGTAAATTGTATGTAGCTTCCAGCATAAATGTCCCAGAATCCTAAAAAGCAATCCCATTTGTCTTTTCCATGATCTCAAAACACTATTCAAGTTAGAAAGTTATAGGATAAAGGGTTCTAAAGTTAGTGCCATGGGCTGCCAAAATTCACACTTTTTTCATAATTTCTGATCGTCACGACGTTAAGAGGCTTTGAAGACCATCAAAAAATGAGGAAAATCCATACAGTATGTGGCCTGTACAAACCGAAAACATGTTCGAAAAGTAAACAAAATTTAAATAGCCCAGACGACCATTCATTCCTTCTAAGTTAGTTCAAAACAATACTATTAGTTACAAGGTTTGTTCGAGGGGGGATACGAAAATATATGGGGTCAGTAAACGAATATTGGGCGAGGCTGAGCCCACAAATTTATCCCACCAAAGACCTAAATTGTACGATATTCTAGCCTTCTTTCTCAAATTTGACTTTCATAAACGGCAGAAAATGAACTCCGAAAGCTATTTTCTCATATGTAATGCAAGACCAGACTTGACTGACAAGTGTCAGGACATAACGTCACACGAGCCATATATGGTAGTCGCCCTGTATGGATCAGCACGGCAGCTTAATATGGAATATACAGGGTCTCCATGTGACAGGTTTTAACCAATGAACAGGAAGTATTGAGTGTGAGGTGGGATAATTTATCGTACATTCGAGACCAGAAGCACTAAAAAGCTTCTGAATTATACGTCTTGAGAAAAATAGCCAATAATTTCAACATTCTGTTTTAACGTAAAAATATCAACATTTTGGCAGCTCATGCCACTTTAAGGAGCAGTCAACAGATTATACATTAGGAACAAGGTAAATTGACTGTGGAAGCCGTCATAGATTTCAAAGAATTCTGAAAAGTAATCCCACCCGTCCTTTTCGATGAGCTCAACATATTACCAAAGTTTCAAAGTCCTATCAGTGTACACAGTTATGTCCTAACTATTTGTGACACACCGTCACCTTCGCTACGACTGAGTACTCAACATTATAGAAAATATATTTTTTTTTTTATAATTCTACTTTCACATGGAAGTTTTTCATTTCTCTATTCGATGGACATATCTGGATGCCATGGTATGTAACCAGACATATCCTTAATTGTTCGCGACACTCCATCTACCCCTTAGGTATATACACTATAAAACAAGAAAAGTATCAGTAAAACAGATGGATGCTCCCCAGTCCCCCATTCCAGATATATGCTCAGCAAATTTGACTGAATAATGAGAAAAGGGGAATAACTCTGCAAATATCCATTTTTCTGGAGATGCTTCAAGAATAAATCAGGCCATGCAATATTACTTTGTAAGGATTTGTCAAAGTAGGAGAATGGACAAAAACATGACTATTGATTGGTTTAGAAGGCTATGAGTGGGCCATCCGAGTTTATTGCATTTACAGAAATTAAACAGAAGTAGACAAGGTATATACTCAGAAAAAAATGGCCAGATAAAATCAAAACTTTGGAAGTTAGGAGCGGAAATGGAAAGCGAACGCTGGACAACTGGACTGTCGAATGGACAGAGATCATACCATAATGCAGCCTGATTTTCAAGCTGGGCGTATAAAAAGTGAACCAATATATTAACAATGCTGTAACTAATCGGGTTAAAACTTTCCTGTTGATTGGAGTAGGGTTACAAATTACATAAAATTGCAGATTCATTTTTTTAGATCTGAACATTTCATCACATCTCACTCCAAAGAGTTAGAACCTGTTGGAAAAATGGGATATGAACACTTCATTATAGCCCTTAAAGTTATTTGATGTGGGGATTCTCGATTGGCCAAAAATGTTTTTTTAAAAAGTGAAATAGAGGTTTGATTGGCTACTTTTGATTGTCCTAAATTCGAAGAAATAGTGGCATTGCAAACTGAAAAAAAAATTGCAGTTTGACTCAAGCACACCCAACATCCTTACATGCCACACCATTGCACTGTCCAATGTTTATTCTATAGGTAGGTAAACCCAGTATGGTATGTAGTATTTACCATATATAATAAAAGGTGCAGCAGTCATACCCCTGCAAATACGTCGCCATATGCCTTTGTTATAAATACCATTCACCTCTAAAACAGACCTTAACTTGGCATGGCTGAAAGATCTGTGTGTGGTTGCTGAAAAGATAATTATGTCAAATTTATATATTTAACCAAGAAAAACATTTGAATAGTGAATATAAATCCTATGATATGGATAAAATCTATCCCAATGTTATTTTATCTGAGATTGTCTGATTTCTCTTTCTAGATATTCATAGATAGTTCGTTTATGAAATTTTGAAGATTAGCAGATAAATTATGCCTCAAGTCTAGAAATTCATAGACATTCCACTTGTTTAACTTTCCAAGTGTTGAAAGTCAGATAATTACTGTTAAAAAACATTATCTCTTAGAAGCAGGAATCAACTCAGAAATCTGGCGAGCATTGATGGAAACATGTGCTATCTGGGGCATCTATGCCCCCCCACTGGGTGTTAAAAATAATGTAGATGTTAGATGTAAAAACAAGCAAGTGTCCCTCGGTAGATCCAAGGCTATGGTACTGGAGCACAATCTGGCTGTCCCTTCTACATGTATGTACACCTGATTAATCAAAAATTGCTAACCTTGTGCATAAGTGAAGGGAAATGTACACAGTTCTGTCTCTTTCTGTATATAGTAAGAGAAGGTAGGGCAGCAGGTTTGATGACTGGATGCAGTGTCAGGCTCATTCCAATCAGTTGTACGACACTCCCCACAACAATAGATAACACATTCACAGTTTGGGCTGAAACAGTCAAAATAATACATGACAGTCCACTACAGGGTGCATAGCGTTAGCCCGAAGGTCCTGTAGTATGAAGGCCCGTTAGTCAGGGTTCGTTATTTCGAAGGCTCATCGGAACAGAGGGTATTCGGACTAACAGATCTTTGGAACAACAGGTGTTCGGACGAACGGACCGGAACAGCGGTCTGCACTCCCACTACAAATACCTAAGTCAATTGCACACAACATTTGAGGATCCATTATAATTGAAACTTCACGACGTTTCTTGAGCGTTTTACAATTGTACTACACAAACTTACCAAACAATTGCGTTCCTGTTTTCTTCAATTTTCCTGTGACATAAAGAGCATTCCATTGCCTTCAAAGAGAACAAACGTCTTGCGGGAAAGCAATCCACATCCTACTTCTGTCGATGAAAGATGATTGTCATTAATCATATGTAACATAAATTGTTACTAAAATTGTGACCTACATTATGACACTTATCCGTGAATGAGTGATCGGATATCAAGAGAAAAAAGGTTCATGGGGAAATCTATGCCATTCATTGTCAGTTTAAACTGTTATTTTATTTCAGAAGCAACTCATCTACATGGATTTGATGCCAGTCCATGGAATCTTTTGGTCTATAATAGTGGCTGAATCTTTAGAAGAAATATGGTACACCTCTTTTTGTCTGCGTGTTCCTCACAGTTCTCCTGAATAAATATTAGAATTTAACTTTGACAAGAGACTTAATGGGTTAGACAACTGGTAACCGTAGGCTTACGTCCCGCTTTAAATTAAACTTGTCCACCGTTTCCGATGTCTACGTCGCTGCCAGTGTTAAAAAATGCTAGTGTAGATGTATTTTTTTGGCATAACTTTCTTAGCAACGTATCTGTACAGTATGGGTTGCTATGACAGTCACATAAAAACTTACACTACACCGCTTAGTGAAACAGGCTCCTGAATTCTAAATTATCCCCCCTTACACCCTCTTTCATAAGTAAGGTCTGTTTGGTTGAGATTGCGGCAGTTAGGTCTTTTAGAAAACAGCAAAATTAAACAGTCGGTTAAAAAAGGCAAATATTTTCTTGATGAATTATTGGTGATAAATTGATGGCAATTACTTCCAAAAGACTGTCTAACGCTACGAAGAGTAGCCATTTGTAAGATAGGAAGATTCCTGAATGGCTGAGGATACATGTACAACACATGGCAGCTGTGATCGGCTGTATATGCCAACCGTAGACTTACGTGTTTAAATCGGTGACCCTTCTACAACCCTCGAGCTCCTAGCTCAATAGAAGATTGTTTACTACAACTACAATAAAGCCTGAAAGGTTGGTATTACTTGAGATTTTGCTATGCGTTTATAGACGTGGGTAACACCGATTAAATGACTACCGCTACCAGGTACCGACCAATAAATATCCAAACATAGGCTTAAATCAGTGTAAATAACAAGGTACCTATAGACATTTAATATTATTGAATTACCCTACTTCACAACCCTACTAGACCACATACTAGCCCGGATTATGGGTCTAATGGTAAATGGTATTAAATGGCTGGCAATGTGTCTTTTAGTTTGGGTTTCTGTCTCCAATATGACTTTTTTTTCTGACAGTCGTATTTTTTAGTCAGGGCTCATTGCAATCAAAAAGTAAGAGTAGACTGTCCGCTTCTGATCAAGCAGTTTGCTATCAGATTTAGACGGTAAATAACAATATAGCTGACTCAAATAGTGTCATTACAACAATCATGAATAATTTAGCTTTTAGTAAAGTGAATTTACGTTTTTAAACTGAAAACCGCTAAACAGTGTTACGTCATCAATGGGGGAGAGTTTGTAACAAACTGGAGAAGACAAAAATGAATTTAGGGGAAGAATTTTGTTTACTGGTTGATCCTGCTCGTCCATAACAGACACTGGTAGGTAGCGAAATTATCCATGAACGTTATTATGACCGTTTAGACACAATTCAGTTAGGTTACATTGCTATTTCTTTGTCTAAATCAGACCACATACGCTTCTAAACGTGCAGGGGGCCTCCATGGCTCAGTAGGTAGAGCGTTGGACGCTCAATCCGAACAGCCTTCCACCAATGGTTCGCGGGTTCGAATCCCACTCAGTCCAAAAATTGGAAAATTTTCTGACTGGGTTTTCACTCGAACGACCTATGTGGGATGGTTGCCAGTTACCAACAGAAGGTCGTGTGTTTCCTCCGGGCATAGAGCCCGGTTTCCTCCCACAATAAAACTGGCAACGCCACCATATAAGTGAAATAATCTTGAGCGCGGCGTAAAACACCAATCAATCAATCTAAACAGGTTGGGGAAATACGTGAATCGACGGATATCCGTGAATCCACGGACTATCCGTGAATCGACGGACAGTTTTGTCACAGAACGACGGATAGGCACCTGTCAAAAACGATAAAAGTTATCCGACTTCCAATTCTTACGAAGACGCAAAGTTTTGCAGTTCAACAACAACAGAACAGCTTTCAAGCTGTCCATTCACACTCTTATTTCGTCCTAAGCTTCAATATTTTTCTGCGCTGAAGCCGTCAAAGTCGCTGACACAAACTGTCAAAAAGCAGTTCGCCATTTTGGATAAATAATTTCGAAAAGAAAATAAACATTTACATACATTTGAAACCCCGCTGATTAAAGCGTGCTTCTTCGTCTTTCCATACCGGTCACGTGGTTTAAATACGTCCACCGACAAGATCACACAAGAGCATCTAAAGTAGGGCCCTCCAAGAATACAGCGCCACTAGCCATTGTATGGTGAACCAAAGGGGACTAATCTAGCAGGCCTGTCATGTACAAGAGGCATATAGTATCCAAGGCAAATTAGTCTCCTTTGGTTCACCATACAATGGCCAGTGGCGCTGTATTCTTGTAGGGCCCTACTTTAGATGCTCTTGTGTGATCTTGCCGGTGGACGTATTTAAACCACGTGACCGGTATGGAAAGACGAAGAAGCACGCTTTAATTTGCGGGGTTTCAAATGTATGTAAATGTTTATTTTCTTTTCGAAATTATTTATCCAAAATGGCAAACTGCTTTTTGACAGTTTGTGTCAGCGACTTTGACGGCTTCAGTGCAGAAAAATATTGAAGCTTAGGACGAAATAAGAGTGTGAATGGACAGCTTGAAAGCTGTTCTGTTGTTGTTGAGCTGCAAAACTTTGCGTCTTCGTAAGAATTGGAAGTCGGATAACTTTTATCGTTTTTGACAGGTGCCTATCCGTCGTTCTGTGACAAAACTGTCCGTGGATTCACGGATAGTTCGTGGATTCACGGATATCCGTCGATTCACGTATTTCCCCAACCTGCTAAACGGGCAGTCAACTCTGGCTTTTTGATTGCAATGAACCCTGACTCCAAAATAGGCCTGTCAGTATAAAAAAATAGTCATTTTGGAGTCAGAAACCTGGAATACGTGTCTTGTCGCCGAAAGGAGAAAAAAATTCGGCAGAGCCCAGCCCGAGCCCCAGGTTTCTTGGCTATGCTACATGTACATTGTACGTACCAAATCAACCAAATATTTCCATCTAATTGACTCCGCTTGAGCTGTTGAGGTGAGCCCATGTGGGTACGCATATTCAATATATATGCCACGTTATTTTGAAGAAGTCAGTTGCAAAGTTCAATTTCTGTAACCATACTTAAAGGTATGTAATCATAAACTTCTGCCTGGCGAGAGTGTGGAAGTAAAAACCGAAAGTATGATTTCCTATCTCCAGCAAACAAGAGCTCCACACTATTTCTAGAATCGAGATCTCGCGTGACCTACGTGACCTTCAATCTAAAATTAGAAGTTACCCTAGTCCTAAAGGCCAGATTGAACTCAGTCACGCCTTCAAGAGATCTCTAGAAAATAAAACTGCATGTACACAATACTTTGTTGAGATATTTATGGTTGAGATTTTTAGGTAAATCCCGATGCAGAAGGTGCAAAAATCTGGTTTGTAAAGTATGGAATGCCAAAGCGGAAAAAATTCAACATTTGCAATTTTACCTTCAGCATCTCGATTTTTTGTTCAACAGAACAATATTTTTCAACATTCGTTAAAAATTTTGCCAACGACCATATTTTGTGGCTCAATTCTATGTTATTTTATATTTAAATCGCGTTTATTTCATTTAAGACCCAAAAAAAATCATACCACATGCATCTGAAAAAATAATCCAAAACATTATCATACCGGTACATCAATTTTTACAGCCAGCTTAGTGTTATTTTATATGCGTAACATGTCTTTTTTTTATTTCATCCAAATGCATTATACCTCTAAAATTTGGTTCAAGGCGTACGATTTTTCGTTTCAACCACTGAACAGTTTTTATCGTTCAACTGTTGAGCTGGTTTTCGTCCAATCGTTGAAGTGTTTTTCCGTAAAATGTTGACCTGATTTTCCCGTTAAATGTTGAACTACTTTTTAGTTGGTGGGCGATTTTTTCTAACAACCATTTCCATGTCCCGTTCTCCGCATGCGTGGAGTTGTGCTGACCTATATAGAAATTAATAGGTCATCGCTACTCGATCTGGGCCCTGTCTTACGAAGCTGGCGTAAAGTTGCGCATAGGCCTACAACATGGACCAGTTGCGACTAAGGCGTAAGTTCCTATAACTTTAACACTGATTTACGTCCGACGTAACTTACGCCAGCTTCGTAAGACAGGGCCCTGGGCCCTGTCTTACAAAGCTGGCGTAAGTTACGTCGGACGTAAATCAGTGTTAAAACTATAGGAACTTACGCCCTAGTCGCAACTGGTCCATGTTGTAGGCCTATGCGCAACTTTACGCCAGCTTCGTAAGACAGGGCCCTGAATGTATTCTACATTGTTTTAACCGCAGTGGAAACGTGCTAATTCTGAAAAAAAAACAGTTTATAGTCTAACCGGCCAATTCAACATATTTCAACTTCTCAAACTGAGGAGTTCATCTCAGCAAAACCAGGAGTACTACTACTAGTAATAATACTACGGCTCTTACTTCTCAAGTAGGCCTACAGTCTACACTACAGAATCGCAAATTGACCTTATTTATTCTTGAAGCAATGAAGTGTTGAGAGGTAACTAACTAGCCCTAGAATCTATATTACTCCCACCTAGAGTGAATGAGCGTACATTTAAATAAAAGGTTTTTATGTTTTTGAAGCCCCCAGAGTATTTTGGTGTTTTAATAAGATTCTGTTGACCATGAAAACAAAAAGTTGTAAGCCTCAACCCAGAAATGCGTTTTTCAATTTTTCATCACCTTATGTCTTATGTTTCCCGGACCACACCTATGTATCCCTGTACCTATGTATCCTCGTGCCCATGTATCCCTGTACCTATGTATCCCGGACCACACCTATGTATACCGGTCTATACATCCCGGACCACACCTATGGTACCCATGTACATGTATCCCTGTATCTATGCATCCCCGCATCTATGTATCTCGATACGCATGTGTCTCTGTACCCATGTATCCCCGTACCTATGTATCCCCATACTTATGTATCGCAGTACCTGTGTATCCCTGTACCTACGATCCCCGTATCTACGTATCCCCATACCCATGTATCGCAGTACTTGTGTAGCCCCATACATGTGTATCTCCGTACCTATGTATCCCGTTACCTTTGTATCCCTGTACCTATGTATCCCGGCCCAAAACTATGTATCCTTGTATCTCCACACCCATGTATCCCCATACCTATGTATCCCCGTGCCAAAGTATCCCTGTACCTATGTATCCCTGACCACACCTACATGTGTATGTATACCATTATCCCTGTATGCCCATACCAATGTATCCCTGTACCTATGTATCCCGGTAAACAATATGTCCTGGTACCTATGCACATGTATCCCCATACCTATGTACATGTATCCCCATACCTATGTACATGTATCCCGGTACCTATGTGCATGTATCCCGGTACCTATGTGCATGTATCCCGGTACCTGTGTGCATGTATCCCGGTACCTATGTACATGTATCCCGGTACATATGTGTATGTATCCCGGTACCTATGTGCATGTATCCCAGTACCTATGTGCATGTATCCCGGTACCTATGTGCATGTATCCCGGTACCTATGTGCATGTATCCCGGTACCTATGTACATGTATCCCGGTACATATGTGTATGTATCCCGGTACCTAGGTGCATGTATCCCGGTACCTATATGTGCATGTATCCTGGTACCTATGTGCATGTATCCCGGTACCTATGTGCATGTATCCCGGTACCTATGTGCATGTATCCCGGTACCTATGTGCATGTATCCCGGTACCTGTGTGCTTGTATCCCGGTACCTATGTACATGTATCCCGATACCTATGTATATCGTCGTACCCATGCATCTCGATATTCATGTGTCCCGGTACCTATGTATCCTGGTACCTATATGTAAAGGTCTAAATCATAAACCTCTTTTTGACACAATTAGAAACTTGTCTCTGAAGATTTTCCCTGTGCCCGTGTGTTTTAGTGTTCATAAATATATATATCCTGGTACCTATGTTTTTCTATACCTATGTGTCCAGATACCTATGTTTGTCTATACCTAGGTGTCCAGGTACCTAGGTTACTCGACTCTTATGTATCTTGGTGTCTATGTTTCTCGGTACTTATATTTCCCCGTACCTATGTATCCTGGTACTTATGTTTCTCGATACATGTAATTATGTTTCTTGATACCTATATTTCTCGATTTTATATTTCATGGTACCTACATGTATGTTTCTCGATACCTATGTTTTTTGGCGCATATGCTTCTCTGGATTAGGGCGTGTGGTTCCCTTTTTTAATGGTCCCAGAACTTGTGTCTGGACATACCTGGAAACAGACTATAGGTACCAGGAAACATAAGTAGGTTAGGTTTTGATTGATTAATGTTTATCGCCGCTTGTAAAATTAATTTCACTTATATGGTGACGTTGCCAGGTTTAGTGGGGGAGGAAACCGGGCTCTGCTTGGGGTAAATATATATTTATGAACACTAAAACACAAGGGAAATCTTCTTGTCCAAAATAACCATGGAGACAAGTTTCTAACCGTGGGTATAGATAGGCCTATGCTACTGGTCCTAAGGAGCACAGCAATGGGAATAGGTCTATGCTACACCATAAAGCTTATGCCACTAATTATGACCAAGACCTGGCCAATTAACTTGCAGTAAGTGAATGACTATTTTAAATACTACATCGAACAATAAGAAACTTGTCTCCGAGGTTATTTTAGACAAGAATATTTTCCCTGGGCCCGTGTGTTATAGTGCTAAAAAATTTAAATAATACGTTGACAACAAGTAAAATAGTTATCTGGTTATACCGCACCATATTAAATAGCCAAAACTTTGACCATACTCAATAGTATGGTCAAAGTTTTGGCTACATATCAAATAGGCTAATTAGTAGGCCCGTATGTAGTATACCGGGTACCATATGGTGTATACAGTTATAATCTTATATATATGTATGAACACAAAAACACACGGGTACAGGGAAAATCTTTCCAAGGAGACTTGTAAGTTTCTTAGTAATATAATTAATATACCGGGTAGGCATACAAAGGTTACATGTACTGATGTAGCCCTACATGTAAATTGTAATCCGATTTAACTTATTAAAAGAAAAGAAAAATTGCCTCCTTTATTCACTATCACTATCAGACAATTGTAACATTCACTTACTGCAAGTTAATTGGCCAGGTCTTGGTCATAATTAGTGGCATAAGCTTTACTTCTCGGAGTTAACTTTACCAACAATCTATCCTTTAAACCACATATAGATCACATTGTAAAGAAGGTTAAAGTTAAGATATATCTGTTAACAAGAATCAAAAACTATTTACCTATGGCGGCTAGGCGACAATTTTTTAACAGCTACATATTACCCCACCTTGACTACTGTATCACCGTATGGGGCAACTCAAACTCTAATGACCTCCGTAAACTAAATAGTCTTTTAAAACGCAGCATGCGTTTAATCTTAAATGTTGATTACACCATTGGCTCAAAAGAACTGTTTCAAAGTATGAAATGGTATCCTCTTGAATACAGGTACAAATATAACCTAGTGTTGATGGTTTTTAAAGCACTAAACGGTTTGTTGCCGAATTATGTGAAAGACCATATCAAATTTAAGACTTCTGGTAGAGCATTACGATCTAACTCTGATGGTACTCTGGAGGTGCCATTTACCAGAACTGAGCTCCTTAGACGCTCCTTTAGAGCTGAAGCTCCACGTCTATTTAATGAGCTACCAAAATCAGTGCGTTTATGCCAAACTCTTCAAACCTTCAAAACAGCATGCTACAAACATTTTTTAAATGAATTTAATAACTCAATTGACTCTTAATCAGATATACAAATATTTAATGTAGATATATATATATATATGCTTGTATGTATGTGTATGCGTGTGTGTGAGCGTGCGCGTGTGTGTGTGTGTAGAGAATGATAAGACAGTAATACTGCTATTATAAATATTTAAAAATATAAAAAAATGACATCTGTTTTATTGTACTGTGATAAGAGATATTTCATATTTATAAATTTTATTTCATTTATTTATTTTTTTTTTTTTTTTTTTTTTTTTTTTTTTGTATTCATATTTCATTGTCTGTGATAAATTTTGTACAGTTTACATATGTATTTCTAACATTATGAATTTCTAAAGCAATTCTTACATTTCACGAATCAATTTTAAATGACAATTTTTATTGTTCTGATGTGAATTTATTATATATGTTATAATCCTCGACCCTCATGAAAAGAGGCTTCATTGCCTATTGTGGCCATCGAGTTAAAATAAAGACTATTATTATTATTATTATTATTATTATAACATCAATTCATCGAACATAGCCTACAATCATTAATAAATTGGCACCGAAAGAAAGGCCGTAACTAACATGTGTGTAATACAATAACCATGTGCCTTCGCCACTGTCTGTTTACTTCCTACGTGTTTAACGCGTGCGCAGAATAGAACATGGAAATGGTTGTTAGAAAAAATCGTCCACCTTTTTAGTTGAGAGAAAAAAAATGATTTCTCGCAGCACGTGACACTTAGTCGTGATCACACAAATCGGTGACGTCACAGTGTTGTTGTTGACACATCTCATTGATGTAGACCAAGGAGTATAGATGGACCAAGGAGTATAGTCAATCTATACTCCTTGAAGAAGACCAAGGAGTATAGATTGACTATACTCCTTGATGTAGACGACCAACGGGTATCCTTCGGTTAAAGTTAGTTCCTGGCGGCTGGAGTCAACTAGGTCAAACACTATAAATAGACACCTTGTACATTACCACGTCACTCAGCTGGGTGACGTAGTGGCTTGCCTTAGAAAATGGTGACGTCACTCAAAACCTCTCGAACTGACATAGTTTTGAGTGAATGAATGAATGGTCGTCCCGGTTATTTAAATTTTGTTTACTTTTTGAATACGTTTTCGGCCCGTACAGGACACATACTGTATGGATTTTCCTCATTCCAACGCCAATCATTTACTTTTTCGATGGCCTTCAAAGCCTCTGACTGTCATGACGAACAAAAATTATGGAAAAAGTGTGAATTTTGGCAGCTCATGCCTCTTTAAATATCTTTATCTAAAAATAAATTCATGTCTAACTGTGCGTATCAAACCTTTCAATGGCATTTAGAACTTGAAAGTTTACAATAAGATGAAGAATTACTTATGGATAACAAATTCTTGGTTTATTGGGTGACGACGTTTCGATGTAGTTCTTACATCGTTATCAAAGTCAATGAACTACATCAAAACGTCGTCACCAAATAAACCAATAATTTTTTATCCATAAGTAATTCTTCACCTTATTCTAACTGTGCGGATTTGAATTCTTTAGAGCACATTTGGGATAGGGCGGCAGAAACATTCAAGCACTAGAGCCTCCTGCATGTACAAAATCTGCAGGAATTGGAAGCCGCATTACATCGGTATTGGCGACAGTTACCCCTTCAACAGATCCTACGTCTCACTGGAGGGGTGAGGCGCAGGTTGGAAGCTAATGGAGGTTATACGCGCTATTGACCTATTCTGCTTTTAACTTTTTGTTGGTGTATATTACATGTATACCATTTGTGTTTCAGTACAATAAGACCAGCATGTATATGGCCCAGATAATAAAAGACGAATACAAACTGCTTCAGAGTAAAATAGCTCGACCTCTGAGCCAACGGCCGGTCATTGCTAGTAAAAAGAACAATAATTTGAAACATTTACTTGTACTTGTATTAGTCAGTACTATAAACTGCCTTGTCTGTCTTCTACCTATGGACCAATTTATATATTTTCTCTTTCTTTTCCTCTTGACATATTGTGTTCAATTTCAGTTTACCTGATTTCTAGCCATAATTGAAGATCCGTGCCGCTTTGTCAATAAATATCAAATTATTTCAGAAAAAAAGGCCTAATGACTAAAGCTAAACTCTTGTCTGTCTTCAACATGTATGTGATTAAATATTATGGGCTTTCATGGTTTATTGCAATAACCTATGAGTGGGTATAAAGGTCTAAACGACATAGGCCTACCCCCTTTTAACACAACTACAAACTTGTCTCCACGCTTATTTTAGACAAGAATATTGTCCTTGTGCCCGTGCGTTTTAGTGTCAATAAATATAGACCTATTTATTTTGTTTATGACGGCCGAGAGGGACATAACTTGTTGACCCACTGAATAGCTTAGCATAATGCAATAGCAAGGTAACTCCGAATAAATTCAACAAACGCATATTGACAATCTCAATATTTCGACAACATTTTCCTGAAGATGACAAATATACCTTTGTCGAAATATTGAGATTGTCAATATGCGTTTGTTGAATTTATTCGAGAGGGACATCGTGTTAGACATACTCAACAAGGCTAAATAGAACTCATAAATGGGATGAAAAATACGGCAAGAATTATTTTCGTGTTTTACTTTTTGAAATTGTCGTTTTTGAGCTCATTTGCTATGTTAAACAGCATGGAAAATGTGATAAAAAATACTTTCCGTTGCGTTTTTCTTACTGAACCACCTATAAATTTATCTTAGAAACGCGATGTTCAGGGGATGGTAAATATTAACTGTCGCTTTACCATCGCGTTTTTATCATGGTTGTGACGAAACGCCGATTTGAAAGTAAATCGCGATGTCCCTTCTCGTCCATCATAAAGTGCTAAAGGTTTGCCATGAAATATATCATTTATACTGTGCACATTCTTTTCTGGAAACAGTGCTTGACCCTGAAGTGAGCGGTCTTGTGTTGATCAAAGTCCGTCAAGAAGTAGTTGTTAATGACAGGCGCCAAAAAGTCTACTATGGAAGTACTGGCCATGGTGAGGATGGATTTCAACCCGACCAATCAAATCGCCCCATTCACCCCCATTACAACACCATCATTTGTTTATAGACCCGAAAAACGATCCTCTAGAGTCACGCCCGACTTTCTGAACTATTTTAAAAATATATCACAGGACTTAAGCATTCGCAAATATAGGACATATACTGCAAATTTTTTAATCTATGAAAAGATGTCCTATCTGACAGGAACAATTTATCGTATTATATGTACATGCTTTATAATACGATATACATATGGAAGAACGTTGGGCATGGAGGAAGGGATAAACCGAATAGATAATTTGTTAAGACAACTATTGAATTGTGGAGACGGTTCAAGTAGGATCCCTGGGCTTGCTATAGCCATTGTCTATAAAGGCAGAGTATTCACCAAGGGTTATGGAGTTACCGATTTCTCTCGACCAAAACCAGTAACAGAAAAGACATTATTTGGCGTCGGTCCCTTGAGCAAAACGTTTACAGCTACACTTTTGGCCAAACAATTAGCTGAGCACTCAAGGTCAGTAATATTTACACAACAATGTATCTATATTATACTCGCTAACAACTTTTTTTTTTCTTTTTCAGTATTTTTACAAAATCTATTAGCTTGTTTTGTACATTAGACGAATTGGAAATGTTGGTAACTAGACAAGAGCGCAATTTCTTGGATAAATATCTAAATGTTGGAATGCAGTGACTATAGCATGAAAGTCAGCTAAACTATCCCAAATTTTCTGCAAAATTTTTTGAATCAGTGAAGTACCATACAAGAAAGCCAAACAATTCTATGGACCTGATACTTTACAGTTTCAGTCCAGGACGGCTATGTACAATCCAGTGTATAATTGTTGCCAATGAAGAACCAAGAATCTTAAAATACATAGAATGTACGATAACGATTCACACATTGATGTATATAAACAACATTCAAGATTGCAGACGTCTAATTGTAGTAAACAATCCTTCTTGAACGAGCTGGCTTGGCAGCGACGATTGTAGAATTACATCCCCGATAAAATAATTATGTGCTTCCGGCTTTTGGATCTAAGCCGAACACCTTTTTCTCCCGAAAATTGCCTTTACCAATTCAATAAATGATTGACCGACCTTTTCTGTCTTAATATCAATTCGCCTATTGTTGGATTTTAAACTTATCATAATTAATCAATACCAAGCTGTATTGGAACATTTTCCCGCGAATACGGTAACCATTTTTATACGCCCGGCTTGAAAAGCGGGCTGTATTATGGTATCATCTCCGTCCGTCCGGCAGTCCGGCAGTCCGGCTGTCCGGCAGTCCGGCTGTCCGGCTGTCCGGCGTCCGCTTTCCCTTCCGCTCCATAACTTTTAAAGTTTTGATTCCATCTGCATAATTTTTTCTGAGTATATACCTTATGGGTAGAAGGTGTGTCGCGAACTATTTTTAACATCACTGGTTACATAATATGGGAGTTATATTGGATTATGTAATATTCCCTTCCGCTCCATAACTTTCAAAGTTTTGATTCCATCTGGACAATTTTTTCTGAGGATATACCTAATGGGTAGAAGGTGTGTCGCGAACTATGTTTAACATCACTGGTTACATAATATGGGAGTTATATTGGATTATGTAATATTCCCTTCTGCTCCATAACTTTCAAAGTTTTGATTCCATCTGGACAATTTTTTCTGAGGATATACCTTATGAGAAGAAGGTGTGTCGCAAACTATTTTTAACATCACTGGTTACATAATATGGGAGTTATATTGGATTATGTAATATTCCCTTCTGCTCCATAACTTCTAAAGTTTTGATCCCATCTGCACAATTTTTACTGAGTATATACCTTATGGGTAGAAGGTTTGTCGCGAACTATTTTTAACATCACTGGTTACATAATATGGGAGTTATATTGGATTATGTAATATTCCCTTCTGCTCCATAACTTTCAAAGTTTTGATTCCATCTGGACAATTTTTTCTGAGGATATACCTTATGGGTAGAAGGTGTGTCGTGAACTATTTTTAACATCACTGGTTACATAATATGGGAGTTATATTGGATTATGTAATATTCCCTTCTGCTTCATAACTTCTAAAGTTTTGATTCCATCTGCACAATTTTTTCTGAGTATATACCTTATGGGTAGAAGGTGTGTCGCGAACTATTTTTAACATCACTGGTTACATAATATGGGAGTTATATTGGATTATGTAATATTCCCTTCTGCTCCATAACCTTCAAAGTTTTGATTCCATCTGGACAATTTTTTCTGAGGATATAGCTTATGGGTAGAAGGTGTGTCCTTGGATAATTTAGTGATAGCTACATGTATGGTAGCCAAAACCTAAAAAGTTTAGAATTATAATTATTTCTCTGTTTTAAAGGCTCTTCAATTCAGTTTTATTACCCATATGGTAAAGCAAATATAGCTACTTTGACAATATTCATAAACCTGGTTGTAAGTGTAAACAGATAAGACTTGTATATTTACACACCATTGACCATCTCAGAGATAAGGCTCTGTTCAAATATACCTATATAAAATGTAGCAAACATCCTGACCAGTGATGTCTTGAGCAAGTGATTGAACCCACTGACCAGTCAGAATTAGCTGGACTCCATTAGCTGGACTCCAAGCTGAAGACCTGGACATTTAACACCAGATGAGATTTAATATTTGAAGGACCCCCTTGCATATATTCAAAAATATATATAAGGGAAGGATTTGTTTTGGTATGGCTGCAGTGACTGTGCCTTTCCGGGCGTATTTTGGGTTTCCCGAAACTCTTGTTCGATAGGGATTCACATAGGCTAACTTCTGTAAAGTTAGGCCCTTCAGGCTTCATACCAAAGATGAATGCTACATGCCGGAGCTAGCAGACGTCGTGACTAATTAATATGTTATATTGGTATCAGCACTTGACAGGATGGAATACTTTATTTAATGCTTGAGGAGAAGGTATGCCATTAATTGGATCAAGTAAATATCCGCTGATTTCAATTACATATTACATCTACAGTGCATAGGCTTATATGTGCTGACATTAATGGTCGTCGATCCACCTACGACTTTTAATAAACCTGATACCAAATTGAAGAAAAAAAATGTATGGAAGTAGAAATAAATGTAACACTGAACTCAGAATTCAGGGTGCGACTAAAATGCCGGTGATATTGATAGCTCCTGACCTTTTCCCACCACGGTACTATATCTTTGGTCTGTGCTCGGCTGATAAACTTCTCGGTATAGCATAAACACTGTGACACAACATCTCTCTTACAGGACTGACGACGGAACACCCCCATCTGATAAGCACTGCTAACGGGCAGAGGATTGCTACACGTGTGAATTTCAACTCAACGTCAAGCCTTTTCAACAGTCTAGTAAAATTGGGAGAGATTCTAAAACATGGTCAAATTGCTATACTATAGAGTAGCTTGGAGACTGGTGTATTATTTGTTGTTACACGATATGGGCGGGATGCCCATATGCAGCTCATCCGACTGGACTACAACCGTGTTAACCGCTTCAACTTAACGTGGCATGAGCTGCCAAAATGTTGATATTTTGACGTTAAAACAGAATGTTTTAATTCAGAAGCTTTTTAGTGCTTCTAGTCTCGAGAATAAAGTATGGTATTGAACTAACTATGGCTTAGAATGAATGAATGGTCGTCCCGGTTATTTAAATTTTGTTTACTTTTCGAACACTATTTCGGTTCGTATAGGCCACATACTGTATGGCTTTTCCTCATCCCAACGCCAATCATTTAGTTTTTCGATGGCCTTCAAAGCCTTACTGTCGTGACGATCAGATATTATGAAAAAAGTGTGAATTTTGCCTGCTCATGCCACTTTAATGTTAAACGAGTTTTAGCCATTGGCGTTCTAATGAGTTCTTAACCAGAAACAAGGCCCAGAAGAAATAGTTTAACTAAATGAAAAGCTAAAGTCAAACTGTTGTCTGTCTTCAACTTAATGAAATATCACGTGAGACAACTTATAATTGGATATAACGGTCCTGATGACAAAATTAGAAACTTGTTTCCGAGGTCATTTTAGCCAGTTTAGTAGATTCTCCCTTAGCCCGTTGGTTTAAGTGTTCATAAATATACGAAAAGCTTGTGCATAATCTGCCTTAAATTCATTAGCATATATTCCAGTCACCGCAGCATCACATATTATTGTCAATAAGCGTATATATATTCCAATCGTCCCTATATTCTATCCTTCAATAAGAGTTACCGGTATATTCTATACTCCATTAAGAGTTGCCGGTATATTCTATACGTCAATAAGAGTTGCCGGTATATTCTATACGCCAATAAGAGTTGCCGGTATATTCTATACGTCAATAAGAGTTGCCAGTATATTCTATCCTCCAATAAGAGTTGCCGGTATATTCTATACGTCAATAAGAGTTGCCGGTATATTCTATACGCCAATATAAGAGTTGCCGGTATATATTCTATCCTCCAATAAGAGTTGCCGATATATATTCTATCCTCCAATAAGAGTTGTCACTATATTCTATCCTCCAATAAGAGTTGCCAGTATATTCTATCCTCCAATAAGAGTTGCCGGTATATATTCTATACGTCAATAAGAGTTGCCAGTATATTCTATCCTCCAATAAGAGTTGCCGGTATATTTCTATCCTCCAATAAGAGTTGCCGGTATATTCTATCCTCCAATAAGAGTTGCCAGTATATTTCTATCCTCCAATAAGAGTTGCCAGTATATTCTATCCTCCAATAAGAGTTGCCGGTATATTCTATCCTCCAATAAGAGTTGCCAGTATATTCTATCCTCCAATAAGAGTTGCCGGTATATTCTATCCTCCAATAAGAGTTGCCAGTACATTGTATATTCTATACGCCAATAAGAGTTGCCGGTATATTCTATCCTCCAATAAGAGTCGCCGGTATATTCTATACGCCAATAAGAGTTGCCGGTATATTCTATCCTCCAATAAGAGTTGCCAGTATATTCTATCCTCCAATAAGAGTTGCCAGTATATTCTATCCTCAAATAAGAGTTGCCAGTATATTCTATCCTCCAATAAGAGTTGCCGGTATATTCTATCCTCCAATAAGAGTTGCCGGTATATTCTATCCTCCAATAAGAGTTGCCAGTATATTCTATTTTCCAATAAGAGTTGCCGGTATATTCTATCCTCCAATAATAGTTGCCAGTATATTCTATTTTCCAATAAGAGTTGTCAGTATATTCTATCCTCCAATAAGAGTTGCCAGTAGATTCTATCCTCCAATAAGAGTTGCCGGTATATTCTATACGCCAATAAGAGTTGCCAGTATATTCTATCCTCCAATAAGAGTTGCCGGTATATTCTATACGCCAATTAGAGTTGCCGGTATATTCTATACGCCAATTAGAGTTGCCGATATATTCTATCCTCCAATAAGAGTTGCCGGTATATTCTATACGCCAATAAGAGTTGCTAGTATATTTCTATCCTCCAATAAGAGTTGCCGGTATATTCTATCCTCTAATAAGAGTTGCCGGTATATTCTATCCTCCAATAAGAGTTGCCGGTATATTCTATCCTCCAATAAGAGTTGTCACTATATTCTATCCTCCAATAAGAGTTGCCGGTATATTCTATACGCCAATAAGAGTTGCTAGTATATTTCTATCCTCCAATAAGAGTTGCCGGTATATTCTATCCTCCAATAAGAGTTGTCACTATATTCTATCCTCCAATAAGAGTTGCCGGTATATTCTATCCTCCAATAAGAGTTGTCACTATATTCTATCCTCCAATAAGAGTTGCCGGTATATTCTATCCTCCAATAAGAGTTGTCACTATATTCTATCCCCCAATAAGAGTTGTCACTATATTCTATCCCCCAATAAGGATTGTCACTATATTCTATCCCCCAATAAGGATTGTCACTATATTCTATACGCCAATAAGAGTTGCCAGTATATTCTATCCTCCAATAAGAGTTGCCGGTATATTCTATACGCCTATATTCTATACGCCAATAAGAATTGTCACTATTTTCTGTCTTCCAATAACAGCTGCCAGTATACCATCTCTCTCCATAAAAAGGCTTATTCTGTAATTTCTATTCCAGGTTTACATTAGACACGCCCATAGCAAGAATTATCCCCGGCAAATTTCGTTTCCATGACGCCATGAGGACGGCTAAGGCCAGTTCAAAGGACCTATTGGGACAGAGGATCGGACTGGTATCCCATTCTCATCTCGTCTTTCAACAAGGGTTAACACGTAAACGATTGGCATTGTAAGTCGTCTATGATTATTCCTTGGCTACTGAACGGGTTGAGTATCTAAATGTCTCCTTCACAAACATGTAGATTTCCAAAAAGATCATGCTAGAGATTAACTCTGCGAACGGCTTCGGATAGAAGTGAATGAATGAGAATCGAGGGCAAAGAAAATATCTCTCCATGTTCATTGACATTGTACGCCCTCAAATTTAAAGTGGCATGAGCTGACAAAATAAAGATATTTTCATAAATTGTCAAGAGAAAGAGGGAATTTGCAGCTCATTATATAAACTAATCCAGCCATTCAGAATCCAAAAATATTCAATAAGTCTACTCTATTCTTTTGGAATTTATCGCTGTTTGATTTGAAATTGAAAGCACCTGGTGATGTGACTGATCTTTCGCCTGCTTGTCCCTTGTTAGTGCGGGTTTCTTATCCCAAAATGTACTGACGGTCGTATTTTGGCCGTCAGTTTAAAAAAAAATTGTCATTTTGGAGTCAGAAACCCGGACTAAATCCCTTGTCTACCCCAGAGAGTGCCCCAAAAATACTTTCTAATGACCTGGACCATTTCACCGATATTTCTTACTGATTCTAATGCCTTGTTTTCGTTGAATGACTGCATGGATTTAACTTGTTTAAGGCGACGTTGTAGTTGCATGCCCATAGCCTCACAGGTTTAGCGGTGGTCTGTATTTGGAGATTAGCACACCCGCTGGTTTTCGATTGCCTAACTCAGCCGGGACACATGAGTCTATTTTTGTGTGTTGGATATTTCTAACAAAAATAATTCACGTGTTTTCTGAGACCGATATTAACGAAAAGCTTTTTATTTATCCTGTTTGGGAAAAAAACATTAGTTTTGAAACTCTGTTTTAACGTCGTCTTAAATGACCGACCAGCTGACACAGGCCATTCACCATTTTCTCATGTCTATATTTTGGCAGTAAAATGAGACACATGAAAAGGGCAGCGAAATTCAGGGACAGTTATATAAACAGTGATATCATGTACAGTTTAGCTGCCTTTGTCTCTGAGAGCCTGTCAAACAGAACGTGGGAGGACTTAGTGAGAACGGAACTATTCCGTCCCCTCCGGATGACTCGATCAACGTTCTTCAATGAACTGGAACCTGACGCCAAACATCTTGCTAGTGCTTACTATCCCCAATCATCCAAAGTTCGGAAAATCTCAACCCACTATTTCAGGTAAGACTGGCTATGATTTCCCAATCAGATATATCACCTCCCTTATGACTGACACGTCTCGAACGTTGATGTAAATTCCCGAACAGTTGACCAGAGGTTGTCTGTTATATTACGGCTGTTATAAACCATAGCCTTTCAAAATTATAATTACCATGGCCTATGTTTTTAATTCACTTCTTAATATGGTTGAAACTATAAAAACGCTTGCTTTAATCTCATGGAGATATGGTGAAAATGTTCCATTTAAGATATTTAAAACCCACGCTTAGCTGAAAAAAAAAACCCTCAGAAATATACCAAAGGCTAAAATAAAGCCAAGATTAGGTCTATATCTGATCAATCAAAACAAATATAATTTCAGGGAAGCCACTAAGATAGGCGGTGCACAGTCGATGGTGAGTAATGCTGTAGATATGGCAAAATGGATTCAGTTTATCTTATCTGACGGCACAAGACGAGGTAAACAGCTTCTGTCCAAGGACACTCTGGAGGAAACATTCTCCTCTGTCCGCGCTGGAAATGGGACCCATTCAAAGTTCATTCGCAAACCTTGGGCACCAGACACACTGATTGACAAAGGACCAACGCTTGGATGGAGAAAAACTCAATATAAAGGTGAGACCTTGCTGGATATATGAAACTTGGTAACTCACACCGTATTCCAGTCAATATAAAGGTGAGACCTTGCTGGATATATGAAACTTGGTAACTCACACCGTATTCCAGACAATATAAAGGTGAGACCTTGCTGGATATATGAAATGTGGTAACTAACACCGTATTCCAGTCAATATAATGGTGAGACCTTGCTGGATATATGAAACTTGGTAACTCACACCGTATTCCAGACAATATAAAGGTGAGACCTTGCTGGATATATGAAATGTGGTAACTCACACCGTATTCCAGTCAATGTAAAGGTGAGACCTTGCTGGATATATGAAACTTGGTAACTCACACCGTATTCCAGTCAATATAAAGGTGAGACCTTGCTGGATATATGAAATGTGGTAACTCACACCGTATTCCATTCAATATAAAGGCGAGACCTTGCTGGATATATGAAATGTGGTAACTAACGCCGTATTCCAGTCAATATAAAGGTGAGACCTTGCTGGATATATGAAATGTGGTAACTAACGTCGTATTCCAGTCAATATAAAGGCGAGACCTTGCTGGATATATGAAATGTGGTAACTCACACCGTATTACAGTCAATATAAAGGTGAGACCTTGCTGGATATATGAAACTTGGTAACTCACACCGTATTCCAGTCAATATAAAGGCGAGACCTTGCTGGATATATGAAATGTGGTAACTAACGCCGTATTCCAGTCAATATAAAGGCGAGACCTTGCTGGATATATGAAATGTGGTAACTAACGCCGTATTCCAGTCAATATAAAGGCGAGACCTTGCTGGATATATGAAATGTGGTAACTTACACCGTATTCCAGTCAATATAAAGGTGAGACCTTGCTGGATATATGAAACGTGGTAACTAACACCGTATTCCAGCCAATATAAAGGTGAGACCTTGCTGGATATATGAAACTTGGTAACTCACACCGTATTCCAGTCAATATAAAGGTGAGACCTTGCTGGATATATGAAATGTGGTAACTCACACCGTATTCCGGTCAATATAAAGGTGAGACCTTGCTGGATATATGAAACTTGGTAACTCACACCGTATTCCAGTCAATATAAAGGTGAAGCCTTGCTGGATATATGAAATGTGGTAACCAACACCGTATTCCAGTCAATATAAAGGTGAGACCTTGCTGGATATATGAAACTTGGTAACTAACACCGTATTCCAGTCAATATAAAGGTGAAGCCTTGCTGGATATATGAAATGTGGTAACTAACACCGTATTCCAGTCAATATAAAGGTGAAGCCTTGCTGGATATATGAAATGTGGTAACTAACACCGTATTCCAGTCAATATAAAGGTGAAGCCTTGCTGGATATATGAAACTTGGTAACTAACACCGTATTCCAGTCAATATAAAGGTGAAGCCTTGCTGGATATATGAAACTTGGTAACTTACACCGTATTCCAGTCAATATAAAGGTGAAGCCTTGCTGGATATATGAAACTTGGTAACTAACACCGTATTCCAGTCAATATAAAGGTGAAGCCTTGCTGGATATATGAAATGTGGTAACTAACACCGTATTCCAGTCAATATAAAGGTGAGACCTTGCTGGATATATGAAACTTGGTAACTCACAACGTATTCCAGTCAATATAAAGGCGAGACCTTGCTGGATATATGAAATGTGGTAACTCACACCGTATTCCAGTCAATATAAAGGTGAGACCTTGCTGGATATATGAAATGTGGTAACTCACACCGTATTCCAGTCAATATAAAGGTGAGACCTTACTGGATATATGAAATGTGGTAACTAACACCGTATTCCAGTCAATATAAAGGCGGGGCCATGATAGCTATATGAAATGTGGTAACTCACACCGTATTCCAGTCAATATAAAGGTGAGACCTTGCTGGATATATGAAATGTGGTAACTCACACCGTATTACAGTCAATATAAAGGCGAGACCTTGCTGGATATATGAAATGTGGTAACCAACACCGTATTCCAGTCAATATAAAGGTGAGACCTTGCTGGATATATGAAACGTGGTAACTCACACCGTATTCCAGTCAATATAAAGGTGAGACCTTGCTGGATATATGAAATGTGGTAACTCACACCGTATTCCGGTCAATATAAAGGCGAGACCTTACTGGATATATGAAATGTGGTAACCAACACCGTATTCCAGTCAATATAAAGGTGAGACCTTGCTGGATATATGAAACTTGGTAACTAACACCGTATTCCAGTCAATATAAAGGTGAGACCTTGCTGGTTATATGAAATGTGGTAACTCACACCGTATTCCAGTCAATATAAAGGTGAGACCTTGCTGGATATATGAAACTTGGTAACTAACACCGTATTCCAGTCAATATAAAGGTGAGACCTTGCTGGTTATATGAAATGTGGTAACTAACACCGTATTCCAGTCAATATAAAGGTGAGACCTTGCTGGTTATATGAAATGTGGTAACTCACACCGTATTCCAGTCAATATAAAGGTGAGACCTTACTGGATATATGAAATGTGGTAACTCACACCGTATTCCAGTCAATATAAAGGTGAGACCTTGCTGGATATATGAAATGTGGTAACTCACACCGTATTCCAGTCAATATAAAGGTGAGACCTTACTGGATATATGAAATGTGGTAACTCACACCGTATTCCAGTCAATATAAAGGTGAGACCTTACTGGATATATGAAATGTGGTAACTCACACCGTATTCCAGTCAATATAAAGGTGAGACCTTGCTGGATATATGAAATGTGGTAACTCACACCGTATTCCAGTCAATATAAAGGTGAGACCTTGCTGGTTATATGAAATGTGGTAACTCACACCGTATTCCAGTCAATATAAAGGTGAGACCTTGCTGGTTATATGAAATGTGGTAACTCACACCGTATTCCAGTCAATATAAAGGTGAGACCATGATGGCCAATTGAAATGCGTTAACACCGTAGTCCAGTGATATAAACCTGTCAACGCCGCCATATAAGTGAAATAATCTTGAGTGCGGCGTAAAACACCAATCAATACCAAGTGAGACCTTGCCAGTTATATGAAATGTGGTAACACCTTATAGCAGAATGCATACGCCGCCGAAAGAATAACCCAAATATCAAACAATGAAGAAATATTTGACGGGAAAAGGAGATTGACCCCGGTTTCGTCCATTAGTTTAATTGCAAACTTGGCATCGCACCTTAACGAAATTTGGTACACGTAATGGTGCAAAAGTGTCCAAAATTTACTAACCAATGCAAAAGGCTGAGGTAATGTACGAAGCGTCAAATACACTAGGCGTTTAAACTATGTATTTTATTTGTTCACGTTGAGTTATAAACCCCAGCTGATTGGAAATCACAAGGGCAGACTAAGTGCTTTTCTTGAAACACAAGAATTCTTCTTTATTCATTTATCTTTAAGGATCTCGACTATCAATTGGTACTAATAATTTTGATCGGCCTTTCTATTTCCAGCATCAATTACTGCAGCCATGGCGGTTTATTGATCTCACGGCTTGCCTTAATTATTTATCTTTTCTCCTTCAGGTAGGGAAATTCTATCTAACACGAGATCTGCACGCTCCCTGGTGATTGGCTACCAATCTCACATGACCGTCATACGATCGATGGGCTTTGGGATTTTCACTACTTGCTCTGGAAACGATCTAAACTATTTACGGCAGACTGCATTACACACCTTGATAGCTGACACCCTGTTGGACGACGACGGGTCGTGGTTAAATGCTTCATCAATGTGTACATTCCCCGCCCCGTGGTTCAACCCACCCTCTAGTCTACGCAAAATGGATAAAGCAACAAGGAAGGCTTGGGCACCAACAAGTAACTATAATGCATATGTGGGCGTGTACTACAATTCCATATATGGTAAAATAACCGTGTTTTGGAACAATGGTGTTGGTAAATTACAGCTACAATATGGACCAATCCGGACGGACTTGGAGCCAATGGCTAAACGAAATTCATTCAGAGCTCAAGGTTTGGATGATTTTTGGCCATTTCTCGTAACGTGTGTGTTTAAAGCCAAGAAAGGAAAACCTTCCTACCTAAATATACCGGAATTTGTTCCAAACTATCCCACAAATCCTATCCGATTCAAGTGCACTGGGAATAAACTACCAGAAGAATTTCTAAAGAAACAAAACATGACACGAATCGTCTCACAATCGCCAACGCCTACCATTTCAACACAGCCCATGAAGATGCCAACCGTCCCGACACACACAGAGTCAGATATGTATGACACATCAATCGCACAAACAGAGACATACACAACATCCATGATAAAAAGTTCGCAGACCGTCTCAACGACAGATTTATTCACAGAACAATTTGTCAATTTTACCAGTTTGTCTTCAAATACACCTTTAGAAACAGACAACAGATCACAAACGACGTCTTTGCCACAAGTTACAAACGCTACTGTCCTGCAGAATACAACTTCTGAACTGGAGGAAAACTTTACCTCCCTGACGACGTCTAATTCCCCAACGCTGTTAAGTACCGAAAACAATAGCCATTCAAACCCAACTCAGTTAATCAATGACATAGAGACAACTACTCCCATACGTAAAAGTGTGACTAAACAAATGTCAAGTAGTAAATCAGATATCATCAGTACATTGCCGTCAACGGCAACGATCGGTTGGCTGACGGAGTATAATACAACCGTACATCAGAGTACAGTTACACCTTCCAAAAACGCAAGTGACAATGTCACACAAGTTACAGATATCAAGACAAATACAAGCCTTTTTCATACAGTTATGGCCAAAAACGCAAGTGACAACGTTACACAAGTTACAGATATCAAGACAAATACAAGCCTTTTTCATACAGTTATGGCCAAAAACGCAAGTGACAATGTCACACAAGTTACAGGTATCAAGACAAATACAAGCCTTTTTCATACAGTTATGGCCAAAAACGCAAGTGACAACGTTACACAAGTTACAGATATCAAGACAAATACGAGCCTTTTTCATACTGTTATGGTGTCCAGCACATTACCAGAGGCTGCGACTTCAACAATACAAGTGAAACCAACAGCTTACGATAGGACAACACAACTCTTCACTTCTATATTAACTACTTCAATAAAACAAAAAAGTGAGGAAAATAAGAGAGAGTTTTTTACAACCGAGAAGATTACAATAAACACCAGATCATCGACACGTGACAACAACCTCAATGGAAAAGATGGCACATCCAAAGCCAGTCGATGTAGTTGGCTTACGAGTTTACGGTTTCCTCTCTTTGGGATATATTTGTACATTCTGATCTCCGCGACATTGTATTAGCTAATTTGTCCAATTGAAATACCCATTCCTACGTTCCACTGTTACCGAAATATCTTCGAACAAAAGGGGTTTAACATTATTTCTGTATATAATGTATGTTATATGAAACCCTCAGGCAGATACTTTCTTTTTTTTTCTTAAGAAAGGTCATATAAAAAATAAAATACTTGTTTTTCATAGAATTGGGGTGTCTTTTTCTACCATTATTGTGTTGTAGTCAACAAACAGATAATATTCTTATTTGAAAAGAAGACATTTCATCTTGAAACAAACCAAAGATGCTCTTACATATCAAGTGCTCTTAAGCGTAGCGCACACGAGAGGTGCCGGTTGAGGTACAAGGCACGCGTGGCCCAGGGAGCAGCTACAGATTTCAGCGCAGACGATGAGCTCTCGGCTGAGGCAAGTTCCTGGCCACCCAAGTTCACTAAGCTGCATAAATATCACTACATGTGTTAAGTAATATTCTAGGTGGTCACATGATTTCACAGGCCCACGCGATTGGACTATCCCTCCTCTCAGCTCAGCTGGCAGCTCACGTTGCGCGCACACGTTGAGATTCTTGCCACGAGAGGCAGAAAATATCGAACATGCAAGATACTTTCCTCACCGCCTCGAGGGGCGAAAATCTCACCAAAAGTTACGCGCACACGTGGGAAACAGCTTAGCTACCAGCCATGCGTGGCCGGCAGCTCAGCCGGCGCCTCTCGTGTGCGCTAGGCTTAAAGTAAATCTTATGACACAAGCTGCCGAAATGTGACAACTTTCATCAAGTGTCACGAAAAGACAGGGATGGACAAATAGGACTGATATGTCTGACAACAGTATTTCATTTAAGCTCCATGGCCTCAAGAAATCCTGAAACTCTACCACAAAGTCTTTGTGAGAATTTGTAATTTTCCACACGAACACCCAGTTTGCTCTGTTCTGAAAAAGTATTGGATTGTGAAGGACTGCATTCATCCCATACCTATTTTGATAGCATCCAGTGTTTTCTTGGCGATACATATGCTAGCCTACTATTTATTATCTGTCATCCCTCTAAATTACAGCTTTGATCTAGGACACAACGCAGGTGGTTGATTGATTGATATTTTATGCTGCACTCAAGATTATTTCACTTACATGACGCTATTTAGTGGGGGTGGAAACCCAGATCATTGCCTGGAGGAAACCCCCGACCTTCAGCGAGTACCAGGCAACTCTTCCACATACAGCGACCAAGTGCAAAATCCACTAAAAAATTTTCCAATTTTTATTTTGTCTGAGTGTGATTTGAACCCGCACCGCATCAATGGAAGGTCTGAGTGGGACTGACGGATGATCCCTCTAACCCACTGGACCACTGAGGCCCCCAAAGCAGTTGGATACAGTAATATTACTGAAGGCAAGATTGTCATAAATTTAACCAACAAATAAGTGTTTTCAAATGTTACATTTATTTCAACAAATTCAATGTAGTTAAAACATTCATGATACATCCATACATAGGATTACATGATTAACAAAATAATAATAAGCAATCGCTCTATCTTGATATAATGATATTATATATATATGTGGAAGAACATTAGAGTGGGGAATTCCCCCTGACCTGAACCAGACTCAGTTTTCATTTATTTCATTTTTATACACTCTCAGAAGATAGAAAAACTTAAAACAATTAAAATTTCTCAGGCAAAATCTATATATTCTACAAAGCTGGCACATTGAATATGTCAAAGTAAAAATTCACACACTTTATTTCATGTAAACTGAGTACATGGTTTCTATATAATGTAGGGAGGGGATATTTTGTCCTCAGAATAACAAATGACAAACTAAAATGCACCTACATCAGATTTGTTAAGAGTGTATATCTACAAAATTATAGCTACAGTCTCTAAACCAGAAGTAGGGAAATGATTTGAATGAATGAGAGATTGTTTATGCCAGATTTAGCTGCCAGTACAATGGTATTGAAGATGGCTAGATGAGCACTACCTCTGTATGAGACATAATACCACATTTATCTCCCCTTTCTCAGCTCTTAAAACTTCTCTTCTGAGTACTTCTTCACACTACAAACAAATCAAAATAAATAGCATTAAAATGGTGGCGAGAATAGTACATTCAGTTCCGCTATATTAAAGCATTATTGACAATATTAGAATATATAGACAACTGCAAACTTCTTCCCAATAAAGTTGTTGGCTCCAGTCGTAGTTTGTCACTTCCTGCTTGATTGATTGATGTTTTAAGCCACACCCAATAGTATTGGGAGGCCTTGCCGGGGTTAAGTGTGGGCGGTAACTGAGCTCCTTGGAAGGGGGAAGCCACCCCTAGCCTCCTTAGACAGGTGCCTGGCAACCTAGGGTTATTTAGTGTAAAACCAACTCTCTGCTTGAACTTAACTATAGATGCAACATGACACTGATAAACTCCCGGGCATGTGTTGCAGGTGAGTAAGACATCAGGAGTTAACTTCTCTGCCATTTAGTAAATAAAACAAGCAGTTACTTTAGACGGGAGAGTAGTATTCAGGGGAGATTATCAGCTACAATACCCATTCCTCATGCTGCATGCACAGACATAATAGGAGAAGATAGCGATTTATTGTTTGATTTCTTCACAACAACAAAATCACTAGTCTTCCACATCATGACTGCTAGATTGTTTGGGGTAAGTAAGACATGTCAGATCTGTAGTGTGTGTCCAAGACCATGCTGTATATTAATAGTCCAATTCAAACCTTCTATATATCCTTGCTTGTTCAGAGCAAAACAATACTAGTGTTCCATAATTCACAACTATTTCAGTTCTCTCCAAAGCAAACAGAGCTTCTGTTAGAATCAGACACTGAATTCTGAGTACATGCAAGTTGGTAGAAGTGTTCACATGCATAAGTTATAATGCAAACATTTTCGAATGGGTGGGTTTTGTGTATCTTTGAACAACAGCCTCATGGCCCTTTTTTTTTGTTCCGTCTTAATGAAAGCCAATAGAATAAATAACTTGCCAAACTGATAGGCTGATTATATGCCAAAAAATACAGCATGCCAGATATTACAGCAATTCCCAAAGTGATACATAAAACCCATAGACCCAATTCAGACTGTTTAATTCATGCTGAGAATAGATACATACCTCATTTGTAGTAAGTATTGAGCACTTTGAATCTGTTCCTGAGATCCAGATATGGTGATAATTCTATCATTAGAACCAGGCAGAGGTTCATCAATAACAATACTGGCTCGGGACTGGCGTCTTATCTCTGTAATACGACTTCCTTTCTTGCCAATAATTGCACCGGCACACTGTTATGAAGAAAAACACATCAATTGATATGTTATTATTGCAGACAAATCAACTGGCTTTAAACACAGTAAGAATACTCTAAGAAACATTTAGGTTTGTAAGATATCACAGAGTTATCATTTTAATAACTTTTAATCCAACTGGGACATATAAGATTAATTGCCCGGTGGAAAAGTTTACACTGAAAGGATGGTGTAAAAATACTTACATCTTTAGGAATGGTGACCTGTGTAGAATTCTGAGGATCTCCACCTCCAAACATCATTCCTTGCTGCCCCATTCCCACCTGCAGAGAGAAAACAACTTGAGCATTGACAAAACAGCCAGACTTACACACCCATGCTATCAACTATCATCTAAAGTTAATGATGAAATAACTCTGTATGAATAATAAAATTGAAATCACAAAGGGGCACTCTCACTTAATCTTTTCCTAGTTTCCCATACTCAGTCAGGACTAAATCATTCTAATTTCAGTTGATGAGATTCACATTAGCACCCCATTAGGAACCACAGGATCTGTCATATAAGTGACATCCAGCAAACAAGGTTAAGTTGGATACAGTATGGTATATGATAGAATTAGTTTGTTTACCAGTGGTTTTGGTGATCCGCCCACCATGTTGTCCTGGTTAAAACTCATATCATTGCCACCACGGTTAAAGCCACCACCCCCTCCACTGCCTCCCATGTCACCACCAAAATCTACAACACATTTCCAGACAAATCTTAGTACATGAGATAGTCTAATAGTCTGAATGTAAGTATTCTTCAAAAGTCATAAAAGTCAAGTTACATTAGATTGAAGATTGTATGTAAATACTTTTGAAATGACACTTAAACAGAACTTGGAAAGACACTCTTTCTCTTCTCTTAATGTATCTTTATAACAAAAATACTATTTGGCATATGCCTCCAACTTACTGTTTCCGTTGCCGAATCCACGGTTGCCCATGCCTACTCGTCCACCCATGCCACCCCCTCCCATGTTGGCATTCATACCACCTCTGAAAGGAGATAAAACACTTATTATAGACACATTTACTTACTCAAAAAAATTACACTGACAAAAATCAAGAAATGTCTGAAATTATTTCAGATTATTGTAACCACCCATATCAGACCCATACATTTCTAGATATATGGAATAAAAGTGTTTGGGATTAACAAAAAAGAAATATTTACTAACCTCATTCCACCACCAGATCTGCCACCCATTCCACCGTCATCACGCATATTTCTGTTTCCCCGATTCCCTAGAAGTGAAGGTGGTCCTTGTGATCTACCCATGTTACGATTTCTACCACCTCCGTAGTTGTAGTCATCCATCTCACCCATTCCACCACCACCACCGTAACCAGACCTGTCAAACATCAGTAACATGTTCCTTAATTACATACTGTCAAACAAGTGGTACGAAAGCATTATGGTGCAAAGAAAATACTGATGCTTGGAATACAAAATAGATTTAAAATTACTGATCAAAACAGCATTATGGTGCAAAGAAAATACTGATGCTTGGAATACAAAATAGATTTAAAATTACTGATCAAAACATCATTTGAGTTTTCAGTAAATAAAAAGCATAGTCAGGCTTTCTTTGAATGAGATAGTAACAGGAAGTACTTAGCAAGGGATATAATATGATTGACTACACACAAAACTACACAAGTCCTATCCAAGAAATTTATTCAAGTAAAACCTTTTAGTGACATGTTAGTCTTACCTAGCTGAGAGTCCTCCTCTGGGTGGGGGAGCCATACCCCGGGGAATCATTCCACGCCCTATTTTACTTTTGCCGCCCTCTATCAATGTGTAACCACCATACTCCATGGCAAAGTATTCATCATAGTTTTGTGGATCATAAGAATGGATGGGGCCTTTGGGTGGGGCCTACAAGGTCAATAAAAACAATAATAACACAATGCTTAACTCCTTTCCTCTGAAGGATATACGGTATAAAGTGGATGGACATATCAAGATGTAGCGCAGCGTCAAATCCCACTGAAACCCCCAAAAATTGAATTGTTTCTGAGTAGATTTTTCACTTGATCGCCAATGTGGAAGAGTTGCCAAAGGTTGGGGGTTTTCTCAGGGCAATGAGCACAGTTTTACTCACCCACTAAACCTGGTAATGCTACCATATAAGTGTAATAATCTTGAGTGTCACTGTGGCGTAAAACATTAATCAAAACACAAACAAAACTTGGATGGGTATTAAACTCAATGATTTATAGTTTACGGAATTACCGTTTCTAGGAGGTCATAGATGTTACGAATACAGTCAATCACGACTTCAGGTTTGCCAGTCAGCTGAACAATACGGTCACTTGATTGTGGGCAGGTTTTGGAATAGACTTTGATCATCGCTCCAGTTTTCTGAAAAACACAACATTTTCATCGTATTAAAATACTGAAGCAAAAAGAGGTATGGTAAAATATTTTGTGTGAGAAACGGAATTATAAAAGAAATGGTGAAACGATGTCATTGTTTATGGTGAATCGAAGAGGAGGTATTAGATTATTATCAGCATGAAGAGTAGGTTAGGATATACGTACATCTCGGAGATCCTTAATCTGATGACCACCTTTCCCAATAATACAGCCAGCCTGACTCTGATGTATCAACATGCGAATCTCACACTCAAAATCCAAACCTGTAAATTGCTGATACTGAAACAGAAACAATACAGACACGTTTATTAACCATCAACTAGTTTCTTAAAAAAACATGGTCCTTTTTTTCATTATCTTTTGGCTCAGTTACATATGAAGCGGCACAGTTTGTCACAGTGGCTGAAGCAATACAATTTGCAAGTATTTAAGAGAGACAAAATAGAACCTTGTATACATCAACCATATATAGAATGCTATAGGTATGGGTAGCAATCTAATCTTTTATACAATTGTTAACATTGTTGTGTTACTCAAATGAAGAGGAACATAGTGATAAAAACATCACTCGGGAATATGCTACTTTCAAACATGTAAATGACCTTCAAAAATGTGAATACGATTGTTAACTTACATCTTCCAGGTTTGGGATAACATCAAGTAGACAATCCAAAGAACAATCCAAGTCTGCACAGATAGTTAAGATTCTGCCAAAAAATACACAACAGTAGGTTTAAGTATAAGTGATTAAATTGTCAACAGACATAATAGAGGCAAAGAAAAGCTTATTCCACAAATTAGGATTTTTAAATTTGAATATGTCTTATAAAACGCTCTTCCAAAGCAAGTTAGTACTCTACAAAGCAGTATTTTAGTACTAAAGCTAAATGGCATTGAATATTGATCTTTTTACATTAAACAGAGTAAAAATTTAAGTTAAAACGATAATTAGAAAAAAAGTTTTCCATTGACAAATGTGTGTTTTTAACATGTTTTAAAAGGACGAAAGAAAACAAAAACCACATGAAAAAGGGTTATATTGATACCAGATGCAGTGGTAATAAATTCAGTGAAGAAAAAGGAGAAGTAAAACAAAATGTAGATGATCACACATCCCATACCAGGTATTCATAGTCTTATCTTGACAAAAATGTGAAGAGTAGTTGCAAAAAGCACTAGTTGGTGTAATTATGGCTTACAGTAGGTAAAACTAAACCAAATTGATTATTTTGAAACAAATCACAGAGATGTAACAGTGAATATGTCGATTCTGTTGTATTTTTACATAAAGTGGACATGGGAGATTGTTAAATTGATGTCCCTTATTTTTGCTTGGTAAAACGTAAAATGGCTGGGAATTGAGGTAAATACTGGAAATTAAAGAGAGAAGTTTGGGTTCCTACCGTTCTGGGCCGTTGCTATCGGGCACTGTAACAATTGCATTGTACTGCATCATGGGGCGGACACAGTGGGCGAGTTCCAAGTCAAGGGGTATACGGGCCAGTGATCAATACATACATGGAGGTAGTAGGGCAGGAGGATGATGGAATTGTGGGAAATGGCGAGGAGATAAACAAACCACGTGAGTTATTACGTCCAAACAAGGCCAGTTTACAAAATGTCAAATAATAATATATTATACTCAAGGAACAAGTTGTTAGGCACATAGAGCCTGCAGCTGAGAACAAACTAAAGATAAAATGAATAAATTAACCAATCCAATAGGAACAAGGAGATTGGAGACTTTTGGGTTGGGCCAATCTTCATTTTTTTTCTTATCAAGAACATTTTAAAGTTAGGGAAATCTCTTGGGAGAAAAATGTGTGCAGAAATGAGGATAATTTTCCAGCACATAACAACAGGGACCGTGTTGTTTTCAGACTTATTTTAGTTGGATTTCCCATTCATATGTACATGTATAGAGCAACACAATTACAAGAGATGACAAATATACTTACATCCTTACGAAGTCGGTTTATATTGGAACCACCTTTCCCAATAATAGCCCCAGCATTCTGAGAATGAACATAGAAAATAACAAATGTAATTTAAAAACAGTCAATGAGTATTATGAAACAATGTTGATATATACACTCAAATTGAACAATCAGCAGAACGGTACAGGGTGGTTTGGTAATTTAGGTGTTGGGTTAATTATTGTGATTCTTTACGCTAAAAAACAATTACTGAGATGCACTCAATATTATTATCTAAATAGTTTGAAGACTAGTTTTCCCTTACAGGTTATTACATACATCTATTTAAATGGCAGTATTTTCCTCATCTCTTGTTTAGGTGCCCAAACTGCAAATACCCAACCCCCCTTATAAAGAGACTAAAGCATTATCAAACAGTAGCACTCTTTCTAAAATGCAGGTGATGTATTTGTCATGATTAGTAAGGCCAGCAAAGTAGACCCATACAGAGCTGCCACTCCTTTACAACCTGTTCAAACAAAGCCTTAAACATAGGGAAAGTTGTTAATAATATAACAGGTTAGTGGTATCCCTTACACACCAACCATCTATCATAGTCTCTTATAATTTACATGTCAATGAATGGCTTGTCAACCACCATCAAACCAATATAGGCCAGTATGATTGGCCAAAGCAAACAGTCAGAGAAATTGATAATGGTGTAAGGTAATGCTAGGCCTACAGGGCTCATATTAATAACTTATAACACAAACCAACTACACAAAAATGCCCTTTATCCAAAAACCCACCTCAGGTTATACTAAACTGAGAAAGAATTTTAGGCCTAATGAAGATGGATTTTGATAATATGTTTAGAGGAATTCAATCACTGGAACTGTCAGGGTCATACAAGTACATTTCATAATCACATGTAATAGACCATTTGCCAATTTGTCGTGTAACAATGACATGATGACAAGCCCAGAGACCAATTCAACTTAGCTGTATTTGTTCAAGCTCCCGTTTCATGCAAGATTTTTTTGCATTACTTGATTATTTCAGACATAAACTGTCACAATATCGGGTTTCTTTCCTAAAATATTTATAAAAATGCAGAAAATCTTGAGTTAAAAACAGACGGATTCATCGTGTACAATTTAGGGCCGTAATTATGACGTTGCTAAATAACGTCATTTGATAGAAATTGGCAAATCACCTATTTGGCAACAATCAGCCCAAAAATGTTTGGAGGTGGTTTCCATGACAATGAACCTAGAGTTGGCCCCCTTTGAAGGTGTGCACTTTATCAATAAATATGTTTAATTCCAATACGCTTTGGAGATTGTCACTGGATTGATATTTTTTGCTGTTTGCCATGGGATGTAGGAAAAATGTCAATAAATGGAACATTGGCAAAAATCAATAAGCACAGAGGAGACTACTTAAACTTTCCATTACTGTCTATAGGTGTATTCTACCTAGTCCTCTAATCAATTAAAACACAACTCCAACCAACAAGGTCCTTAAGTTCCAGCTCCCTGCAAACTTCCATCTCTAACTGAATAATTCATACTAAGTAATCTGATTTTGTAGAGGTAGTCAATACTGTGATGTTTGAGATCTGCTTATGATTCAGCCAGAGTTTACAGGCCTAACATTGATCAATATGAACAGGTAACTCAGGTGTAACACAGTACTGCCATTACCGGGAACAATGATCAAGCAATGATTTCCTGGGTATGTTATTCACAAAACACTCAATAAATACCTTGCTTTGAAGTAATATGCGGATTTCTTTTCGGGGTCCACTACCTCCCCTTCGCCTCTTATGGCCCCCATCATCTCTGCGGCCACTCTCCTCATCATGGGGCCTCTTCATACTAGCTGAAAACAAAATAAACAAATACATTAGTAAGACAGATCAACAATGACTTTTAGTTATACGATCTCTATCTTACAACCAATAGGTCACCATAGAGTTCCCTAAAATATGATACAGTTATGTCCCTTGGCTTCCATCTGCCGTTGACTTTTAACATGAGAGTAAATGGAGAAAAAGCACATTTTCAGCTGTAAGATAACATGGGATCTAGTCAAGATATTAAACTTGTGGGAGTCATTTGAAACAGTATATACTTTATCACACTGAAGTTGGGGTAATTTTTATGCAGGACATTAGAAGCCGCACATTAAAAGTGTACAACAAAACCTTGCTAGTTGTAAAGAGTTGTCCACTTATTTCAAGCATTTAACTAATAAAGCCATTGCTTGGTCACCTGGTGAAGAACATGTAGGATGGGGAGGAGAGTATGTAAACCTAATGATACTGACTGACCAGTGATAAATGATGGTGATTGGTCACCTGGTGAAGAACATGTAGGATGGGGAGGAGAGTATGTAAACCTAATGATACTAACTGACCAGTGATAAATGATGGTGATTGGTCACCTGGTGAAGAACATGTAGGATGGGGAGGAGAGGATATAAACCTAATGATACTGACCAGTGATAAATGATGGTGCTTGGTCAGCTGGTGAAGAACATGTAGGATGGGGAGGAGAGGATATAAACCTAATGATACTGACCAGTGGTAAATGATGGTGATTGGTCAACTGGTGAAGAACATGTAGGATGGGGAGGAGAGGATATAAACCTAATGATACTGACCAGTGATAAATGATGGTGCTTGGTCACCTGGTGAAGAACATGTAGGATGGGGAGGAGAGGATATAAACCTAATGATACTGACCAGTGGTAAATGATGGTGATTGGTCACCTGGTGAAGAACATGTAGGATGGGGAGGAGAGGATGTAAACCTAATGATACTGACCAGTGGTAAATGATGGTGATTGGTCACCTGCCTGGATGGATATAAATAGACCCCTGTGGTTACAAACATCACACCTGACCATTGTTCCAAAGGCTAGAGTCAAATCTTAATGAAGTGGTAAATGGACTGGTCAGTCTGCCATCTGGCTGGACAAGCCTGACTGGTCAAGGGCTTAATAGATGGGATGCTGGTCATTCATGCAATCTATGTATCTGATGCATGTCACACTCCATTCATGCAATCTCTACAGCTGATGCATGACCAGCCTCTTATTAACCTCTCCACCTGAACACCTCTCTACCTGAACACAAGCCACTCAGCTGGTCTACAATCCCACAAATAACCTGGCATATGCTGGGAAATAAATATAATAGAGACCTCTGAATAGAAGAAAAGAGGGAATCAGATGGAGGGGGTTGAAGTGGGGTGAGTAGGAAAGCCCGAAGGGGCCAGGTTATTTGTGTCACAACCTCAGGTGACAAAGGGTTAAATTTAATTAGACTTCCAACAACTGAGCTCTTATCCATACATTAATCAAAAAGACCACCTAATGGTCCCAAATAGGAGTTTGATGTTAAAAACTGATTATGTCTGAATAGAGATTAAACTTGTACAGGAGTGGTTTTAAACCAATACACACAAATGTAGTCTGCAAATGGGAGATATTTTAGTATGATGAAATATACCTCTTTTTTTGATAATATGTGAGAAGTCCCCATATGAGAGAGAAGCAACAGGGCCGAACAAAGGCATATATATAATTCTATGTATTTGCCTTGTGTTTCATGGCTGTGTCCAACTTAATTCTCATGTATTAACAGCACAACCCATTCCAGAGAGGAGAGTAGCAGGAATACAGTATCGGGGATGGCTTCTGATCTATAGATTACATTAACTATGGAAATATGATCAATAGTGGCTTGAAACAAGGATGAACTATTGTGTAAACTATAGGCTTGACACAAGGCTGGTGCCATTGTGTAAACAAGGAAACATTCAAACAAATGTTTCCCATCTCTGCATTCAAAAAACAATGGCTTTCCGTTTACCTTTCTTTGCATCATGTCTGACCGCAAGCAGATAGAGTTGATGGTAAAGTTACAACAGTGACCATTAAAACTGGGTTATTGATCAGTAAATCTATAGACAGGTACACAATAGACCAACATATCAGATTATCTGGCTACAATCGAATAAGCTTAACCAAACAGTAAGTACATACGAGTTGCATTAACAGCCTTCTAAAAATACATAAATAGAAAGCTCTTCTTCAAGAGCTAATATAACAGAGGCAATTGCTACTAAATACATACATGTACCCTATAAAATGAAACAAATTCTTTAATGTGCATGGGCCGAGTTGTCTATTAGTTATGTGAGGAAAGATGCAATCATTATCAAGGAAGATTCTTCTTTGGTAAGCCCCAATAGGCAATTAGATTAACACAGACCATCTGCATTCAACTAAAATAGAAGAATCTAGTCAGAAAATTGCTCAATTATACTAGGGCCTCATGACTGAGACCGACCCTTGTGTGCCCTCACAAGTCCAGGCCAAGACTGACCATTCTGGACTATCATGAAAGTAGCCTGGACTACATTGTCTTGGTGATGTAGAAATAGTAAGAGTAAAAAGATAATGTTCTGTAATTTAATGGAAACTATTGGATCGATATGTCTAAACATGACAAATATTGGAGTGGACAGTGATTTTCTTTGAAGTCTAGGACATCGGAAAGGATAGCATAATACTAAGGTTTCATTTACCTTTTTGTAAGTTCATTAGGACAAAACCATTCCCAATGTCTATATGGCTTCTAGACAATTGTTCTGATTTCCAATAATATAAGGTTTCTTCTTCAAGTCTACAGAAGGGAAAAGCCTTCCCAACAGGACAATTAATCCACATTCTCAGAGTAAAAATACACGCTAACTATACAGGAGACCAGAGGAGACACACCCAGTCCTATTTTATACAGCTTTCAGGTTTTTACTGATAAACAAGACCAGGGGAAACTGCTTACTCATAGTCTATGATATTCGCTACAGGAAAAAGATTTTCATGCCCAATTCAGGAAAGTATACACTGCCTGATGTGTTATTAAATTGCCAATTTTCAAGAGAATCCGAGAGGCATCCTAGCTTTCCTTCTACAATGGGATGCAATGTTCAGGAAAAGTGGGCAACATGGGCAGAGAGTTCTACATGAACAAAGGGGAAACCTTAATACAGCTTTAAGTTAACATCTGTATACTTACATAAACTTAATATAACAGCTACTGAATACAAGAAATTATTGAAGAGAAAATGATTGCAATTTCAAAGGTTGTCATATGAGAACTCACCATTTTCGGTAGTTTCAGCATTTTCTTCTGTACCATTGAACACCTCCATAGTTTATCAACTGTTCTAGACTAACCAGGTAGTTCAGACAGGTAGGCAAATCTAACAAAGACCCACTGGAGTACAGCAGGCACCCAGCATGCCCTTTGTTGTAAAAGGGCTACCTCAGGACAAAGAGCAGGAATGGTAAGGGCAGTGGATACCCCCAATACCTAGCCCCTGATTTATGTCCTCTGGTATAGTGGCTATGACACACCTTTGAGCACTGGAGCTGCCTGGCATCAGCCCAGACTATATAAACCCCTCAGCAGAACAATAGGTGTGCTGACAGCAGTGGGAACAAAAGCTCACTTCCCAGGCTCCCCCTGGGTGCACCCAGTGAGAATGACTAATGATTCTAAACAATTAACAACTCCACTAACCAGTAGCTAGCTTCAATTAGTTAGTAGTAGGAGTTTACATTATCACCTACTGGTGAGTGATCTCAGCTGATCATAGTATTTACCTGTCCCTTACCAAAACACCTAAATATTGGCAGGTGTTTTACACGGCTGCAGTAAACACCTGGTCATACCTACTAACTGGCAGATTTCAAACCAGCACAAACTGTTGGGATAAGGTGTAGATGAGAACACATGATCCTATATCTCCCTCACCTTCATTAAGGTAATGGCATTAACAGGCTCATTAAGCTCCATTATAGTATGTGGTGAGGAAAGCAGTGGATAGTTATCCCATTCATCTCTTGACCAAGCCAATATACCCAACTATAAAATCAGACCATTTCATACCCTTTGATCTATAATGTCTACCATGGGGATACATGCACTCCAGTGCAGTCACTCGAAACCTTAACCCATTTATTCTGGGGAAAATAATCCCAGTATCAAAATCACAAAGAGCAGAAAGAGTGCAGGTATTTGAACATCAGGTAAAATTCATACAAGAGACAAAAAATGATTTAAAAATTGTCAAGATCAAGCTTTCTATAATTTTCTTTTCTCTAAACAAATTATGTATCGATACAAAATAAGTTGTTTCAAGAGCATGTGCTGTCTGAATTTATGCAGGGAAACTTTTTATATAATTCATCATGGACATGCATTGGGTACCAGAGGAAGATCATCATTCCCACATTGTGTACAATTGCAAATAATGGATTTTCACAGAAAATCTACAGCTCGGTTAGAAAATCCATTGGGAATTATTGGGGTAAAAATCTATGAAAACAGAAGTTTGATTATGAGAGAAACACGAAATTGCATGCTACAAGGATTGGATGAATTGAACAGTATTTTCTTACGTTTATTTCTTTGGAAGAGAGGGAGTTAGACTTCAATGAAAAATTCAGGTATCTTTCAAAATCATTACGGTTTATGCAATTTTTAAAGAAAGTGTAGGCCTACCCCCTCCAAAAAATGTCAAAGCAACAAAAATAATGTTCCCTTTATATTACTTGGCAAAGACATGGCCCTACTTGAAAGAACACGATATATATTTTTGTGTATATTTGCTGTATATGCATTGCTAGAGCGTAATTCTCAGCAATTCATGGCTACATGTTAGAGCTGGGATTAGTACCTGGAGATTATTTGTTAAGGGTAAGATAGCATGTTTAGAAATCATAGCATGGGAGGAAAGGCTCCAAGTCTCTTCCTGTTGTAGAGGATTTCCCCCTTGTTGATGTGGGGTTGCCTAGCAACAGCCAATCACCATGAGACAGCACACCCCAGACTTCTCTCGACTATTTCTACAAGACATTGGTAAATGTCTATCAATTACTGGTCCTGTTTAAATTGAGGGTGGGAATATCTTGTCATGACATGTTCAAACACACATCTTCAAGTAGCCTTCATCAGGCTTACAGTAGCAACTCCTTATCCTATCATCATGATTATGCAATGTGAATGACAGCGGTCATGATTAGGAAACGCTGGCTAGTTACAATGCTGATGTGAGGCCATGATATCATATACATAAACACCTGGCATAAATAGATTACATCAAACATTACGTAATACTGAAACCTATATCTAAAACTCAGGCGAAGCGTTTTGTTTACTTTCCATGCTCATATCATATTCCTGAAGTATCAAACTGCAGTTGGAATATACAAAAAATAATATATATATCTACACAGAAAGTTGGCGTACTACATATATATATTATGTATGGCTAAGACCTGTGGTACCCTCCAACTCCCAATGACAAAGCATCTATTCTATGGCATGCCATATTTACAAGTTGTTAAGTTCAATTTTAACCAGGTGTGGTGCTTCAGGTATATGTATACGTTCCAGAAAATTCTACAAGATGCGTAAGCATTGTCAATGTAATACAAAGTGTTCCAGAAAATTCTACTGACTAAGGCCAAGCTCCTGTCAGTCGTCAACCTAATGAAATAGCATAGGTTTACTTTATTACAACAATTTATGATGGGGTATAAAGGTCTAAATGATATACCTCTTTTTAACACAATTAGAAACTTGTCTCCGTGGTTATTTTAGACAAGAAGATTTTCCCTGTGCCCGTGTGTTTTAGTGTTCATAAATATACTATGCTGGCAGATTGTAAGGAGGTCCCTGTTCACTGAACGAACCAGTCTACATTGGTACAAATGTATCTGGCTACTCTGCCGAAAAGAAAACAGTTTGACTCAGCAGAGGTAAAATTAGTGCGTGACACTTTAGATTTAAGCAATCTAATTTTTTCTCTAAATGTTAGATTCTTTCTATCAATATATAGAATGAACTCCATGGATGTTAGTCTAGAATGTATTTGTTGCATCCGTGTGCTTTATATTAGAAAATATGTAGAATTCTACATAGTTCAACCATTGTAAATCAATACTAAATTTGAACCTGTTATTTTCCAGAGAGGAAGTAAACTGCTAAATTATTGTTCATCCATGGCCAATAAAAATGATTATCCTAATGCTCCATAGTCAGCTTCTCATAGTCAGCCAGGGCAATATTAAATGTGGTACAGAAGGACAGCAACTTGAACCGGATTCATTCAAATGATTTATCTCTTTTGGCAGAGAAGTTAGAGATAAAGCCTTGAATTTTCCATGTTTACCAACCTTGTGAATGCATGTCTTTCAAAACAGAACATTGCACTTTGTTCAACTGAGATGTTTTTATTACAGAATCCTTAATTTTCATTAAGCTAAAAAACTTCATAATTTATTAAATATCAAGTTTTTTCAGTTATACTTTGTCATCTGGCATACAAACAATGAAATCAATAGCTGAGAACAGTCCCCTTTGGTCAGGAGAGGACCTTTAGACTTGTAACAATCTCAGTTAATGCCAGGTCCATTTTGCAGATTGGATGTTAAGGTACTTGTTTTAATACCTGTCATTTTTGACAGGTGAGGAACAATGGTGTGTAGAGAGAGGCCATATTAGGGTGAACACAGCTCTAAATGCAATCTAAACTTAATGAGAATCAATTGTAGTGGATGGAGATTTGTCTACTTCAGGTCTCCATTGTAAGGTGTCACCTTTACACCCAAACTCTCAGCTTTCCAATGAGGACCATGTCACCCAGCCAGGAACTTCACTCTTATTCAGCGGTAAAATCATAAAGCATTAATTTTTTCAATGTAAAGGCTTAACACTGTTCCTACATTTCTAATGTGCCTTTTTATGCCCCACAATTTTTCCAATACCTTTTAAGACATGCCAAATTAATATTTAAATATTAACCTCTGGTAAAGAACATTTTCTCAATTTTATAAGTTACATAGTAAGGATGATAAATGGATGGTAAAATATATAGCAGATAGATAATTAGTGATAAGATTTATGGATGTGGCAGTCTGTTATTTCCTTGTTGCAGGTGAGCACAAGATTTGGGTGTTGTCTTTGTACTAAGCCTGTCCCCTGACAGACGGAGAAAGGAGGGCTTCTTTGTGCCCGGCCTGGCTACAGAATTAGTCATCCCTCAACCTGAACAAAAACTCAGCCACTGAAGTTAAGCAAGACAAAACCCCGTCCATATGCTGATTTCATATAGCTACAGGAGAGAGGTAACAGAAAACCCCACATCTAACCATTGCCAATTCAATAGTTGATCGTTATCAAACAAGGCCTTCGGGAGAGAGCACTAATGGTTTATAGGAGTTGCCCCTTGAAGGTCCCCACTTAATTCACCCCTTTGGTTGATGGCAGGTACCATTCAAATACACACCACAAAGGGAATTACAGTGTCTAATAGAACAGTAAAGCTTTTCCATGTTAAGCACAAATTATTGATAATGCCATTCTTCAAAGTTTCAATATGCAACCTTTATAAGGTGAAGGGAGTTCAATTATTTGGGTTTAGCTATTCCATATTGGAACATCCAGGGGAACAAAAAAAACACCCATCCAGAAATATGGTAAAATAAATATTAAAATTTAGGAAATCTAATCCTTGTGATATGTTCTAAAAAGTCAGTTGGTCTAAGGAAAAACATACTCTAATAAATTAGCTGAACGCCACACCCTACAATATATGATCACAACCTTCTTATAAAAACATGTACCGGAGAACATAGAAATGCTTCCGGTTAAAAAAGTATGGAACGATGCAAGAAAAAACTAAATTGTTTGGTGTGCACACGGTGTAACAATAACGATGTTACGTAGTGCCTACATAATAATGAATTGGGTGCTGGAAATGTACAAAGCGAACCTTTACATTGCCTACAAGGTGAATGTAGCTGTGAATATAAATCAATGTAATTAATGAGAGGAGAACTTCATTAGAACAGATGGTTAAATGAATGTGTGGAAGAGAAATTCTCACCTTCTGCATCAAGTTGATTGAGGTCACTATCATCGTGAGACATGGTTCTACCTGCACGTAACAAACACAAGTAACAACACCTTTTTCACCTGGCTCCGGTTGTCACGACGATCTGCTTACTGATGGCACACCTTAACCAGTACACTTATATACCTGTAACAGAAATATGGACAACCAATAAGCAAACAGCAGCTTGGTTCAATCGAACAAATTACCATACCAGTGTATGTGCCTTAGTCAGGTGTACAAAACCACCGCGAAACAACCTGTCCAATCATATCCGCCGACAAATGTCAAATAAAACTAATAATGCGCCATACCAAGTTTCTTAATTACATTTCTATTGGTTAAAAAGTATCACTAATAAAAAAGTAATACAACAGAATTTTCATTCATTTAATTTCATATGTTGTTTTTATATGAAGAATTCAGTACAAATGAAATGTATATAAAAAAGTGAATGGTTATTTCCATCTTGACCAGAAAATTCAAAACAGATCTTTGTAGACACCAGAATGTATGATTAAGTCTTGGTATTTAAATTTAAAAAAAATGGGAATATTGAAAAATCATGTGAAAAAACTTTTACAAAAGATCCCAAAAACTATTGACACAGGGGTTCATTGTCAGTTATTTACCAATGATAGAATAAGGGGAGTTACAATCTTACACAAAGGAGTCCGACTTGGATTTTGGGGAGAGATTGTATCACGTTTTTGTAACGATCAAGACAGCAGAACAAAGATGTAGCAGCAAATTATGCAAAGCTGATCTTTCAGGCAACGCAACGTGGCAATGTAAAATGTTCAAAATGGTCATATCTAGACTTTGAAATGATACAAATGTTGAATGTTTCAGTGACTTTGTGGAACTACATTACATCCCTACTGAATGTTTATTTATGTACATACTCATGTAAAATTATAAAATCACCAAAATAATGAAAAGTTTATTTGGAAAGTGAACTAATTCAAATTTGAGGCCACCTTTGTCCGGAACAGCCTTCCGAGTGACATTAAGAAAGCTTCGGCGTTTGATACAAACTTGGTGTGGGTCAATGTGCAAATGCTCTATGTGTAAATTCCCATCTGATCTATTATATTTTTTTAAATATAAATTTGTATACAATTTTACATAATTTCAATTTATAATCTTCCTCTTTCGAGATCTATGTATATTTAGAAGTTATTTAAATTTGTAGAGCTGCTACTTTTGGAGAAATCTTACGTTATTTGGTTTTATATTTTATCTTTTACAATCGCAAAATAGTCAAACTTTTGCTGTTATCTTTTGTATCAGACAGATTTTAAATAAAGTTTCTTGTATCTTGCAGAATAAAACAAATGTTTCTACAATGATAAAATTATAATGGATATGCATCGGATAAATAAACTTTATCTAAAATAGCCAATGAGAGGAAAGTTCTCTCCAGCAGAAAGTTGTTTGACAGCAAGATGGTAAGCTTATGTCATCGCTATTCTTAGAAAAATAGTAAAACATAAATACTAAAAAACAAAACTACATGTATATTCAAAGCATGGGTATTTAGTGTTAAAATTTGAAGTTTTATTCAAGAAAGCAGTGTTGCTAGGAAATAGACAACCTGTTTTAATACCCATAACTTCTTCCCATAAGACATCTAGATATTTGATAGTGCCCATGTCAGAAAAAAACTGTTGTCAAGTAGAACAAAATAACACACTATCCAAAATGACTGTACCGCCTGACCATGAGCCAATAGAATAATAAGGATGCACATCAAATTACTGAATTAGTAGAAATAATTGATAAACACCTAAGGAACTGAATAAAAAAATTGAGGTGCGGTGAGAATCGAACTCCCTGACAGGGTCTCTAGGCTGACTGCTTCTAAAACGATCAGACATCCCTGAGGTTTTGAAAGTTGTATTTGAAAAAAACTTTTAAATGTAAACTGAAAATTTCCGACCATCCTATCCAGTGAAGATATCATACTGTAGGTCAATTTGATTTATTGATAAGTTACATGTAGTACTTACATTGACTGATTGATTAATGCTTTATAGTGATTACACTCAATATCATAAATGTGGGGAGAAAACTGGGCTCTTACTGAGCCACTAAGGCCAATATAAAAATAAGTAATATACACGCAGATCAGATCATAAAATCCTCAAACTATTAAAATTGGCATTGAAAATTCTTAGTATATCACTCCTATATTATAAACTCTTTTTCTGTCCTCCACAAGTCCAATTACCCAGCCGACTAACAATGTGCCAGCAGATGTAGCCGGAGGGCTCATAAATACTAGATTAGGTGGTCATTCAATTCTTAAACCAACAATTTTTTGTGACTACATATATTCTGGTACTGGAGATATTTTGTTTGTGACATTGAATATAGTGCTGCACTGTATATTGGAGTTACATTTTTTTTTTAATTTCCTGAAATGAGTGTAATTTAATAGAACGAACAAGTTTGTTCAGCTCCTCATAAAATGGCACAAATATATCAAATAAAAAGGAATAATTATACTGTTCTGGTTGGAAAAAGATCTGATATCTTAATAAGCTGAGAGACATCCTTAATAAACAGGTGTTTTCTTACAGAGATGTGTTTCTCAGACTCAAATTAGATGTCTTCAGTGACCACAGCAGGAGAGGGTCAGGGAGAAGAGAAATGGTAAAAGACGCTAGAGTGTTTGATGTGTGAGTCGCAGGTAGATGATTGGAGTGTCATAGCCAGGTAGAAGCAGGCTACCTGCCATCAAAGGCTTTATCCTTAAGCTAGATGAAAATCAATAGAACACCTTTTAATGATTGAATGGTTACAGGGAGAGTGAGGGGAAGACTAGAATAGAGGATCTCTCACCAGCCTCCTGTCTCATGTTAAAAGGTACAGAGTACAGTAGAGTGCTTCGTAAAATCAGCCTCATTAATACCTAAAAAGGTAGATTTCATCCACTTCAAAGACACACACACACTGTACTCTACAGTTGTAGCAAACATACAAGTGCAATTGTGGCTGCTACAACTCCTCCAAACACTTCTACAGCTACAATACCAAGCTATACTGCTTCCAGTTATCATTGTAAACATTGTACTCATGTACAAACTGACAGTTCTACCTGTTCCAATACATGTACCTACATATACAGCTCAAGTATACAGCAAGGATTTGGCAAAGAAAATATTGTATTTAATAATTCTTATATCATAAATTAATGTATCATATGATTTTACTAGAATATGTATTTATATTATACAGGTAATCAATGCTTGGAAACTAACCCAGCCCTTCCACCTGTGCCTAGTCCACATAGTTCTTCCTGGTGGAGGGAGGGGGGAACTTTCTACTTCAGCATTGAACAATCTACCTACTTATTCTACCCCTTAAACTGAACTGTAACTTCAATGTTTGAGCAGAGTAATTTTAGAAATCAGGTTTACTGTATCATTTAAACATATAAATGACCCAAAGATAAGCAAATGGATCAACACATTTTCTTGACCGAACTGCAATCGTGAGGGAAGAAGCCATTCCCAACTGACTGCCTTCTTGCCTTGTCCCATAAGATCTGGATATGAAAGGCATATCGGTTGCTAAAATCCATACATGAAAAGTGGTTATTTTCTGAATTTTTTCTTCAAACTTCAGATGTTTTTGCATCATTGTACATGTATATTTTTAATTTGAAAATTTGTTTCTTACATACTCAAAATTTTAACAGACAACTCGCATACGAGCAGACACAGCGTGGAAATGACATTGTTTCGGATTAATAGCTAGATGTTCGTATTATTCCCACAACTTTCTGATTATAACCATAACTGGACGTATAAAATGTACCCTAAGTTCAACTTTCGTGATACATGTATTATAAAGTACCGGTACTCAACTCAAGGTCATTGCGAGTATCAGAAAGACTACAGTCACAAGGGTGTCTTTAACCACTATAAGGTCACTCTCCCCCCCCCCCCCCCCCCCCCAAAAAAAAAAACAAAAAAACAAACAACCAAAAAAACAATGGTCTTAAATGATTACTAGGAAAGCATAAACCCCCAAATTTTGAGAATTCCTTATAATTTGATATTGATTTGAGTGGAGAACATGTTAAGACGGATCAATGGTTATTGATTAACATGGTCGGAATCTAGATCTGTAATGTGCTGGACAAGTTCAAGAATCAATTACCAGCCAACAAAACCATCCATTACAGACAGTTGCAACCTCAAACAATAAACCATGATCAATATGATTACAATAGACTCTTAAAACAGTTGATTTATGTTCGATATCCTGAGCTTTAGAAGGAATTACTGTAAGAAAGGGCTCTACTATTTTAGGGCTTTACAAATTTATATTCTCTCACACCACCCACATGTGATTTTATCATTTAAAATAAAATATAAAAAAAACATATGAAAACTAAAGATTTTAAAAATGAAAATGTCAAATATGTTTGCATGATATTACAGATTATTTCATAAAAATGTAGATGCGATACGAGTCCTGTTTTAATGATTGATGATCTTGTGAACATGTTTTTTACAGTTAGTCCAAGGTGTAGGCGAAATGTGCCCCAAGGTTCAACTGGGAAACCTACATGTAGTTCATGTTTAGGGTCCTGATAAGTACTGGTCAGTAAGACACCAATACAATTTCTATGTCACTTAACAAGACAAAAATATTTATTCTAAATTAAAACATATAACTTCTTCATGAAAAAGAATTCCAAACACCTATTTTGTTATATTATTTTAAATAATCATATTTCAATTCTAGTCTTTTTTTAATATTTTCTATGTGAACGATTCTAAACAATAGAGTATTAGCAAACCATCATTATTTTATAACCTGTGTTATCCAATAAGCTTAGTTTAAAATAAGTTAAAGATATAGGCGAGTTATCACATTGTCCCATGCATACACAAGAGGATGACCCGCACTAGAAGTCCAAAATTGTCATATATACAGTCAAACTTTGACAAACGATCACCAGCAAACAGCGATCAACAGCATTAAGAGTCAACCCCATGACACTCCTGAACAAATTCCAGTACTTAGGACACTATATAGAGCTGCCACTTGTCTAACAGAACCGCAACCAGCTGTGAAGATGTACATGCATGTAATTTAAGCAACCAAAAATTAATCCGTAAAACGCTCTATGTGGTCTTAAAAAATGAAGTCTAAGACGATCAACTCAAGTCTAATACGACCCGTTATCGGAGTGCTGAGGTTATTTGACGATATATCAATGCATATACAGGTAACCATTCAGTAAGGAAACACATGAAAAACAAAACAGTTTAAATCACAGGGTTCCCATCAAAAGACACACATGTAACGGTAACTTCTCTGATTTTCAAAAATCAGAATAATTAATGAATAGTAAGCCTATTACCGGGCTGCTATTGTTTTCTAACCAAAGCCCAAACTGAGAATAGACAAAAACTCTGTGCAGTCTGACTGACATGGATCTTTCACGTGATTGTTGGGAATTATGCTTCAAAGTTGCAAACGTTGTTCGCATCAAATTTCAAGGCCTGCATGCTTATAAACCTTGCTGCAGTTGGCAATCCACGATTGCGGTAACAACTATTGAAGCCTACGCGTTAAGGCGGATACTCTAGCCGTTTGCATTATACCTGTGAATTACATAATTCTAAACAGACTTGATCAAAACCATCTAGAAAAAAATTATCAAAAAGGTTTTCATAGTTGGGGTCCTTTTAAATCCTATACAAATCAAAGAGATGTGCATAATTCAGTGAACTAAGGTAGCAAAAGCCCTGGCTCATGAGAAAATATGAAAAGATGTCCGTCGCATCAAACCTGGGTTAAGAGACCATCTGTTTTAAGAGGCCACCTTTCAGGTTTCCCTGGGCTGGTCACTTAAACCAGGTTTGACTGTATATATTTATGAACACTAAAACACACGAGCACAGAGAAAGTCTTCTTGTCTAAAATGCTAGAAGTGAAAGTGCTGGAAGTTTTTTGCGAAGCTGCCATGATTCAATGCAAAGTAAAATGTGGGAAAGCCGGTTACCTGCATCAGAATTCCGTTGTTATAACTCTTCAAGATCATAGTTAGAACAAGTATGTCACCTTTTTAATACAATTACTGTACAACTTTATCATAAATATTTCACTTATTTCTAAAATCTACTTGAAAAGCAGAGCAATTAGTTCATAGATCTTACTTGCTGCAAGTTGGTAAGAAGTACCAGCACTGAGTCAGTGGGTATTCCAGATCACAGTTCAAGGGTTTAAAAGTGTCAATCTTTGCACAAGTTTAAAATAACTAATTGTTTAGAATTAGAATTAATAAGAAATGCCAGAAATTCACCCCTTTTAATGCATATAAAACATATGAGATGCTTTGCTTTTGATTTCTAACTAACAGCTTTAGCCTATATTTTAGCAGCTTAATATAAAGTGCTTTGATGAAATAACCCATGTATTGGGCAAATATTGAAGCTGACACCATTAAGACTTATTGACTTTGAAGGGAATATAATATATGATAAACTATTATATTAATAAAAGTGTTTGTTGGATTAATATTGGTGTGTATTGTAACATATTTAAAGGCTGTCTAAAACAGGTCCCAATTCACTACTTACACCCATGGACTACATCATCAAGAGGAGGAAGTGAGCTAAAGCTAATTGTCACCAGTGAAGCATGATTGCATAGTCAGCAGGGAAACAAAGAGTGGATGGGAGGTAATGGAGACGTTGGCTGGAGGAAAGGTCTACAGAGGCTGGGTAATCAGGCACGACTATCAACACACCCACCCTCTTTCTGTGTGCATAGTACAGCTTTTACATTCTAACATTTGTTTACTAATATGGACTAACATGCATTTAAAAGGAGGTGGCCTTAAATCTCACAGTGCCATTATAACGAGACCATTATGCATTAGATTTTGGAAGCCAAGTATCAGACATGAGACTAAACAAATGTATTTATCATATATATATTGTTATTTTAGACAGATTTTCCCTGTGCCCGTGTGTTTTAGTGATCATAATATATATATCAAAACTTAAATGTTCAATCCATGTTATCTAACAGTAGACATATGACTAACATTTTTTTATTAAATAGACCAGATCAGGAAACCATATTCATTCCTAAATGCAATCTTTCCATATCAAAAGGAAAAGTTTGGGAAACTTTTTAAAATCTAATATTAGAAGGCTAAGTTAGACATATTATAACATTTAGATTCATTCAAATCAAAACTACAAACTTTGGGGGAAACTTGATCAGTAGCTCAGCTAGCACTAAGGGATTGGGAAGAGGGGGGGGGGGGGGGGGGGGGGGCATGATAGTGTTATAGAGCACAATATGTGAAAGATCCACAACTCTAAATGGCCGGAGATGCGTTCTGAGCCACTTGCAAATAAAACTGGACATAATTTTACGAATAATGAGCATAGACTATAAACTACCTACAGCAGAGAGCAATGCATTTAGCAGATGTTTGGGAAAAAATAGCTAAAATGTACATTGCCAAGGCATATAATCATGATTGAGGAGAGGTCGCAGAAAATTTACATTTCTCATACTTTCGCATCTTCAGCTCGTTGGGTCTATCTGGATCATAATATATATATCAAAACTTAAATGTTCAATCCATGTTATCTAACAGTAGACATATGATTAACATTTTTGTATTTAATAGACCAGTTCAGGAAACCGTATTCATTCCTAAATGCAATCTTTTCATATCAAAAGGAAAAAGTTTGGGAAACTTTTTTCAATCTAACATTATAAGGCTAAGAAGTTGGATATATTATCGCATTCAGATTCATTCAAATCAAAACTACAGACTTTGGGGAAACCTGATCAGTAGCTCAGCCAGCACTGAGATTGGTGCGGCAAGGGGGGGGGGGGGGGGGGGATGATAGTGTCACAGAGCACAATAGGTTCACAACTGTAAATATAATCATGATTGAGGAGAGGTGGCAGAAAATTTACATTTCTCATACTTTCGCATCTTCAGCTCATTGACTCTATCTGAAGGCCAGATACTCGCACTAAAAAAATGTTAGCCGTATCCAAGGTATCCAGACATTTCGGCCTGGGACATTTCGGCCTGGGACATTTCGGTACAGTACATTTCGGCCTGGGACAGTTCGGCCTGGGACATTTCGGTCCAAAGTGAAAAAGGGGACATTTCGGCCAACCTTGGTTTTAATTATACTTGATTAAACATTTTCTCATTTCTTTCTCTTATTCTATATGAATATATATATATGCTCATTAAGTTAAGCTCAAGTTGATAAATTTATCTAACCACAATAGGTTACATATATAGCCCACCACTACATAACGCCAAGCATCATGGGATCAACCACAGGCTTCCATCTGATAAGGTGACCAGCACCATTCTGAAGCTGGCCCCATACTTAAAGGCACACTTGCTGCGAAAATCAGGAATATTGTTTACATTAAAAAAGAAAGACCGTTTTCTGTATTTTTCCCAGACAATATAAGTTAGGAACTTTCTATTTTTACCAAAATTTAAAAGTTTGGACGTCACTTTGTATTTTTAATTTGAATTTGAAAATTTGAATTGTTACGTACCCGGAACGTAAACAAACCAAACTGCCCCCTATTGGCGATTTTATGTTTCAGTCGAGTGAGTGAACTAACGGCACAGTGTAATTTTACGTAGGCCTATTTATCTGAGAAATACAGACTGACGATCGGTTAACAGCGACTGGAAAAGCCTGCGGATAAGTGTTTGAGTGTAAACCACAGGTACAAAGGCCTGAAAGGAGGGTAATCCAACACGACCGACACTGATCGTTGTTGTTGTAATCAGGCTTCGATTCTTCGTTTGTTTTTCACCCTATTTCTACATTCTAAAGCTAACTAGACATGTTTTATGTGTCCTATGTTTAAGTTTAGTGGTATTAGTCGTAGTAAGCTCATGTAAATTGGTTTTCTTAGCATATTTAAACAGGCTACGGCGGCAAGTGGGCCTTTAATGTTAAGGAAGTCACAACAGAGATAATCTTCCCCTCTTTGATTTTTTTTTTGTTGGGCCAATCAACACAAGCTTACCTACCCTTATTATACTTAATAATGCTCATCTTATTGTTACAGGTTTATTTTTACATGACTATACAATATGTTTCACAGAGTCAAACTGCCAAGGATAGACAAATTTATTTATATTTTCTTGTATTTTATATTTCATACCCTTTTGTAATTACCTGTAGTAAAAAAATCAGAAAACATGATAATAGAGTATTTTACTAGAAACAATGGAAACAATTTTGCAAATTCGCACATCAATTTAAATTATTAAAACAATTTTCATTTATTTGAGTAAAAAGATATACCTCAACAAGTTGGACAGTCTGGTATTTGTTTAAAACCTAAATTTCAGTGGGACTGACATCAGTATGATTAACATAAAGTTCTGAAATCGACTTCTTGGTGTATAAATAACTAACATCAGGTGTTTACAGAGAGAACCCAGAACTTAACAATTTTAGAACTTAAGTTTCTAATAGACTATCAGTATATAAAAAATGTATTCATTAGAGAAAATATACAATTAAATAGAATAAAAACCAAGGTGGGCCGAAATGTCCCCTTTATCACTTTATGCCGAAATGTCCCAGGCCGAAATGTCCCAGGCCGAAATGTACCGTACCGAAATGTCCCAGGCCGAAATGTCACAGGCCGAAATGTCCCGGATCCGTATCCAAGGCTATGTGTTTTGAACTTGATCTATAGATGGAACACTGGAAGGAGACCTAGCGTAGAGCTCATTCAAATTTTAATTTGTTTCATCAAAACTACAAGCTTCACTGATATTTCATCCATGCAATAAGGTTGAAGCAGTACTATGTTTAGTCAGTGTTAATGGTTTGCCATTAGAAGGGTCAGTTGCCATCTGTTTATAGAGTTGCCCTGTACTTAAGTGCATGATTACAATGAGTCTCCCAGAGGAGTAGTCAATTATGTATAGGTGAGTGAGTTGCTCCGTGACCACCATCAGGCTAACAATCACACCTCACACGACATCAAACACTCAAACAACATTCTCTGCACAAACAATCTCTCTAATTTAATCCGTCAAGACAAACCAACATATATCGCAAAAATTTATGGTTATTTTTTTTATGGTTAATTTTTACAATTAGCATCTTTAATGACCTCTTCAAGCTTAAACTTGCCATGATGAAGGGAAAAAAATGAATATTCTAATCATCTAATAGTGAGCTAAACATAAAGAATTATATTTGAAACCATTTTGGTACCATCTGGCATCTGTACCTTCTAAAAAATGAAAAGATCCCATAAGAAGAAATATGTAGCTTAGCCTAAACAATGGGTTTTGAAAATTCCAATATAAGGGGAGACCTTTCTGTACTACTTGTAGAGTATCTTAGTTTTTGCTCATTTCTCGTTACACTGTCCCAAATATCACACAGCCTCTATCCTAATTTTTCTATTGATCAGTAAAAATCAATGAAATGTCAAAGAACAATGTGGATCCCTTTTGTTGCTGAATGACAAAAGCTTGGTGAACCCACAATGTAACCTTGATGCTAAAAGCTTCTTCTTCATATTGAACAGGTATTCTTTGGCTAAGTCATTCACCACACCCTCTTTCTGTGTGCATAGTACAGCTTTTACATTCTAACATTTGGTTACTAATATGGACTAACATGCATTTAAAAGGAGGTGGCCTTAAATCTCACAGTGCCATTATAACGAGACCATTATGCATTAGATTTTGGAAGCCAAGTATCAGACATGAGACTAAACAAATGTATTTATCATATATATATTGTTATTTTAGACAGATTTTCCCTGTGCCCGTGTGTTTTAGTGATCATAATATATATATCAAAACTTAAATGTTCAATCCATGTTATCTAACAGTAGACATATGACTAACATTTTTTTATTAAATAGACCAGATCAGGAAACCATATTCATTCCTAAATGCAATCTTTCCATATCAAAAGGAAAAGTTTGGGAAACTTTTTAAAATCTAATATTAGAAGGCTAAGTTAGACATATTATAACATTTAGATTCATTCAAATCAAAACTACAAACTTTGGGGGAAACTTGATCAGTAGCTCAGCTAGCACTAAGGGATTGGGAAGAGGGGGGGGGGGGGGGGGGGGGGGCATGATAGTGTTATAGAGCACAATATGTGAAAGATCCACAACTCTAAATGGCCGGAGATGCGTTCTGAGCCACTTGCAAATAAAACTGGACATAATTTTACGAATAATGAGCATAGACTATAAACTACCTACAGCAGAGAGCAATGCATTTAGCAGATGTTTGGGAAAAAATAGCTAAAATGTACATTGCCAAGGCATATAATCATGATTGAGGAGAGGTCGCAGAAAATTTACATTTCTCATACTTTCGCATCTTCAGCTCGTTGGCTCTATCTGGATCATAATATATATATCAAAACTTAAATGTTCAATCCATGTTATCTAACAGTAGACATATGATTAACATTTTTGTATTTAATAGACCAGTTCAGGAAACCGTATTCATTCCTAAATGCAATCTTTTCATATCAAAAGGAAAAAGTTTGGGAAACTTTTTTCAATCTAACATTATAAGGCTAAGAAGTTGGATATATTATCGCATTCAGATTCATTCAAATCAAAACTACAGACTTTGGGGAAACCTGATCAGTAGCTCAGCCAGCACTGAGATTGGTGCGGCAAGGGGGGGGGGGGGGGGAGGGGGGGGGGGGGATGATAGTGTCACAGAGCACAATAGGTTCACAACTGTAAATATAATCATGATTGAGGAGAGGTCGCAGAAAATTTACATTTCTCATACTTTCGCATCTTCAGCTCGTTGGGTCTATCTGAAGGCCAGATACTCGCACTAAAAAAATGTTAGCCGTATCCAAGGCTATGTGTTTTGAACTTGATCTATAGATGGAACACTGGAAGGAGACCTAGCGTAGAGCTCATTCAAATTTTAATTTGTTTCATCAAAACTACAAGCTTCACTGATATTCCATCCATGCAATAAGGTTGAAGCAGTACTATGTTTAGTCGGTGTTAATGGTTTGCCATTAGAAGGGTCAGTTGCCATCTGTTTATAGAGTCGCCCTGTACTGAAGTGCATGATTACAATGAGTCTCCCAGAGGAGTAGTCAATTATGTATAGGTGAGTGAGTTGCTCCGTGACCACCATTAGGTTAACAATCACACCTCACACGACATCAAACACCCAAACAACATTCTCTGCACAACAAACAATCTCTCTAATTTAATCAGTCAAGACAAACCAATATATATCGCAAAAATTTATGGTTATTTTTTTTATGGTTAATTTTTACAATTAGCATCTTTAATGACCTCTACAAGCTTAAACTTGCCTGAACAAAATATCTAAAGCAAAATGCGAAGAAATGATGAAGAGAAAAAAAATGAATATTCTAATCATCTAATAGTGAAAGAGCTAAACATAAAGAATTATATTTGAAACCATTTTGGTACCATCTGACATCTGTACCTTTTAGAAAAAGAAAAGATCCCATAAGAAGAAATATGTAGCTTAGCCTAAACAATGGGTTTTGACAATTCAAATATAATGGGAGCACTTTCTGTACTACTTGTAGAGTATCTTAGTTTTTGCTCATTTCTCGTTACACTGTCCCAAATATCACACAGCCTCTATCCTAATTTTTCTATTGATCGATAAAAATCAATGAAATGTCAAAGAACAATGTGGATCCCTTTTGTTGGTGAATGACAAAAGCTTGGTGAACCCACAATGTAACCTTGATGCTAAAAGCTTCTTCTTCATATTGAACAGGTATTCTTTGGCTAAGTCATTCACTATTCTATTGAGGCAGCATTATGTTGATATTAGCAACTGTTGTTAGGCAGACTGTTGTTGGTATGATCTGGCAAGCTGTTCCTAGTGGATGTATAAATAATAGAGCGAGTTGGTCAGGCATAGAGAGGAGATGCAAGAGGTAAAGTGAAGCTTTTCACTGGAACCAAAAGGATATTAGTCAGGAAACAATGGATTGTCACTCTACTACTAATAGCTAAATGACTTAATGTCATCGGACAATCTAATGGGGGAGTATATGGAGTGACATGGCCTGGCATCTGGACAAAAAACATCAACACGGAATCAATAACCAGAACAAACCATAACCAACCAATTACTATATGGGCAAAAAAGGAGTTTAAAGTTGGCATTTGCTACACAATATGAATAAATTTTCACACTTCGAGATAACCCAAGACATATATCAATGTTTTAAAAAGGATTAAAATGAGCAAACCGTGTACATTCTATTCAGGCTTCAACAAATAGATTATTCCTGCTGTCAACAACGAGATGTTTAACATATGAATAGGTTTCCTGATGGCTGAAGCTCACAATAAACATATTATATCTAATGTTAACGTCATACAATGGTTTGGTGAGAACCTTGCACTTTAAGATTGGCTTATATATGGATTATGATTGGTTGATTGATTGACTTACATGGTAGCGTTCAGAAATTCATTCAGAAATCTATCAATTTTTATTTTGTCTGAGTGGGATACCCTCCCTTGCAACGTTGATGGACAATGATTAGAATCATGCTAATTCAAATTTCAAAATGATTATGAATGAAAAATCAACCCAACAAATAGAAGGAGAAAATTTTCCCTGTGCCCGTGTGTTATAGTGTTAAAAATAGGGCTATTAGCTAGATAATAACTGGCAACCATTACCATTTAGCATGGGGCAATCAACTGAAGGTCCTATAAAAACTTTTGTCGCTCTTTTTTAAAAAAAAGTGGGTTATCATCCGGGATCCATTGATGGTAGGGTTTTGTTCAGTGTGAGCATCTATTGCTTTAACAAACTCGGTCATGCTGGCATGTATCTGAACTTGAATGAGTATTCTACGATCACCCATGCTAATGCTTCTAATAGAGTTATACTCAATTATGGTTATAGTAAAAGCTGTCTGGGAAACAAACCCAATTCATGTTTAGTTTGTTTCCGTGGGCTATTTCTAGCCAACCAAGAAAAAATTTATTTTAGTTTCCACTTAAGGTAGCTTGAGCTATCAAATAATATATTTTTCTCCCCCCTAAAAACAATTTTTTAGATGAATGTGAGGTAGATGTTTCTGAAGCTATTGTCAATAAGCAAATTGGTTGATTGGTGTTTCGAACACACCCAGTCGAGATTACTTCCCTTGCAGGACCAGCGGCCGAGTGGGATAGGAATTGTGGATTTGTGCCCTGAGAAAACCAAAAACTTGCAATGGTGTATGGTAGGAATTGCACAGCAATCCTTTTTCTGGGATGAAGTTTCATCCAACTGCAAGCCAATGGAGTGAGTGTGTGTCACTTCAAAGTGGCAGGAGCGGACAAAATGTTGATATTTTTCTGCTAAAACAGAATGTGGAAAGTATTGACTATTATTCTCAAAACTTGGTATTTAAAGGCTTTTCAGTACCACTAGTCTGGAGAATGTACATAAAAGGATGGGAAATCTCCAGAAATACATATGGTTAAACTAGATAACAACCATCAAAGTACTTAAAGGCCCACTTGCCACTGTTATGCCGCACTCTAGATTATTCCCCATATATGGCTGTGTTGCCAGATTTAGTGGAGGGGGACACGAGGCTCATTGCCCGGAAGAAACCCCTGAGTTTTGTTAAGCACTTGGCAACTCTTCCACATACGGCGACCAAGAGTAGCCTGTTTGAAATTTGAAACCCAATTTACACAAACTAACAACTAAAACCACTCAAATTTAACATAGGACACATAAAAAAATCGAAGCCAGATTACAACAAACATGATCATTGTCGGTAAAGTTCAGTAAAGACAGAAGTTGCAACGTGATGTTTCAACAGCTCGTTTTAGATCAATAAGGAAGTATTTTGATGGTAGAATAAGGTCCTAACACAATCTTGAAGTGGGAAGATTGGTTCGGAATATGAATATGCAGTAACCACATGTCATTTCTTAGCCACCCATTGGCTAAATTGCATCACATGACTATTATATAACGCATCTCAATTTGTATTCATCATTGATTGGATAAAACCGGCCATATAATTTCGGTGTCGGTCAGAAACATTGAATCGGTTTCGTATTTTTAAATGCTGGGAACCAACTGGTACCAATTTTAGTTTCGTTATATATCATACCATATACTGGCTTTAGTGATGGGTAACAGATTTTCGTTTCCGTATTTTTAGTACAACAGTAACAACAGGCTACCAGAACCGATCGTTACCGTGAAATCCTATGGCCTGATAAAACTAATGAAAAATTGGTAGCGGCCTTGTAAATTGCCCAGTAAAAGTTAGAATTTTGGCAGATTATGCCTTTTTAACAGAGGCCCCCAAAAAGGCAAAAGGGTTTCTGACATTCACAAATCTTGTTTCTGTTATGATTATTACAACATATATAAATGCCACAATATGGTAGTGTACCAAACCCCGTTTTGGGAGGTGGGGTTGTTGTACAGCAGTGATAAAACAGATACAGCATGTTTTTAAGGCCACACCTAGTGGCAGGATTCTAGATTTTCCAGGTAGACTGATTAGAAGCAGAATCAATATGCCACCAAGTAACACATTATCAAGGCAATCAAGTCACACATGAAAAGCAGTGAGCCACGAGGACCTAGTGTTTATCAGCTAGGCACACTTCTATAGCCTACAGCTCTGCATCAATGGTTATAATACAGGTACAGAAAGCAAAGCTTAGACAACAGCCTTTAGAAATTTAACACAAAAAAAATCAGGATGTACACAATGTGTGTTTTAAAAAGATTTAACAAGATCTTATATGTTTTAACATTTCAGGCTGATTTAAGCATTATATTTTTTTGAATGAAAAGACCAGTAACAAACGATTCTTCCAACCTCATATATTCTTTATTCATGTCATTCTGGAGTCCTTACCAGAGTTGAGTCGAGTTGGTGACCAGCCTGAGGATAATGTAACTAAACAGAAGATCTTGTTTAGGATTAAACAGAACGATGGATAAGAAAAGATAGCTCACTCCACCGACGAGATTTCAAAGGAGAAGAAAAACCATCATTCCAGCAGCAGATTTTCTCATTAGACATATAGAGGGGAGGACTAAATTGAGATAATGAAGTATGCTGAGCTCATTTGGCCATCTCTCTTCTATTAATTAAGGGCCAGATGAAACGTTGATAATAAAGCAGGTTCATTAGATGTCCAGGTAAAGACAGGTAGGCTGCCAGATAAGGAAGGCAGGCGGGCGTGGCACATCAGAAGCTCTATTGATTTTCTCAGGTAGCATGGATGAGAATACCTGGCCAACATAGCTCATTTCTCTAATGACAGACCAGCAGTTCTTGTAGACAATGTATTGACACACCCTAAACCTTGAATACCCCAGGCCAAGCTCGGTTACACAAGAAAACTTTCCTTACCATGATCTGGCAGATCACACATAGCCTTTTAGGGATTCATAACAACAATGAATTCCCAGTCCTTTACACAACAATAGACAGGGAAAATAGGACATGCAATTTCATCCAGAAAGCAAGTGTCTTTCAAAACTTGCCAAGCAAGAGAAAATGAAACTAATGATTGTATTGATCAGAATCTCAAAGCATATTGAGAAAAACAGCAGCCATCGACAGATAAGTTGAATAAGGGAAGAATTACAATCATGCAATGATTCCAGTTCTAAGTTTATCCAGTCATTACCATTTAAAAAATTCAGAAATTCTATTCATTTCTATTGATTTCAGTAGAAATTTCACACAGATTATAATAACAACACGGACAATTAACCAGATAAAAAAAACACGAGGATCACCAAAGCTTTGTAATTTTATTGATCATAATTTCACACATAAATTATGTACCTGTATGTAAAGGCTTTGCTGAAAAGATTTTGCTCCATCAAAGCAGTCTTTATTTGTTGAAGGATTTAATGTTGAACTAATTTTGTATTTCAAATCTAGACATGGTTCACTTGACTATGAATTAAAGGATTGAATCAACAGACGATATTTGGAAATAAGCTAAAAGCATGGGAGATAACCCATGAATGCATAAGGACAAAGAGTTGTTTCCCTAAAATTAAATGGATATATATTTAAGCATTTTAGGGTTTGTTTTAGTACAATAGAATTTGTCAATAACCCTAAAGCTGAAGAAGAACTTACAGAAGCAGTTACATGCAAATGATATGCAGCGATAAAAGTTATGATTTATTTTTTAGGTTACGCCTATGGACAAGTTTGCACTTCCCTTCCCTGTAAATTGTGTATTATTTTGTTGTTTGCTATGTTGAGCTTAGATAGTTTCACTGGTATGACATACTGCCTTTGCAAGGCCACTGCCCATGAAGTGTCTCGCCAAGCAGGTTCGGCAAGGCAGACACCGCCTCAGTCCCGCAGAAAATATTTTTATTGTTTTTGCCACTTGTCGGTAGCTTTCATTCCTTAAATCTCTTGAACAGATTCACAACGTTAGCAGTTCCACTGGTGAACATACATCTACATTTACCACAATGAACAATTTGCTAATTGTGTCGATAACATGCCAGAAACGGATTAAGAATCAAATGAGAATAATGTTACTGTTGTCGGCTGTCTCTCCCCCAGTGACGTAAATACTGAGGAAATTGTTGAGAGGGGAGTCGACTTCAGGCTGCAATATCTGTATAACTATGTGTGGCATGCAAATAAACCTCATATGTCAAGACCAGGATAAGTTCTTTTTATCTATATTGCAGTATTTGGGATCCCCTTTAAGATAGCTGATGTCATCAAAGACTTTTAATTTGTTTTTTGTTTTTCTTCTAATAAGTGTAAAGGATTGAAAATAATAGTAAGCAGGCCTTATTTTTTCACGAGAACAATCATTCGGTTATGTGAAGGTTACACAAATTTTTTTTCATATGAGCGTTGATCATTCACGCGAAGAAATTTGTAAAAGCTGTCACTGTGGCAAAGGCATGATCACCGTAAGATCACAACTTACAGCTATCTTTAGCATCTGGAAATTGTGCATTTGAGAAACAAATTCAACCAGCGGCTATCACCGCTCTGTTCTTATTTTTACTTATAGGCACAATGCATGTTCTGTTGCAAATTTCTTTTATTATCTAACTCTACGTATTGTGAATAAATCATTTGTTTATTGATTAATCTTCAAGTGTAGTAATTGTGTAAAAAAAACTCAGAGGGTCATCATTAACATTATTCGAAAACTGAGATGCTTACAAAACTAACGGTATGTCTGCTGCTGCTTTTGCAGCTCACTAATTCAAGGGACTTGTTTACGCATGATGGCTACCATTCCAAATTTTAAAACCAGAGCACCCTATATCGACGTGGTATTTAACTTTGAAGAAGCCTATACTATGGGCGCATCCAAATAACTAAAGTTCAATCCACTCAACATATTGCGGACTACTTGGAGAAACAAAATCATTGGATAATTCATCCTCGGTTTCGGACATCCGGGAACTTATGTAATACAAAGGGTACTTACGGTCATGTAGTCGGTCTGTGCTTAAACGATTGATTGATTGATTTGATTGGTGTTTCACCACACTCGGGATTATTTCACTTATATGGTGGCGTTGCTAAGTTTAGTGGGGGACGTAACGGGCTCATTGCATGCAGGAAATCCCCGACCTTCGACGAGTACCTGTCAACTCTTCTACATACGGCGACAGAGTGAAATTTTTTTTAAATTTTTATTAGTCGGAGTGCGATTCCAACCTGCACCACATCGATGGAACTGATATTAAACAAAGTTGGAAAGCGAGGCAAGCATATCGTTATGGATGGAGGTCAGTTTTAGAAAATGATTTTGAGTAGCTTTAGTCGTAAAAAAAGTAAACTTTGCAAAACATTGACTACATTGTATGCCTAAAAGTTGTGTTGCCTTCGGTTGTACAGATAATGACTAAAATTGTGACTGTCTATCTCTAATTAGTAAGTCAAAATGGCATCGTCAAGCACTTGTTTTCACCAATATGCAAATTACGAGCTTTGTTGTCACTGTCAGGGTCTTGACGTCACGCTGAAATCGAGAAAAGCTGCACAGATGTGTCTCATCCGGGTTTTACACTTACATTACCGGTAGTTAAACTTAAACTTACAGTTTACTTACTTCACTTGCCAGTCAGAATGATTAATTATTAATAGATCATTTAGTGCTTTAAAATATAATAAATAATGTAAACTTCAGAAGATAAATTTAAGGTCATTGTTTTGTATTTTGAACCCGGCGATGAAAAATAGAAGTGTCCCTATTTAGGGTGACTGTGTGAAGTTTGTACACTACTTGTCATTAGAATTCAGACGAGAATTTATATTTACAACAACAACAATACTAGAAGTAGAAGCCGCAAGCTGAAAGGCAACATAATTTTAAAAAAAACAGATCAGCTATTATACAATGGACATAATTTGCCTTGTAAACAACACAGTCAATAAATGGAGTCTAGTGTTGCGTTATTGGGTACCTTTTGTTTAAATCTAGATTTGAAATAACACTTCCCGGATCGGCTTCTGGTTTGACGAAAAATGGCCACCGCAATTACTTTACCTCAGTCTCAAGGAACTGAACGCGAATGAGCGGCAGTTATTCAGGGCACTTTTGACCAGAAATTCACAATTTTAGTTGGATATATGATTTTTTTTGGTAATATAATGGTGTTCATTTGAACATGTCGTATTCGAGGGAACTCAGGATAGCCTAAAAATTTAGTTAAAATACGAAATGAGTTTCTTGTGATGGAAGATTTTAAGATTGAGGTTCGTTTCATTTGACTGCATGGGCGTACTTGATTCACCGCTCAAAGCAGCTCTCAGCGTGCTACGTCGCACTAGATTGGACCCTCAGCATGCTCATAGCGTGCTGAGACTGCTCATAGCCAAAAGGTAGTGTGGCCTCAGCAGCTTGCTTCAGGTCACGTGATCAACCTAGCAACCGACCGCAAAATGAAATTTTGTGTGATACGAGTGTTGACTTTTGATAATTTTTTCACAAAAGAAGTAAAACTTTATTGAAAGTATGACTGATGTATTTCACTGTCTATTATTGAAGCTGTAAGATTTAAAAAAAAGAAGTTATTTCATCCACCATTTTAGAACGATTACAGCGCTGAAAGTTCACTTGTTTCGCACCCTGCTGACAGCAACTACCGCTGTGCTGTGAGCACGTCAATCAAGTACGCCTCACTCAAAGATGGAGTCGAAGGTCTAAGCTGTTGAGTAGTTAATGTTAGTGATGGAGAAATACAAAGAATGTATCTAATAGAAAACAAAGCTGCTGTAACTAGAAGAAATGAACGTTTAATATATTGATCATTTCATCATATGCTCCTTACATTAATTTTAAAGTTAGCGTAACGTCAGCCGTCAGGCCGCTACGGCGTAGCTACTCCGGGTTTCTGACTCCAAAATTACTATTTTTTTATACTGACGGCCCAAAATTCGACCGTCAGTACAAAAAAATGTGATTTTGCAGTCAGAAACCCGGACTACGGCGTAGCTGGAGTGGAGATATACAAACTCTGTGGCCAAAGTGTATTGATGATTTGTTGTCAACAGACCTGGAGAACGTTCAACTTAAACTTAGTTTAACTTTAGTTTAAGTTCTAAACTTCTATATTGAAACTTTAGTCTTAAGTTAAAATCACCTAATTTTCCTATGGTTATCTCCTAATTTCAACAACGCAACCTGGCTAAACCGCCACACGAAGTAACACATCCCATTCTTTAGACTTTTAGATTTAGTTCGCCGTTCCGCCCAAAAAAAAAGTTAAAAACTGCCTTAAGACCAAATAAATTTTTTTTTAATTTATGATGCGGTTGCTGTTTGTATTATAACATAAGTTGCCTGTTACTCTCCAAAGGTCAGGACTTTCCTCCGGGCAAAGAGCTGGTTTCCTCTCCCTCTAAACCTGACAACGCCGCCATATAAGTGAATTAATCTTGAGTGTGGTGTAAAACATCAATCAATAAAAAATGTCGTTAGGTTGGCGTAACTTACAAGTAAATTAAGAGATAATATGAATGAAATGTGTACCATGGTTCTTTAGGGTGACATGAGCTGCCAAAACTAGCATTAATTCCAATTATCAAAAGATTTTAAGTACATCAGAAAGTAAAATAATTCAATTTCTCTCTTTGTGGATAAAACACTGATTTCGAAATTTTGTTTTAGCGAAACAACAACAAAATTTAGCAGCTCAATTTACTGTAAACACATTTTCACTGGGTTTTTTTTGCAGTCCACAAACTCAATTATAAATATAATAGTACAACAGTAAAGTATGAAACATGTAGCTAGTTAACTCAAGGCTTGGGAAAGGGAGATATTAAAATCAAGGGCAGACCATTACTAATCTTTGTGCTTCAGGAAATTGAATTATGGGAATTTTCTCTCTTAACAATGTGTAAGCCCATGAAGTTTTAGCAAACAACTGTCTTCTTAAAATTTAAAATCAAATGAGGTCAAAGAAATCAGAAATACCGTATACATGGTCACGAAAGTGGATTTTTTATTTCTAAATGTTTTGTTCAGGATAAAGACACTAGGCCTACATATCAAACACCTTTACGCAATGGGTAGAGAAAAATATTGTAGATCCGACATCAGCATGATGTCACCTCCGGCCGTTATGTCCAGACGTTTGTGATTGTGGTGGTCTGTCTGCTTGTTGATATTGTTAGGCTTCAAAAGTATATATATAATTAGCTAGTTATGTGGGCCTACTTCTAATAATACGCCCTCCGGCTGGAGCATTGTGGCTCTGCTTTAGCCATGTATGCTGACCCAGTCGGGAGGGTGATCTCTTGATTGGTTGGTTAGTATTTTTATCGCCCCATAACCTTAGCTGTTGAGTGCGACATTAAGCCCCATTCTATCAATCTGGTACATTTTTAATCCTCATTTATTAAGTTTAAACTTGAAACACATATTTTCTAATTTCTGTTGAGAATCACTTATTGAAAAAGGAAAAAAAAATTCAGAAATTTTTTGACTGAATTAAAAAAGTTATTTTTGTTTGCAGTTGTTGGCGATTATTTGAATGAAGCTGGAAGACAACATGGAGTGTAATTTGTCCGAGTTGAGACCCCGTAAGATTCCAAATCAAAGTCTGGTTTACCGTACGAGACAGAGAGAAACTTATTGTGGCAAGCCAGGAACACAGTTTCATCAAGCTAGACGGTTTCATACAAACATATTTCCAAATTTTACCGTCATCAATGTGGAAAAACCTCCATGTTTCTTAAGAAAGTTTTCTCCTGATGGCCGATTTTTTATTGCCTTTTCATCTGACCAGACCTCAATAGAAATCTATGAATTCCAAGGGCCTGCCGCAGCTGAACATTTGCTTCATAGTAATACTGGTAATTTAACTGGGGCCAATAATGATCAAGAGTCGATTAACATTAGGGGGAAATTGTTTGATGCATTTTTTAAACTGCGTCATGTTACCGCTGTGGCAGTGAACGGGGAACATTTGAATCGAGAATGTAGTTTATTTACTGAGGAAGGTAAATATGTGATCGTAGGCTCAGCATGTTATATACCTGAAGATCCGCACCCATATTTCTTTGACATGTACAGGAACAATGAATCTGTTACACCCAATAGACGCTCCCCTCTAGAAGATTATACCTTATATGTTGTGGAACTGTCTACTGGCCGACTCTGTGATTCTAGACAGTTTAAGTGTGATAAGATATTCCTGTCTCACAACCAAGGTCTGTACTTATATAGAGACACACTGGCTGTACTCTCAGTACAACAACAGACAATTCATATCTTTCAAGTCAATGGCAGTTTTATCGATGTTCGTAGTATTGGTAGGTTTTGTTACGAAGATGATGAACTAATATTACACATGGGTTTAGAACGGCCCTCCGGTGAACAAACTTATCATGCTTATAATGAAGTTACTATTAACTCACTAAAACATCGTCTGATGGTCTACCTATACAAACAGGCAATTAACAAAGGTACCGCATACAGTCTTAGAAGGTTCTATCAGTATTTTGATCAGTTTGCTGCTTTAAGGATGTGGAAAATGCAGCTATTGGATGAGAACCATGTTTTAATTAAATATGCAAGCGAAGATGTAGTTACATTACGTCATGCTGATGCTAATTCTCAACCATCTTTCTTTGTCATCTACAACATGTTGACTACAGAAGTTGAGTCAGTCTATGAAAATGGATCTGAAAAACTGCTGGAACTATTTGAGAATTTCTGTGATATGTTTCGAAATGCTACTTTACATTGTCAGGCCCAGTTCACTTGTTCCCCATCATCAAATATGTATGCTCGTCAAATACACCAGAGATTCAAACAGACAATTATCAATGCTAAGTTTGGTGGTCACACAGAGGCAGTGAAGCGTGTTTTGGCACAGCTTCCAATCAGTGCACAGTCGTATAGTAGCAGCCCCTATTTAGACCTGGCCCTTTTTAGCTATGACGACAAGTGGGTGTCTGCCATGGAAAGACCTAAAGCATGTGGTGACCATCCTATCAGGTAATATCTCATTCTACCATCATTGTTTATGTTTTAATACTTCTTTAGTTCCTTTACATTGTGCAAAAAATGAAATCGATGGTTTTTTTTAAACATATTATATGGCAGGGAAATTCTAACAAACACTTTTGGACTCCAATAACTGATTAATTTTTTTTTGTTCAAAATTTGGTTGTGTCATCATCCTAGTAATTTGCCTTGATTATGTCCTTTCCCAGGCTGGACGTTTTTGACATTGCAGGTACCGTACAAAAATCTACAAATCATTTTCAAATTAAAAATACAATAAGATGTCAAAACTTTTGAATCTTGGCAAAATATGACACTTCCTAACTTCTTCTATTAAACTGGGAAAAGTACAGAACACTGTGGTTCTCCGTTGACCTTCAGATTATTATAAAAATACGGAACTAAATAAAAAGTCAGTGATCAATCTCAGATAAAGGGCTGCACGTCAGCTTTCCGCCGAAAACGTACATTTAATGATTGCTCTCCTGTACACTCGATTCTTTTTATCATAACAAAGCAGACATTGAAATCCTCAAATAAAACTCCCTATCCAGTGGTCCTTGGGAGCTGGGAAAGTTACCAGTGGCCATCTGGAAACCTCATCTTTATATAAACAACAGTAGAATAGCACACATTTAAACGATATTCGTTCTTGGCAAGTCCTTTTAAGGAGTCACAGATTCTCGATTTTGGACTGTCAGCTGGAGTTGATTGATGTTGATACGACACTTCAGATTATTTCACTTATATGGTGGTGTTGCCAGGTTTATTTGGGGGAGGAAACCGGGCTCATTGCCCGGGGGAAAAAATCCTGACCTTTGATAAGTACCTGGCAACTCTTCAACATAGGGCAATCAAGTAAAAACACCTCTCTGAAATCTTTCAAAGTGCGATTCAATTGGCGAGCCATCGATGAAAGGGCTGTGTTGTACTGAGAGACTTTCACTCTGGCAACTGAGGCACCGAGGCTTCTTGTTGACGTTGTAACTGTCCCACTTCATTGGCTTCAGACTGGCACTCATGCTGATGTCACCAAAAGTTTTTCATAGACAACTAAAGGTCAATGTTATGTCTGCATTTATATGATTGTACTGTTAATCCTAAAGTTTTTTTTCTATTTATTGCAGGTTTTATGCTCGAGACTCTGCCCTTCTGAAGTTTAAGATCTACGCAGGTGGTTTAGATAAGAACCCTCCCCCCACAGTCCGTAGACTTGTGGCTTTTACTTTCCATCCATTTGCTCCATTTGCCATCAGTGTTCAAAGAACAAATTCTGAGTATGTAGTCAACTTTCACATCAGACATTGTCCAAGTTGATACAAAATATAAAGATCAGACATAGTGCTTGTAATATATTATTGGTGAAATGACAATATCAGCATGACGAAGAAGAAAATACGAATCAATCCTACACAAGACTTTCCATCATAGTTTACGATTGTACAGCTCTTTGTGTTTCTGTTAACTTGATAAAACCTGCTACCTAAAAACACTGCATTGTCTCAGTTTTTCTACGCCCGGCTTGAAAAGCGGGCTGTATTATGGTATCATCTCCGTCCGGCCGGCTGTCCGGCGTCCGCTTTCCCCTTCCGCTCCATAACTTCCAAAGTTTTGATTCCAACTTGACAATTTTTTCTGAGTATATACCTTATGGGTAGAAGGTGTGTCGCGAACTATTTTTTACATCACTTGTTACATGATATGGCAGTTATATTGGATTATGTAATATTCTCTTCCGCTCCATAACTTCTAAAGTTTTGATTCCATCTTGACAATTTTTTCTGAGTATATACCTCTTGAGTAGAAGGTGTGTGCGAACTATTTTTGACATCATACATTGCGTAATATGGCAGCCATATTGGGTTATGTAATATTTACTTTTTCTCTCCATAACTTTAACAAATATGATCCGATGTTTTCAAATCGTTCATGTTACATACCATATTAACAGACAGTGTGTAAAAAAATTGTTTATGATATCGACTATTGCAAATTGTTGGATTATGTATATTCCTTTTTAATCTTACTTTCATTTTCATGAAAATAACCTTTAAATTATAAAATGGCTTTTACTTGTCCGATTTTTCAAACTGCAATAATGTTTCTAAATTGATTAAATCTACTTGAATTGGTGTGAGCTGCGAAATTGCCAATTAATTACATTTGTTTAAGTATGATTAGTAAATTGGGTTTCCCGAAACTCTTGTTAATCTTGCCATATGCTAGGTAGGCATGGCTGAGAGAGATTGAAAAATGTTAAGTTAAGTTTAGGTAATTTTTCAGGTTATAAGGAATGTAGCAGGGTAGGCCTTCAATGTCCTGGAATTCTTCTATTCGGCCTGTTCACTATCATTGTTCAAAGCTGTTTCCAAAGCTGTTCTACTGTGACAATGGTCTCCTTGCTCACTTTGTTGCCTAAACGCCTAGGCAGTTTGTAGCTTTGTATAAAATATACCTGTGTCTAATCACTGGTATGCGTTAGTCATTGAGAAACAAGCAGAAAATGCAGAAGAGTTTTAATAACAGAGATTTGATGGCCTGGAAGAGAGCAACTTTAGCCTGGTTAAGCCTTGGAATACAGATCACGCCAGAGGTACCAATCCTGGTGTAGGCCATTCAAGTTATCCATATACTGTTTTACATGATACATAATAAAACTTTTTTTGCACAAGACATAACTTTTGTTGATTGAAATTTATCATAGTTCAATATATGGTTCCAAAAATAATTCAATGACAGCCTAACAAAAAGGATTAGGAAAGCCAGATCATAAGATAGCCCGTAAAACTATTGCCAGTTTGAATCCATTTCAGTCCAAAGACAAACATTTCCGTGGGGTTTTCACCCGATCAACCTATGTGGAAGAGTTGCCAGGTAGAGTAATCCCTATGGGCAAAGAACCTGGTTTCCTCCCCCACTAAACCTGACAAGGAAATAATCTTTAGTGCAGTGTCAATCACTCTTTGGATGATCCATCTGGGAAATATTTCATAATTACCCAAATTTACATGAATGGTTACTGGGACAAACATAACGTGTCGGTCTCAATCATTGTGAGGGGGGGCTCAGTCGGTTAGAGTGATAGTCCCTCAGTCCGGCACAGGCCTTCCATTGATGAGGCACGGGTTCAAATCCCACTCAGACCAAATACGAATTTAAAAATGTGTGAGTGGATTTTTCACTTTATTGCCATATTTGGAAGAATACCCAAGTAAACAGTATAGAGGTTGACCTCAAGAGTTCGGTATGGAGGGTTTGATGCTCAATCCAAATATGGTGACCCAAGAGTCCTGCAAGAAGGATTAGACACTCAACCCAGTCATTGTAACCTTAATAGTTCAGTATGGAGGGTTAGATACTCAATCCAAACATTGTAACCTCAATAGTTCAGTATAGAGGGTTAGACACTCAACCCAGTCATTGTAACCTCAAGGGTTCAGTATGGAGGGTTAGACACTCAACCCAGTCATTGTAACCTCAAGGGTTCAGTATGGAGGGTAAGATACTCAACCCAGTCATTGTAACCTCAAGGGTTCAGTATGGAGGGTAAGACACTCAACCCAGTCATTGTAACCTCAAGGGTTCAGTATGGAGGGTAAGATACTCAACCCAGTCATTGTAACCTCAAGGGTTCAGTATGGAGGGTAAGATACTCAACCCAGTCATTGTAACCTCAAGAGTTCAGTATGGAGGGTTAGACACTCAACCCAGTCATTGTAACCTCAAGAGTTCAGTATGGAGGGTTAGACACTCAACCCAGTCATTGTAACCTCAAGAGTTCAGTATGGAGGGTAAGATACTCAACCCAGTCATTGTAACCTCAAGGGTTCAGTATGGAGGGTAAGATACTCAACCCAGTCATTGTAACCTCAAGGGTTCAGTATGGAGGGTAAGATACTCAACCCAGTCATTGTAACCTCAAGGGTTCAGTATGGAGGGTAAGATACTCAACCCAGTCATTGTAACCTCAAGGGTTCAGTATGGAGGGTAAGATACTCAACCCAGTCATTGTAACCTCAAGGGTTCAGTATGGAGGGTAAGATACTCAACCCAGTCATTGTAACCTCAAGGGTTCAGTATGGAGGGTAAGACACTCAACCCAGTCATTGTAACCTCAAGGGTTCAGTATGGAGGGTAAGATACTCAACCCAGTCATTGTAACCTCAAGGGTTCAGTATGGAGGGTAAGACAATCAACCCAGTCATTGTAACCTCAAGAGTTCAGTATGGAGGGTTAGACATTCAACCCAGTCATTGTAACCCCAAGAGTTCAGTATGGAGGATAAGATACTCAACCCAAACATTGTAACCTCAAGAGTTCAGTATGGAGGGTTAGACACTCAACCCAGTCATTGTAACCTCAAGAGTTCAGTATGGAGGGTAAGATACTCAACCCAAACATTGTAACCTCAAGAGTTCAGTATGGAGGGTTAGACACTCAACCCAGTCATTGTAACCCCAAGGGTTCAGTATGGAGGGTAAGATACTCAACCCAGTCATTGTAACCTCAAGGGTTCAGTATGGAGGGTAAGACACTCAACCCAGTCATTGTAACCTCAAGGGTTCAGTATGGAGGGTAAGATACTCAACCCAGTCATTGTAACCTCAAGGGTTCAGTATGGAGGGTAAGATACTCAACCCAGTCATTGTTACCTCAAGGGTTCAGTATGGAGGGTTAGACACTCAACCCAGTCATTGTAACCTCAAGGGTTCAGTATGGAGGGTAAGATACTCAATCCAAACATTGTAACCTCAAGGGTTCAGTATGGAGGGTAAGATACTCAACCCAGTCATTGTAACCTCAAGGGTTCAGTATGGAGGGTTAGACACTCAACCCAGTCATTGTAACCTCAAGGGTTCAGTATGGAGGGTAAGACACTCAACCCAGTCATTGTAACCTCAAGGGTTCAGTATGGAGGGTAAGATACTCAACCCAGTCATTGTAACCTCAAGGGTTCAGTATGGAGGGTTAGATACTCAACCCAGTCATTGTAACCTCAAGGGTTCAGTATGGAGGGTAAGATACTCAACCCAGTCATTGTAACCTCAAGGGTTCAGTATGGAGGGTTAGATACTCAACCCAGTCATTGTAACCTCAAGGGTTCAGTATGGAGGGTAAGATACTCAACCCAGTCATTGTAACCTCAAGGGTTCAGTATGGAGGGTAAGATACTCAACCCAGTCATTGTAACCTCAAGGGTTCAGTATGGAGGGTAAGATACTCAACCCAGTCATTGTAACCTCAAGGGTTCAGTATGGAGGGTTAGACACTCAACCCAGTCATTGTAACCTCAAGGGTTCAGTATGGAGGGTTAGACACTCAACCCAGTCATTGTAACCTCAAGAATTCAGTATGGAGGGTAAGATACTCAACCCAAACATTGTAACCTCAAGAGTTCAGTATGGAGGGTTAGACACTCAACCCAGTCATTGTAACCCCAAGGGTTCAGTATGGAGGGTAAGACACTCAACCCAGTCATTGTAACCTCAAGGGTTCAGTATGGAGGGTAAGATACTCAACCCAGTCATTGTAACCTCAAGGGTTCAGTATGGAGGGTAAGATACTCAACCCAGTCATTGTAACCTCAAGAGTTCAGTATGGAGGGTTAGATACTCAAGCCAGTCATTGTAACCTCAAGGGTTCAGTATGGAGGGTAAGACACTCAACCCAGTCATTGTAACCTCAAGGGTTCAGTATGGAGGGTTAGATACTCAACCCAGTCATTGTAACCTCAAGAGTTCAGTATGGAGGGTAAGATACTCAACCCAGTCATTGTAACCTCAAGGGTTCAGTATGGAGGGTTAGATACTCAACCCAGTCATTGTAACCTCAAGGGTTCAGTATGGAGGGTTAGATACTCAACCCAGTCATTGTAACCTCAAGGGTTCAGTATGGAGGGTAAGATACTCAACCCAGTCATTGTAACCTGAAGGGTTCAGTATGGAGGGTTAGACACTCAACCCAGTCATTGTAACCTCAAGGGTTCAGTATGGAGGGTTAGACACTCAACCCAGTCATTGTAACCTCAAGGGTTCAGTATGGAGGGTAAGACACTCAACCCAGTCATTGTAACCTCAAGGGTTCAGTATGGAGGGTAAGATACTCAACCCAGTCATTGTAACCTCAAGGGTTCAGTATGGAGGGTTAGACACTCAACCCAGTCATTGTAACCTCAATGGTTCAGTATGGAGGGTAAGATACTCAACCCAGTCATTGTAACCTCAAGGGTTCAGTATGGAGGGTTAGATACTCAACCCAGTCATTGTAACCTCAAGGGTTCAGTATGGAGGGTTAGATACTCAACCCAGTCATTGTAACCTCAATGGTTCAGTATGGAGGGTTAGATACTCAACCCAGTCATTGTAACCTTAAGGGTTCAGTATGGAGGGTAAGATACTCAACCCAGTCATTGTAACCTCAAGGGTTCAGTATGGAGGGTAAGATACTCAATCCAAACATTGTAACCTCAAGGGTTCAGTATGGAGGGTAAGATACTCAACCCAGTCATTGTAACCCCAAGGGTTCAGTATGGAGGGTTAGATACTCAACCCAGTCATTGTAACCTCAAGGGTTCAGTATGGAGGGTTAGATACTCAACCCAGTCATTGTAACCTCAAGGGTTCAGTATGGAGGGTAAGATACTCAACCCAGTCATTGTAACCTGAAGGGTTCAGTATGGAGGGTTAGACACTCAACCCAGTCATTGTAACCTCAAGGGTTTAGTATGGAGGGTTAGACACTCAACCCAGTCATTGTAACCTCAAGGGTTCAGTATGGAGGGTTAGATACTCAACCCAGTCATTGTAACCTCAAGGGTTCAGTATGGAGGGTTAGATACTCAACCCAGTCATTGTAACCTCAAGAGTTCAGTATGGAGGGTAAGATACTCAACCCAGTCATTGTAACCTCAAGGGTTCAGTATGGAGGGTTAGATACTCAACCCAGTCATTGTAACCTCAAGGGTTCAGTATGGAGGGTTAGATACTCAACCCAGTCATTGTAACCTCAAGGGTTCAGTATGGAGGGTAAGATACTCAACCCAGTCATTGTAACCTCAAGGGTTCAGTATGGAGGGTTAGACACTCAACCCAGTCATTGTAACCTCAAGGGTTCAGTATGGAGGGTTAGACACTCAACCCAGTCATTGTAACCTCAAGGGTTCAGTATGGAGGGTAAGACACTCAACCCAGTCATTGTAACCTCAAGGGTTCAGTATGGAGGGTAAGATACTCAACCCAGTCATTGTAACCTCAAGGGTTCAGTATGGAGGGTTAGACACTCAACCCAGTCATTGTAACCTCAAGGGTTCAGTATGGAGGGTAAGACACTCAACCCAGTCATTGTAACCTCAAGGGTTCGGTATGGAGGGTTAGACACTCAACCCAGTCATTGTAACCTCAAGAGTTCAGTATGGAGGGTAAGACACTCAACCCAGTCATTGTAACCTCAAGGGTTCAGTATGGAGGGTTAGACACTCAACGCAGTCATTGTAACCTCAAGGGTTCAGTATGGAGGGTTAGACAATCAAGCCAAACATTGTAACCTCAAGAGTTCAGTATGGAGGGTTAGACAATCAAGCCAAACATTGTAACCTCAAGAGTTCAGTATGGAGGGTTAGATACTCAAGCCAAACATTGTAACCTCAATAGTTCAGTATGGAGGGTTAGATACTCAAGCCAAACATTGTAACCTCAAGAGTTCAGTATGGAGGGTTAGACAATCAAGCCAAACATTGTAACCCCAAGAGTTCAGTATGGAGGGTTAGACAATCAAGCCAAACATTGTAACCTCAAGAGTTCAGTATGGACGGTTAGACAATCAAGCCAAACATTGTAACCTCAAGAGTTCAGTATGGACGGTTAGACGATCAAGCCAAACATTGTAACCTCAAGAGTTCAGTATGGAGGGTTAGACAATCAAGCCAAACATTGTAACCTCAATAGTTCAGTATGGAGGGTTAGATACTCAAGCCAAACATTGTAACCTCAAGAGTTCAGTATGGATGGTTAGACAATCAAGCCAAACATTGTAACCTCAAGAGTTCAGTATGGAGGGTTAGACAATCAAGCCAAACATTGTAACCTCAAGAGTTCAGTATGGAGGGTTAGACAATGAAGCCAAACATTGTAACCTCAAGAGTTCAATATGGATGGTTAGACACTCAAGCCAAACATTGTAACCTCAAGAGTTCAGTATGGAGGGTTAGATACTCAAGCCAAACATTGTAACCTCAAGAGTTCAGTATGGAGGGTTAGACAATCAAGCCAAACATTGTAACCCCAAGAGTTCAGTATGGAGGGTTAGACAATCAAGCCAAACATTGTAACCTCAAAAGTTCAGTATGGAGGGTTAGATACTCAAGCCAAACATTGTAACCTCAAGAGTTCAATATGGATGGTTAGACACTCAAGCCAAACATTGTAACCTCAAGAGTTCAGTATGGAGGGTTAGATACTCAAGCCAAACATTGTAACCTCAAGAGTTCAGTATGGAGGGTTAGACAATCAAGCCAAACATTGTAACCCCAAGAGTTCAGTATGGAGGGTTAGACAATCAAGCCAAACATTGTCACCTCAAGAGTTCAGTATGGAGGGTTAGACAATCAAGCCAAACATTGTAACCCCAAGAGTTCAGTATGGAGGGTTAGACAATCAAGCCAAACATTGTAACCCCAAGAGTTCAGTATGGAGGGTTAGATACTCAAGCCAAACATTGTAACCTCAAGAGTTCAGTATGGAGGGTTAGACAATCAAGCCAAACATTGTAACCCCAAGAGTTCAGTATGGAGGGTTAGACAATCAAGCCAAACATTGTAACCTCAAGAGTTCAGTATGGAGGGTTAGACAATCAAGCCAAACATTGTAACCTCAAGAGTTCAATATGGATGGTTAGACACTCAAGCCAAACATTGTAACCTCAAGAGTTCAGTATGGAGGGTTAGATACTCAAGCCAAACATTGTAACCTCAAGAGTTCAGTATGGAGGGTTAGACAATCAAGCCAAACATTGTAACCCCAAGAGTTCAGTATGGAGGGTTATATACTCAATCCAAACATTGTAACCTCAATAGTTCAATATGGAGGGTTAGATACTCAATCCAAACATTGTAACCTCAAGAGTTCAATATGGATGGTTAGACACTCAAGCCAAACATTGTAACCTCAAGAGTTCAGTATAGAGGGTTAGACACTCAAGCCAAACATTGTAACCTCAAGAGTTCAGTATAGAGGGTAAGATACTCAATCCAAACATTGTAACCTCAATAGTTCAATATGGATGGTTAGACACTCAAGCCAAACATTGTAACCTCAAGAGTTCAGTATAGAGGGTAAGATACTCAATCCAAACATTGTAACCTCAAGAGTTCAGTATAGAGGGTTAGATACTCAATCCAAACATTGTAACCTCAATAGTTCAATATGGATGGTTAGACACTCAAGCCAAACATTGTAACCTCAAGAGTTCAGTATGGAGGGTTAGATACTCAATCCAAACATTGTAACCTCAAGAGTTCAGTATAGAGGGTTAGATACTCAATCCAAACATTGTAACCTCAATAGTTCAATATGGATGGTTAGATACTCAAGCCAAACATTGTAACCTCAAGAGTTCAGTATGGAGGGTTAGATACTCAATCCAAACACTGTAACCTCAAGAGTTCAGTATAGAGGGTTAGATACTCAATCCAAACATTGTAACCTCAAGAGTTCGGTATGGAGGGTTAGATACTCAATCCAAACATTGTAACCCCAAGAGTTCAGTATGGGCGGTTAGATACTCAATCCAAACATTGTAACCTCAAGAGTTCATTATGGAGGGTTAGATACTCAATCCAAACATTGTAACCTCAAGAGTCCAGTATGGAGGGTTAGATACTCAATCCAAACGTTGTAACCCCAAGAGTTCAGTATGGAGGGTTAGATACTCAATCCAAACATTGTAACCTCAAGAGTTCAGTATAGAGGGTAAGATACTCAATCCATACATTGTAACCCCAAGAGTTCAGTATGGAGGGTAAGATACTCAATCCGAACATTGTAACCCCAAGAGTTCAGTATGGAGGGTAAGATACTCAATCCGAACATTGTAACCCCAAGAGTTCAGTATGGAGGCTTAGATACTCAATCCATACATTGTAACCCCAAGTGTTCAGTATGGAGGGTAAGATACTCAATCCATACATTGTAACCCCAAGAGTTCAGTATGGAGGGTAAGATACTCAATCCGAACATTGTAACCCCAAGAGTTCAGTATGGAGGGTTAGATACTCAATCCAAACATTGCAACCTCAAGAGTCCAGTATGGAGGGTTAGATACTCAATCCAAACGTTTTAACCCCAAGAGTTCAGTATGGAGGGTTTGATGCTAAATCCAATTATGGTGACCCAAGAGTCCTGCAAGAAGGCTTAGATACTCAATCCATACATTGTAACCCCAAGAGTTCAGTATGGAGGGTAAGATACTCAATCCGAACATTGTAACCCCAAGAGTTCAGTATGGAGGGTAAGATACTCAATCCATACATTGTAACCCCAAGAGTTCAGTATGGAGGGTAAGATTCTCAATCCAAACATTGTAACCTCAAGAGTTCAGTATAGAGGGTAAGATACTCAATCCGAACATTGTAACCTCAAGAGTTCAGTATGGAGGGTTAGATACTCAAACCAAACATTCTAACCTCAATAGTTCAGTATGGAGGGTTAGATACTCAATCCAAACATTGTAACCTCAAGAGTTCAGTATGGAGGGTTAGATACTCAATCCAAAAATTGCAACCTCAATAGTTCAGTATGGAGGGTTAGATACTCAATCCAAACATTGCAACCTCAAGAGTTTGGTATGGAGGGTTATATACTCAATCCAAACATTGTAACCCCAAGAGTTCAGTATGGAGGGTGAGATACTCAATCCAAACATTGTAACCTCAAGAGTTTGGTATGGAGGGTTATATACTCAATCCAAACATTGTAACCTCAAGAGTTCAGTATGGAGGGTTAGATACTCAATCCAAACATTGCAACCTCAAGAGTTCAGTATGGAGGGTTAGACACTCAAACCAAACATTCTAACCTCAATAGTTCAGTATGGAGGGTTAGATACTCAATCCAAACATTGTAACCTCAAGAGTTCAGTATGGAGGGTTAGATACTCAATCCAAAAATTGCAACCTCAATAGTTCAGTATGGAGGGTTAGATACTCAATCCAAACATTGCAACCTCAAGAGTTTGGTATGGAGGGTTATATACTCAATCCAAACATTGTAACCTCAAGAGTTCAGTATGGAGGGTTAGATACTCAATCCAAACATTGCAACCTCAAGAGTTCAGTATGGAGGGTTAGATACTCAAACCAAACATTCTAACCTCAATAGTTCAGTATGGAGGGTTAGATACTCAATCCAAACATTGCAACCTCAAGAGTTTGGTATGGAGGGTTATATACTCAATCCAAACATTGTAACCTCAAGAGTTCAGTATGGAGGGTTAGATACTCAATCCAAACATTGCAACCTCAAGAGTTCAGTATGGAGGGTTAGATACTCAAACCAAACATTCTAACCTCAATAGTTCAGTATGGAGGGTTAGATACTCAATCCAAACATTGTAACCTCAAGAGTTCAGTATGGAGGGTTAGATACTCAATCCAAAAATTGCAACCTCAATAGTTCAGTATGGAGGGTTAGATACTCAATCCAAACATTGCAACCTCAAGAGTTTGGTATGGAGGGTTATATACTCAATCCAAACATTGTAACCCCAAGAGTTCAGTATGGAGGGTGAGATACTCAATCCAAACATTGTAACCTCAAGAGTTTGGTATGGAGGGTTATATACTCAATCCAAACATTGTAACCTCAAGAGTTCAGTATGGAGGGTTAGATACTCAATCCAAACATTGTAACCTCATGAGTTCAGTATGGAGGGTTAGATACTCAATCCAAACATTGTAACCTCATGAGTTCAGTATGGAGGGTTAGATACTCAATCCAAACATTGTAACCGTAAGAGTTCAGTATGGAGGGTTAGATACTCAATCCAAACATTGTAACCTCAAGAGTTCAGTATGGAGGGTTAGATACTCAATCCAAACATTGTAACCTCAAGAGTTCAGTATAGAGGGTTAGATTATCAATCCAAACATTGTAACCCCAAGAGTTCAGTATGGAGGGTTAGATACTCAATCCAAACATTGTAACCTCAAGAGCTCAGTATGGAGGGTTAGATACTCAATCCAAACATTGTAACCTCATGAGTTCAGTATGGAGGGTTAGATACTCAATCCAAACATTGTAACCTCATGAGTTCAGTATGGAGGGTTAGATACTCAATCCAAACATTGTAACCCCAAGAGTTCAGTATGGAGGGTGAGATACTCAATCCAAACATTGTAACCTCAAGAGTTTGGTATGGAGGGTTATATACTCAATCCAAACATTGTAACCTCAAGAGTTCAGTATGGAGGGTTAGATACTCAATCCAAACATTGCAACCTCAAGAGTTCAGTATGGAGGGTTAGACACTCAAACCAAACATTCTAACCTCAATAGTTCAGTATGGAGGGTTAGATACTCAATCCAAACATTGTAACCTCAAGAGTTCAGTATGGAGGGTTAGATACTCAATCCAAAAATTGCAACCTCAATAGTTCAGTATGGAGGGTTAGATACTCAATCCAAACATTGCAACCTCAAGAGTTTGGTATGGAGGGTTATATACTCAATCCAAACATTGTAACCTCAAGAGTTCAGTATGGAGGGTTAGATACTCAATCCAAACATTGCAACCTCAAGAGTTCAGTATGGAGGGTTAGATACTCAAACCAAACATTCTAACCTCAATAGTTCAGTATGGAGGGTTAGATACTCAATCCAAACATTGCAACCTCAAGAGTTTGGTATGGAGGGTTATATACTCAATCCAAACATTGTAACCTCAAGAGTTCAGTATGGAGGGTTAGATACTCAATCCAAACATTGCAACCTCAAGAGTTCAGTATGGAGGGTTAGATACTCAAACCAAACATTCTAACCTCAATAGTTCAGTATGGAGGGTTAGATACTCAATCCAAACATTGTAACCTCAAGAGTTCAGTATGGAGGGTTAGATACTCAATCCAAAAATTGCAACCTCAATAGTTCAGTATGGAGGGTTAGATACTCAATCCAAACATTGCAACCTCAAGAGTTTGGTATGGAGGGTTATATACTCAATCCAAACATTGTAACCCCAAGAGTTCAGTATGGAGGGTGAGATACTCAATCCAAACATTGTAACCTCAAGAGTTTGGTATGGAGGGTTATATACTCAATCCAAACATTGTAACCTCAAGAGTTCAGTATGGAGGGTTAGATACTCAATCCAAACATTGTAACCTCATGAGTTCAGTATGGAGGGTTAGATACTCAATCCAAACATTGTAACCTCATGAGTTCAGTATGGAGGGTTAGATACTCAATCCAAACATTGTAACCGTAAGAGTTCAGTATGGAGGGTTAGATACTCAATCCAAACATTGTAACCTCAAGAGTTCAGTATGGAGGGTTAGATACTCAATCCAAACATTGTAACCTCAAGAGTTCAGTATAGAGGGTTAGATTATCAATCCAAACATTGTAACCCCAAGAGTTCAGTATGGAGGGTTAGATACTCAATCCAAACATTGTAACCTCAAGAGCTCAGTATGGAGGGTTAGATACTCAATCCAAACATTGTAACCTCATGAGTTCAGTATGGAGGGTTAGATACTCAATCCAAACATTGTAACCTCATGAGTTCAGTATGGAGGGTTAGATACTCAATCCAAACATTGTAACCTCAAGAGTTCAGTATAGAGGGTTAGATACTCAATCCAAACATTGTAACCTCAAGAGTTCAGTATGGAGGGTTAGATACTCAATCCAAACATTGTAACCGTAAGAGTTCAGTATAGAGGGTTAGATACTCAATCATTGTGACCTCAAGAGTTCAGCAAGTTTATAAGGTCAGAGGTTTCCTCTATGCAATGAGCCCGATTTCCTCACCCACTAAACCTGCCAACACTTGTATTTCATATAAGTGTTATAATCTTGAGTGCGGTGTGAAACATCAATTAATCAAGTATGAAATAATCACTTCGGTCACTGGACCCTACCCGTATCACAGACTTTCTTCTTTGTTTTAATTAACTTCGAGCCCCACTGAATTTTTTCCATTCAGTGGTTTTCCTGTTTGTACCACACTGTTGAATTTTGCATATCGCGCAATCTAGGGCCCTGAAGATTTCCTGGCACCTGGAAAATTCGTCTAAAGTCCCCGACAGCCGTTGATGGCCCAACAATCCCATTTGTAAAGGATTTACAACAAGAAAGATTTTTCGCTAAGAATGGATCTTTCTCCATATTAGGCACTGAAGCTTCCAGGGCCTGCAATGTCTCTCGCCTACATTTGTCTGATAGTGGACCCCCTTTGAAAAATCCTGACAACATCTTTCATGTGAGAGGATTCTCAAATACCACCATTATATTCAAGATTTTCTCCCTCATTTATTAAACCTAGCAAAGCCATCATGTAAACTAATAATCCAGAATGGGGTGAATTGTGTTTAAACATGTCTTCTTACTGATCTTGAGATAATGGCGGTCCACAGATAAACGGATTCAGGGTTTTGCATGAAGAAACCAACACGGATCCAGTTGTACCAGAAACACGAATCTCCACCCTCTGACAGTTGGAAAATATGAAACAGTCAAGACCTAACCATTCAGAAATTCACATTAACTGGGCAAAAAATAACAGACATCTTTATATGATGAAGTGACAAATTTCGTATTTATTTGATACCGAATTTGTACCAAAACATATTCAATAATTTCCCGCAATTTTATGTTAATACATGAAGAAATGCAATAGCTATTATTAATGTTATAAATAAATCTGATCTGGATGATAAAGGGTAAAACCAATCCTCTGCTCTACAAGTGACAGAAGACAGTAACATCATTGAACAACTATTTCAAGGCAATGGAAAGTAAATTCATCTTATAAATAACTACAATGCCTGTAAACTGAGAAGATGATATTAATGTGTATAACAAGACATGATTTAATACAAAATGATAGGAAAAGGTTGAATAGCAAAACAATGAAAATGTTTTTATGACTTCATCATCCTCCCTACTGTCAAAATGCCCTCTCATCATAAACTCACAACTGAGATTGTGCCAAGGCAGATTTCTGATGTGTAATTATACTATACCTCATATCAATACAAATCCCCAGTATCAAATCACCAATAACTAAGTTGCAATAAAGTTTTTGTTACATCTTTAACAACTTTGCTGATGCATTTATAGCTCTTGAAAACAGTGAGATTTCTAATTCTATGGTTTCTTTATATTGAATTTCTCGCAGGGCATTTTGACATACATTAAAGATCAGGGCCCTGTTTCACAAAGCGGCGTAGCGTAAGTTTTCTTGTAATTGCCATAGCAACCCATACTGTAGAGATACGTTAGTATGAAAGTTACCCAAAATACATCTACGCCGCTTTGTGAAACAGGCCCCAGGACACCAAAACTCAGATTCATGCATTCCTTAAAATAAAATGATACTCTTGATATTGGACTCTAATGATTGCGTTTCCTAAAATTTATTTTAAATCTTATAAAATTTGAATAAAATGTTTACTTTCCCTGATGGATAGATTTTTCCTGACACCAAGAAAGTACCTTTCCGTTGGAATCTTACATGTATCAGTTACATACAGTGTATAACTGAAGATTAAATAAATACATGTACATTTGTTCCTTGTAAAATCCTGTTACGTGTCTATGTCTACATATAACAAACACTCATCATTCAGATCAAATTCGTAATATCATAGAGAAGTTTGTGGTCATTTGTGTGAGGAAAAAAAAATAATAATAATTTGCCACCTAATTCTAAGTGAACAGCAAATGATACCAGCCATATATACATTTCCAAGTAAGGAATTACATTTTGATAAACTTTTGATTTTTTTAATCTAAAAAAGATGCTTGCATTATACAGTCAAAATTAATTGGCATAATTTTCATTCCATGATTAAAGTGCTTGGGCATTCGCAAGGACTTCAGAAAATGTTAACACAATAGAAAAATAAACCATAACCATATTTAAATTGACAGTCTCCAGATTGTTCAGACAACCAAACATAATTACATTCAATGATTTGGCAGGATTTGATGTTACAGTTTTTGGTTCAAATATTGTAATTTCTGTTTGAAATAAATTGGAATGTCGTCATTCTTCTTGGATATGTTTTACATAATTATGAATTTTAAGCTCCATTAATTATTAGTAACCTAAAATGTTTATCTAACAAATTTAACCAATAAACGCCAATGTTACAAGGAAAAGGTGAGTCGAATGCATCAGACGTCACATGGCTTCACATAAATAGACCGGGTGTTTTTGGATGCTTTTACACCACCATTTCAAACACGGAATTTCAAACATGACTGAACATAAATGTGCCTGATGTCTGATTCTTTAGATTTTACAACTAGTATGTCAGTATAAATGTGGAAGGGCACCTAAGACAAGTTTGCCATTCACTCAGCACTGTATTTGAATAAGCACTGTTAAAAAATCCTCAGCATAATTCAAAATTTAAATTTCGTAATTTTGAATTAAAATGAATCAAAAAAAAAAAAATTATTTACATGTCATGTGATGAAATAAACTCTCAGATATGTCGGGGTTTAAACAAATACAACATCAAAAACCTATGCAAAACTAAACAATATAGACACTTTTTTCAAAACAAAATACAATTATAAGTCAACTGATTAAACAGCTTCCTCTTAACATAAAATATCTACATGATTTTATTTACAGTTAAATCATTCTGCTTCAGGATGAATTTGAAAGAGAATTAAACATGAATAGTGAGAGACAGAAGGAAGATAATGAAAGATATACAAAACCCAACAGAATACGTGAGAAGCCCGCTCACATGTAGACATCTTGAGCAAACTAACCCTTACATCAGGGTGGAAATCAGAAATTCAATAACACATACATGTACAATTAATACCCTTATATAATCTTTTGCATCTATTGGAAAACTCTAAATGCGTCAAACATAATTTGGTCGGTTAAATTTTCAACACATCATATATATTACTGTTTTATGCAGAAGTTTATCTATTCTATATATGTAACCAATCCTAATTAGATGCCTCCTATCCCCGCAAAATGCCATGGGGGAGAAAGACAAGTTATTTACGTGGCATTTAGAAGTTGGAAAGCCTGAAGGAGTCAACTCCAATCAATTTTACAATAAATACTGAAGTTATCCATAAAAAGAATTGACTCCTCCAGAGGAGAAAGCATTGAACTACCATTTGAATAAAACAAATGTGATACTTTGATTGACACCAAGGGCAAGCTGGAATGCCACAGCTCTTTTTTTTTTTTTTGCAAGAAAAGTATATTTCTCCTGAGAAACTTTCTAACTACTTACATTTGAGAAAAGGTGCATTAAATTTCAACAATGGTGTTAGAAAATTCATCATAAACATCATGTATCTAATTTAGTTCTTTCACCATTCAAATGTATAATTGAACAACCGGTATTGTTCTACACCATTTAATCGAATTTTTCATGAGAAACAAGATGTAATACATGTTCATTTTGCTACAATAACTTTTTGTCGAATGTAACTAAGCTAATACCCTCAACAACACAACCATAATGGTGAAGAGGCACAATTAAGGGGAGATAACAATGAACATTGAATACATCTGAGGTTGATAACAATCCTTACCTTCACTACATTTACTATATTTACTCTACAGGCCTAGGTTTTGTAATTTTTTCTTTTCCTTTTTAGATTTATTCTTATTTTTGTGAAAATTGAACAGAGAACAGGTGCAATATGGCTGGAAACCCACTAAGGTTTAGTATAAAAGATTGTGTCTATAAGCAGGTTGTGGTTATTATAACAGATCAGCAGTGAAGGAGTAACAAACATCCTGTATTAACTTGTACTGGCTACAAATCAACAATCACCTCCACATAATTCTGTGGGAAGAATCCGGTTGCACCATTAATGGATCCTTGGTACCAGTTTTCATCTACTCTGCTTATCAAGGTCAGAATATCTCCCTCGTTAAATCCTAGTTCACCTTCATTTTCCGGTTCAAAGTCGTACAACGCTCGAGCAGATGGCTGGCCACCATTATTGTGATTTTGAGCTGAAACAACATAAAAATAACAGTTTAATCACAAATCAGGGTTAGTTAACATAATACCAGAATTGAGAGGCTTAACTAACCTTATAATAGAAAGTACAAGACAAACTCTGGTGATGGGAGACAGTGTTATTCTGAAAGCTGGATTACCTTTTCAAAATATACAAGATCATTTTGCCCTACTTTCTATTATAGGCTTAGTTATCAGTTTTATAATGGACAGCATAAATTACTCTTACTATATTTTCTCTAGCTACTAAAATGACAGGCAGATAATAAAAGCTCTATAAGACGTCACAAACAAATAATATTATAAGTAATAAGACAGTTATTACATATGGTAATACTATTAACGTATATGAAATACTTACCAGAAATAAAAGAAAGAGCAATATTCAGATGTTTAATATAAACAAAAGGGGTGGGGTCAGGTAAGACTCTACTTTAGGGGCCAGTTAAGGACAATAAACAAAGACAGGTTGAGAGGTAGGTAACATAAGCTTCATCATCATGGGTAGGTATGATGGTGATGTATGAGGAATGGATAATCTTGATTATTATTAGGACTACAAATTGAGAACACACAGGTTCAAGCTAAAATAACTTGAGTTAATATTTGTAGTAAAATATGGGTCAGTAAAATATGATATAGAAAAATATAAATTCTACAATCCCTCCCCTCCCCCCACCTATCCAGAAAAATGAAAGTTGTTTGTATCCTCATGGGTAGGTAGGCAGGTAATCCATAGTGGCGGGCAGGACATTATGAACCATGCTTACCTCCAAATACTATCTGATGAAGTTCAGAATAATTTCCTATGATATAAACATCTTTATTAGAATATGCTCTTAAGAAGGGTAAAAAACGTCCCCAACAAAGGGCTTTTGAGGACATTGATAATAGAGAGGGGAAGGGATTACAAATGGTTCTCTGAATTCATTTGGATATTTGGTTCAGACATAAAACTAATATATTTAATAGGTATTAAAAATACTTTATTCTGGTGCTTATTGTTCATTGATATACTTCAATAGGTTGTGTAGGTTCCCAATCACCTCATTACAAACAGTGGAACAGAGCTTAAGATATTTATCCACAGCCCAGGGTATATGACAGCAGACTTTATTGAAACCAAAATGGCAGGTTGTCATGGTGATTTACATCACACTTTGGCTCTCTTTTTACCTAGTGGAATTTTAAGCTAAGTTACATGGAAACTGATTAATCGCTAAAGTGGCATGAGCTGCCAAATATAAAGAAAATTTTGTTGAAAGAAAATGAGCTGATTGTCATTTTTGTCAATAAGTATAAAATAATAGCTTTCTTCAGAAATCAATCTTGGATATGTACTTTAACTCTTTACCCCATAATGACGCTATTTGACGCCTTGCTTGTATCCATGAACTGTTCTCTGGGTCAACCCATAATGACGCTATATGACGCCTTGACATACTTAATATAAGACCCGATTTTTTTTTTTTTTAATGAAAATTTTTTTTGTAATAACTTACTAAAGATAATCTTTTGAAGAATGTAAATGAATATGTTGTTCACTTATTGTCTTTGCTTTTCTGAAATAAATATTTAGAACAAAATAAAGTTGACCTGGTTAAATGTCTATGAATCAGAGCAGGGCGTCATATGGCGTCATTATGGGGTAATGGATAAAACACTGCATGGGGCAAAGAGTTAAGATAGTTTTTGTCAGCAACGAAGATGTACTTTTTGTATTTTGTAAGATATAAGCACATATTTTCAGTTCATGTGGGTATCTGGCTTTATCAATAGGTTTTGATCTCAACGTCAATCTTTTAGTTTTTCAAGATAGTTCAAACACTCAACTTTTCATGACAATCGTAAATTATGAAAAACAGATCCAAATTTTGGCAGCTCATGCCACTTTAATGTTTTACACAACCATATAATAATACATGAGTACAAGATCATTCAACTTATATGGCGGCATTGACAGATTTACTGGTTATATTAAATTATTAATCCAACCAATGAGGCGAATACTGAACACCAAAGTGAATTGCAAAAAAAGAACTATAAAGGTGGCTATCAGGTGAGGATTAATCAAAGAGAATGGACATTTTGCATTAATCATGATGTGTATTGCTATTGGTAATGTTTGTGTTTGAATAACTCAAAAAGTGCAGGTGGCAGAAATAAAACATATTACTGAGACTTCCTTGGCCAGTTAGTGAAACATGGTATAGTAAGGGGAATTAAGTATGTAAAACTTTGAGACAAGCTCTTGTGACATGTACTGAGAGATCTATGACTCGTGGCTCCACCTCTAGCAGCTATGGGGAGATATGTGAGCAAAGTTTCAACAGTGAACATTATTTTTTATTTTAGTGTGAATTACAAATTGAATATTTCCATCTAGACAAACAAAACATTGAAAGCTTTACTGGTTTTACAAATATTCCTGTTTTACATCAGGGATACTGCATGAAACACTAAAGCCCAAGAAACTCTACAACATAATTCCATGCTAACGTTTTTACTGGACATACAAATAGAGGTAAAAATTAGCATGAGTTATGCCCCTTACCTCCATAATCAGTGTTGTCTGTAGTACCTGATGTGTGTAACAAAAGTAAAGGGTCAGCCCACAATATTTCCATTCCTCTTTTACATAGCAATTGGATTAGTCAAATTTTTAGTGTTGTACACAAGATAATCTAATTTGGCTTTTTAAAAAAAAGTGCTTTTACGATAATGGCTAAACGGTAATGGCTAAATTATTTCAGAGAGTAGCATAAAAAGATCTATTGATAGACTTGTTGACCGAAATAGTTGAAAATTCAGCAATTTAAGACATTTTGAACTCAGCATGACCAGCACTTTTTTCGTGAGCCAAACTGAAAAGGGTAAGATAATTGTGTTGACACCTGACAAAAGTAGTACTAGATTCAGGGCAATACTACAGGTCAACATTTCCACAAGAGATCATGTTTTTTGTTTAAAAGATCTAGAGGGACTGTCAAGCTCAAACAATCAATTCATTTTTGTAACATTGCTTAAATCAGTCTGTAATTCCAATGTCAACTCAATCAATCAACCTGATGCACGACAGGAGCAGCTGGACAAAATGATAGTGTGACATATTGCCTAAGTGTGTTGTGTGTTTTTTTTGTTTACCATCAGATTTAGTAGAAAAATAACTTATAAAGTACATTTCAAAAGCTATATAGGGAATTTCCTGTTGCTATTGTTGTTGTCTGACAGCCAGAAAAAAAGAGTGGGGAATACATCACACACATCACACATAGCTAAAGAGTTGCCAGGAAAAGTTCTTTTTCCTGGAATTATCTATGTAGCAGCATTTGGGATACCCTTTAAAGGGACCCATTGCTTGGAGCCACCGAAATGAATATCATAGTGTGTGTTATTTGCCTGTTTATATAAAGAATTAGATGAGATTGGCCAATGGTCACTTTCCTAGTTCCCTAGTTTTCCTAGTTTTTGGCGGAAACTGAAGAATTGGAAAAATAATTCTCATATTCCTCCAAGATATACCTACCTGTACAAAACACTTGCCTTTTGACCCTAGGAGAAAGAACAATCTGCATTTTACACAATAAAATCAAAAAATCTTGCCCTAACATCCTGTATAGTAACCTAAGCTAATGCCCTGTACTGGCTATCCGTTTGTACATACCGCGCATGCGCGAACCTTCCCTTCCGGTCTACCTCTTTCAACGCTTGCAGGCGTAATAGTGAGGGGAGGATGGGCTGGGTTTAACTGTTTGTACAGGTAGGTATATCTTGGAGGAATATGAGAATTATTCTTCCAATTCTTCAGATTCCCATAGATAGTACCTACAACTGTACAAAACACTTGCCTCGCATGCCACAGTCCGGAGGAGGGACTAATACGCCGTACAGAGCATTAACCAAGTTTTTTTGATTCCCGCGTAAAGAATGGTAACCTAGGTATTACTCACCTCGAACTCTCCTGGATCCGTCCTCAGGTGTCCAGTGGGTCAGGATGAATTAGATCTTTCTCTGAACGCTCTTTGGGCCGCTACCAACGGACCCAGCGAATACAACCCACCATGTACTAAAGTCATGTCGCGGAGATAATAGTCCGCGAACGTCTTCGGTGACTTCCAAGACAGATAGATTGATAAGTTGTTTGGTGTTTTACGCCGCGATCAAGATTATTTCACTTATATTGCGGCGTCGCCAGTTTTATTGTGGGAGGAAAACGGGCTGTGTGCCTGGAGGAAAACCACGACCCTCCGCTGGTAACTGGCAACCATCCCACATAGGTCGTTCGAGTGAAAACCCAGTCAGAAAATTTTCCACTTTTTTTTTTTTTTGGACTGAGTGGGATTCTAACCCGCGACCCATTGGCGGAAGGCTGTTTGGATTGAGCGTCTAACGCTATACCTACTGAGTCACGGACCCCAGCCTTCCAAGAAATAAGCCCTCATAATCCGAGGACATCGTGTAGGGACATCATCGTTTATCAAGCGGCTTGGTAAACGAAGATTGCACAGAAAATATATTCTCTATTAGAGAAATGTGTTTTATTTTACTTATTTATTTATTTCTTGGAAATAAACTTCACTCGGAAAGGAATAAAAAACATTCCTGTGTCGGCTACGAAGACCACCGTAGACCGGTGGTCTTCGAAGACCGATGGTCTTCGCAAAGGTCCGCGCTCAAATCTGCAGACTTTCTGCGTCTTGACAAGCAAAGTCAGCACCCAGGCTCAAGTGGCCGTACATACTAGGAATAACGGCTGTTCGTGTATTTCTTACTATGGTAATATACACAAGTACTGTCGGCTTCGGCTTTCACATCCCGTCGACCCGTAATGGCGAAAGGGTGTAACAGTCAACTATCCAACAGGCCTATCAGCCGAGTCGTAACTGATTAGCCAATCACAGCTCCTTTCTTTCCCCTGCATGGGAAATCATGAAGATGGCGGAAAGAGGACAATTCCAGCAATTGACGGGAGAAAAACATCTCTAGTATAGTTTATGTTCGAACTTAAGATCTGTAGTCAGAACAGGTACGGTACTTTTTCCTTTTGCTCGTTTTGGAAAAAAAAAAAAGGAATTTACTTGAAAACCAGTTGGCAAGAAGTTCGTCTAAGATTAGAAGGTAACGACATTCTAATGAACTAGGAGCTCAGTCTTGTACTTAGATTGATGATTGGTCTTCGCGCCGCACTGATGTTATTTAACCTATAAGGTGGCGTAGCCAGATTGTGGGGGAAGGACCCGGGCCCAGAGGAAACCTCCAACCTTCGGCATGGCAACTCCTCCGCATACGGCAACCGCCATAATGTAGGAGTTGTCATTTTACAACGGTAACTGCGAGAGGAAATGGTCAGGCTAATAATTTAAAGTGGCCTGTACGAACCGAAAACAAAATTTAAATAACTGGGACGACCATTCATTCATTCTAAGCCGAAGTTGGTTCAAACAATACTTTATCGTACATTTTCGAGACCAGAAGCATTAAAAAGCTTCTGAATTATACGCCTTGAGAGAAATAGCAAATAATTTCAACATTCTGTTGTGACGTCAAAATATCAACATTTTGGCAGCTCATACCCCTTTAATAGTAAGCTGTCATGACGCAATGCCACAAGAAAACAAGGCATCGCAAACGATACAAATCCCCTCGCGTGCTAACACAAGAACTCTGACGTAAAAAGGGGGATGGGGATGAAGTTTGGTCAGAACCCATTTAAAAATGAAGTCCCAAAAGCGGTGACGTGTTAGAGGTATTCCCATGCTGGACCCATATAGGAAGTTTGGTCAGGATCCGTTCAGAAATGAAGTCGCAAGAGCGCTGACAAAGATTTTCTATAAATAGTAACGCTGACCTTGACCTTGGCACCCTGAAACATGAACTTGTTCCAGGTATTCCTATGCTGAACTTATATATGAAGTTTGGTCAGGATCCATTCAGAAATGAAGTCGCAAGAGTGATGACAAAGATTTTCTATAAATAGTAACGGCGAACTTGACCTTGGCACCCTGAAACACGAACTCGTTTGTGGTATTCCTATGCTGGACTCATATATGAAGTTTGGTCAGGATCCATTAAAAAATGAAGTCGCTAGAGCGCTGACAAAAGGTGAACATACGTACGTACAATTTTCTATTAATAGTAACGGTGACCTTGACCTTGGCACCCTGAAACATGAACTTGTTCGAGGTATTCCTATGCTGGACTCATATATGAAGTTTGGTCAGAATCCGTTCAAAAATGAAGTCGCTAGAGCGCTGACAAAGATTTTCTATAAATAGTAACTGTGACCTTGACCGTGGCACCCTGAACAAGAGTTTTAGTAAACTCAACATACGCCCGCCGTGGCAAAGACAAACCGCTACGATTAACAAATTTACATTTAATATAACATTTGTTTTAATTTCATCAATTCGAATTTCTTGTTCACATTAGAAGTTTTTCTTTTCTGAATTTGATGAAGCTGCGACTAAATACAGTATGTTATAGTACACATATATTATCTGTTCAGGTAATTTCAATAACATTTTAATTGCAAAAACTGAAATATTGTGACTGTTTTGACATTGCTGTGTTCCATAATAGCTTACAATTCTTGAATTTTAACAGCTTTGACTGGGACACTGTTCTATTAGACTTGGCAGTGATAGTTTTATTACAAAGCAAACAATCTTCAGGCTGACCACTGATATGCTGACCACTGACATTGTCCCCTTATCTCTATTTAAACAGCCACTCTGGTAAATTCCAGATGGGCAATAAAGCTGTGAAAATGGTCCTTTTTTATCATAGCACACATTAAACTATCCCAAAAAACAGTCTCAGAATGTATAAATTAATTGGCTTCAAGTATTACCCTGGACCAAGTGTACTAAAAAAAGCATTGATATATATTAATATATATATATATTAAACATCAGGTACACATTTCTGAAAAAAAACTCTTGAAAAAACAAAAAATATGTGGACCCAAATCAAATTTGGTATGTGACGCATCATCTACCTATAAGGTATATATACTCTAGAAGAATTGGAGAAATTATATCAAAACGAAAGAAGTTCTGGGGCCGAAAGGGAATATTACATAATCCAATAGGGCTGCCATATTATGCAACAGGTGCTGTCAGAAATGGTACGTGAAACACCGTCTGCCCATAAGGTATATACTCTGAAAGAATCGTCAAGATCGGATCAAAACTTTAGAAGTTGTGGAACGGAAGGGAATATTACATAATCCTATATGGCTGGCATATTATGCAATGGGTGAAGTCAGAAATGGTTCATGACACACCTTCTACCCCTAAACTATATGTTGTAAAAAAAATTGTAAAGATCAGATCAAAACTCTTCAAGTTATCGAGCGGAAGGGAACGAAGATATAGACTAAGACAGAATATTACATAATCCAATGTAGAAGCCATATTATGCAATGGACAATGTTCTTAATGGTTCATGACACACCTTCTACCCCTAAAGTATATGTTGTCAAAAAAATTGTAAAGATCGGATCAAAACTCTTCAAGTTATGGAGCGGAAGGGAACAAATATATAGATTAAGACAGAATACTACATAATCCAATGTAGAAGCAACATTATGCAATCGACGATGTCATAAATGGTTTATGACACACCTTCTACCCACAAGGTATATGTTGTGAAAGAATTGTAAAGATTAGATCAAAACTCTTCAAGTTATGGAGCGGAAGGGAATCCGGGACGGACGGCCGGACGGACGGACGGACGGACGGACGGCGCTGGTGATACCATAATACGACCGACTTTTTTTAAGTCGGGCGTATAAAAACGAACTTGTTCGAGGTATACCTATGCTGGACTCATATATGAAGTTTGGTCAGAATCCGTTCAAAAATGAAGTCGCTAGAGTGATGACAAAAGGTGAACATACGTACGTACGTACAAACGCATCGCTATATCCCTCCCCGACTTTCGTCGCGAGGGGATAATAACAAACAGCGCACCATTTTAAACTACGAACGGGCTGTTATTAATTTACAACCGCGCAGTAGTGATACCATTTATTGGTCAGCCTTGAAATCTGCGAGCAGGCCGAGTGAGCAGTCCAACCTGACGATTGATTGATTGATGAATTACGCTGCACGCAAAAGCTATTCCGTTTATATGGTGGCGTAGCCAGGTTTAGTGGGGGAGGAAGACCGGGCTTATCGTCCGGAGTAAACCCCGAACTCCGGCAAGTACCTTGGGAGTCTTCCACATACCCATCTTGACGAAGGCTGTGCCAACGCACGTGTGCCCAACGAGTGCAACCTCGCCCTGCACTAGTGTCAAGTCTCATATGTAGTATGCTGTGAAGGTCGTAGGGGACCCCCCCAAGACCAAACCTCCTAAAGCCCGATCCCATAAATTATGGATGAGGGCTCACAATACTGCCAAGAGCCTGAATCCAAGAAGATTAGTCCTCGCCAAGGTTGCTCGTTGACGAGGGAAAATTTTTGCATGAAAACAAGCTGAGGGGTTCCTAGATATTACCAGTCGTCATGATCGGCTAATAGTCTTCTGTTTACATATCCCCCCCCCCCCCCTCATGTCCTATGACACAACTTGCAGGTCGTCCTGCAGGTCCAAGGAGGGGAAATCTGATTAATGTATTAATAGCTGATTTTTTGTCGCAATCCATGTTATTTCACTAAGCGGGCAACTTGCCAGGTTTAGTGGGGGAGGGAATCCCCGATCCTCAGGGGAAAGGGTTGCATGGTTAATGCTTTACGCTGCATTTCGGCTTATTCCACTTATACTGCAGTTTTGCAAGGATAAGTTGGGGAGGACACCGGGCTCATCGTCTGGAGGAAGCCCCCAACCTTCAGTGAGAACCCGTCTACATACGGCGACTGAGTGACGAGTCCTCTCAGAAATGTATTTGTTCTGAGTAAGATTCGAACCCGCGCCGCATGACTTGTGTAAGTAGGCCCCGGACTGACATGCCCCCCAGGCCTGTGTACTAGTTGAAGGGCCTTGGTTTTGAGCTAGGTTTAAGAAAAAAAATCAAAGGCAACCAGGTGGGGTCCAGGGCCTAGCTTATCGGACGGGGAGACTCCCACGCTTGGGCGATTTCCCGCTGTCGACCGGTCACCCCAGTGGCCCGCTCTAAATTGAGCAGCAGCTGGTAGATATAGTCCAGGAGTTCAGAGAAAGTCAAATATTGATCGTCCGTCTCCTGTTGGTTTGACAGAAGGGATGATAACCGCCGGCGGTTCGACTCGCACCTGGACGTACATCCGGGGCCGAAACATGGTAGGTTTAGGCCTCTTGGAACACCTCTTGGCGTTTTGACAAACCCAGAACTTGGGTTAGGGCTGTTAGCCTTTCCCCCCACTCTAGTTGTCAGGCCGATCGACTCATGAACCCGTGGGTAGTGTCGTGATCGAAGGCGCCGTAATTTGAGGCTCCCCGGTCGACTGACAAATCCAGAGCTTGGGATGACGCCAGTATTACAATCAGCCAACTTTAGTTTTCAGGTGGCCGACTCGTGTACCTGGACGTACAGTCAGGGTCGAGGCCGCCGTATGCTAAGCCCCCAGGTGGATCGACAATTCCAGAGCTGGGGTGACGCCCATAGGCCCCCAAAGCCACTCCGGTTGTCAGGCGGATCGACTCGTGTGCATGGGCGTACAGTCGTGGTCGAGGCCGTCGTATGTTGAGGCTTCCCGTCGGCTCGACAGATCCAGAGTTGGGGTGAGGCCCGTAGGGTAACCAACCCACTCCGGATGTCAGGCGGGTCGAGTCGTGGACCTGGGCGTACAACCCTAGTCGAGGCTGCCGAATGTTTAAGCATCCTGGTGGCTCAACAGACCCAGACTTGGGGTAACGCCCGCAGGACTCGCCCACTCTGGTTGCTAGACGGATCGACTTGTGTACATGGGCGTACATTCATGGTCAAGGCCGCTGTATGTTTAAGCCTCCTGGCGGTTCGACAGATCGAGAAGTTGGGATGACGCTCGAGGGCTCAAACCACTTCAGATGTCCGGCAGTTCAACTCGTGTACCTGGGCGTACAGACGTGGTCGAACCGCCTTGTTCAGTAGTTGAGAAACCCTGATCATCCGTATCTTCCGCCGAATCCGTCGGAGACTCCTCTCCAGTGGGCTCCGGTTCGGGATACTGGACGTTCGGCTGGAGGTAGTTCCCTGACCAAGTTTTAGTCTGGTAGTCGCCCTCTAAGAACTGGTCCGACCGTCTCCTGGTCTCAGGGAGCGCCTCCTGGCAGTTCGACTGATCCAGGGACAAGGTTGCCGGTCGTTGCCTGATCAACCCGCCCTGGAAGTCAGGCAACTCGACTCGTGTGCTTGGGTACACAGTCGTGGTCGCAGAAGCCTGTTTAGATCGTGAAGATCTGGGCCCCTCGATTGCCGAGCCTCGAGTTGTTTATTAACTCGAGCTTGGCAATTGAGAATTTAACGCCCTCTAACGTTTGTTCCATGGCACACAAACGTTCTGCGTCTGACCTCTGCGTGGGTTCCGGCAGACGTTCGGTCGCTGGCTTGAGACAAACTGTCGAAGATAAGCAAAAAGAACAGAACATATGTTGAGAGCTAATCCCAACAAAGCATCAACGACAGCCAAATCAGAAGAGATAATCAACAAGAGAACACAGAAAAAATTTTTTTTTTTTTTTTTTTTACTAACTCCTTATTAATTACTCATTCGTGTTATATTATATATCGTTTTTTTATTTTTATTACAATAAATAATAGTTATTGATTTAGGACTTGCCTGGACCGTTTAACCTTGTCTGCTGAGTCTGGGGGAGATCATGTGATCACCCCACCCCCCTCTTCGAGGACCTCCTCGATTTCGAAGAATTGCCCGCCTTACTGGACCAGGAAGAACTGCGGGACCTGCTACTCTTCCTCTGAGGCTTCGCCGCTGATGATATTCTTGGCAGGCATTCGTGGGGTAAGTGCCTCCACAGGCACTAGACACCATTTTCCATCACAAATTTTTAATCTAAAAATAAAAACGAAAAAGATTTAAAATTTAGTAATGGAACGTAATTTATTTAAACAGGGACGCACCCCGCTTTAAAAAATCGCCTATGAAAATATGTAATAGTGTTTGTATGGGAGGGTGGTGAGCAGCAACAACCCGACCACGTGGTGACGAATTTTGGACCCACGACAGCATATATATGGGTTGAGATGGGTTGAGTCCGAAAACTCTCCAAAAACAAAAATATACAGGACATTTTTTGGTCAGAAACCCTCTAGTAATCTAGGGGATGGTATCTAACCGCTAGGGACAGTAAAATTTCCTACCAAAAACGATTCAGAGAGAAGAATTAGTAAGAAAAGTATACTTAGTAAAATTTGCAGTGTTGATCTCTTCTCTGCAGAGTTGAAAGAGGTAGACCGGAAGGGAAGGTTCACGCGGTATGTACAAACGGATAGCCAGTACAGGGCATTAGCTTAGGTTACTATACAGGATGTTAGGGCAAGATTTTTTTATTTTATTGTGTAAAATGCAGATTGTTCTTTCTCCTAGGGTCAAAAGGCAAGTGTTTTGTACAGTTGTAGGTACTATCTATGGGAATATAGACCTACTGTCTTTCATCTGAAATTGATTCTTATTTTTACAACTATTCTAAAGGCGTTGTGCTCTTTAACTTTTAACATTGGCCTACTGTCATGCCACAGTCAATCATTTTTCAACGCAACTGAAGTTCGGTGTTTGGCATGCATTTTTTTCTGTTTTAAATAATCAAATCTGCTCAACATAAACAGAATTTATATTAAAGCTGTCTTTTTCTATCCTTGAAGCCACTCAATAGATGTGACTTTTACACGGTAATGAGGAAGATATTGGCCAGCTTAATGTAAATTTTTTGTATTTGTCTTAGGGCAAAATGGGCAAAGGTGTTGGTATAGAGGTCTAGATAAGCAAGAAAACTGCATGAGAATGGTTTAGTTTGATGAGATTTATAGACCATCACCCATAGGTTAATAAGAGATATCTTAATTTAAAGCATTAATGGGAATTACAATTTACCATTGCTTGGATAGGTTGACTGACTTTGAGAAACTTTTGTCAGGAAACTCCCGACAGACAGGCTAAGTGAAAACGTCACCATCTGCTATCTAAGTTTGGACGGCAACTTCGTTAAAGTTCAATGATTTTTGGATATTTAGCTATCACAGAGAATAGCCCCATTTTGTTTTTCAAAGAAAGTGAAATAGAACTTATATTATCCAGAGCCCATGTTATATCATATGATAGAGGGTTTTGTTTAAAACAAAGATGGCGGGTTCCATGGTGACTAACATCTCTAAAAAAAATTAAATCACTCATGTTAGTTGTGTCAGACTGTCAGGTTTAGTTGGGGAGGAAACTGGGGTCATTTTGCGACCATCTGAAGGTCCGTGACAACTCTTCCACATAAATACAGATACAAATAGGGAGTACTGCCTTAAAATGTGTAACCAGGTGTAAACATCAATATGTTAACAGACATTAGTTAATAGATGTAACTTACCTGTGGAATAAGGGGGAGGGTGGTTAGAGAATGTGTAGCTGCCAGTATCTGAATCATTATCATTAAAAGGAGAGGGAGATACACTTCTCCGAGATGAGGATACTCGTTTTGGGACATGTTGATTACGGGGTTTACTGGCTGCATCATTACGCCTGAAACATACAGCAAATACATCTATACCAGCTCAAAGTGTCCCATGTTAGATATAAACTTGACAGGAATTTGAAGAATAAAAGGTGTTACACACAAGAAGTATAACTTCGAAAAACGCAAAACCCATGTTTGGCACTTTATTTTGCTCCTATACTGAAGATGGCAACAATAAAGTCTGGAAATATTGAGTGAACATGGGTCTAACGTTTTGGGGACTACTTGTGTATTACACAAACAGGAACTAATGGAAATGATGTAATGATATATTCTATAGCCTACTCCGATTCATCCAGAACTAAGTTGTTGTTTTGGGGGTAGAAATCGTTTGTCTTTCCAATACTATCTGGAATCATCACAAAGAATTCAATATAAAAACATGTCCATGACATTTGGTGGTGGGTTTGTTCAGTATGAGTTCAATAAAAGAACATGTCCATGAAATTTGGTGGTGGGTTTGTTCGGTATGAATTCAATATAAAAACATGTCCATGACATTTGGTGGTGGGTTTGTTCAGTATGAGTTCAATATAAAAACATGTCCATGACATTTGGTGGTGGGTTTGTTCAGTATGAGTTCAATAAAAGAACATGTCCATGACATTTGGTGGTGGGTTTGTTCAGTATGAGTTCAATATACAAACATGTCCATAACATTTGGTGGTGGGTTTGTTCAGTATGAGGTCAATACAAAAACATGTCCATGACATTTTGTGGTGGGTTTGTTCAGTATGAGTTCAATATAAAAGAACATGTCCATGATATTTGGTGGTGGGTTTGTTCAGTATGAGTTCAATATAAAAGAACATGTCCATGAAATTTGGTGGTGGGTTTGTTCAGTATGAGTTCAATATACAAACATGTCCATGACATTTGGTGGTGGGTTTGTTCAGTATGAGTTCAATATAAAAGAACTATGTCTATGAAATTTGGTGGTGAGTTTGTTCAGTATGAGTTCAATATACAAACAAGTCTATGACATTTGGTGGTGAGTTTGTTCAGTATGAGTTTAATATAAAAACATGTGCGTAACATTTGGTGGTGAGTTTGTTCAGTATGAGTTCAATATAAAAACATGTCCATAACATTTGCTGGTGGGTTTGTTCAGTATGAGTTCAATATAAAAACATGTCCATGACATTTGGTGGTGGGTTTGTTCAGTATGAGTTCAATATAAAAACATGTCCATAACATTTGGTGGTGGGTTTGTTCAGTATGAGGTCAATATAAAAACATGTCCATAACATTTGGTGGTGGGTTTGTTCAGTATGAGTTCAATATTCTAAATTAGTGTAAATCAACCAATCCAGGAATCTATTTACAAATGTATTTATTATTGTTTTTTTTTCTCCACTCATATGGACCTATTATGTGTCTGAAATAAAATTATATTATTATTATTATTATTATTAATATAAAAACATGTCCATGACATTTGGTGGTAGGTTTGTTCAGTATGAGTTCAATATACAAACATGTCCATAACATTTGGTGGTGAGTTTGTTCAGTATGAGTTCAATATAAAAACATGTCCACGACATTTGGTGATAGGTTTGTTCAGTATGAGTTCAATATAAAAGAACATGTCCATGAAATTTGGTGGTGGGTTTGTTCAGTATGAGTTCAATATAAAAACATGTCCATGACATTTGGTGGTGGGTTTGTTCAGTATGAGTTCAATATAAAAGAACATGTCCATGACATTTGGTGGTGGGTTTGTTCAGTATGAGGTCAAAATAACAGTTAAGTGTGCAATTGTAAGTGTGAGTGAGTGAGTGAGTGATTGGGGTTTTACGTCCTGCTCAACAGTATTTCGGTTATATGAAGACGTTGTCTCCTTGTGACAGGGCGGATTTCCACCGCTCTTTTAGGTGCTGTCTCACCGACTCGACAATTGTAAGTGTGAGATATATTCTTACTTTTCCTCCAGTGTATCCATTAGTGAGGATAGAACATCAGCAGCTTGTCGATGATAATCCATCTGGGACTGGATAAAGGAGATTAACTGGGCTACTTGTTCTACCTACAAGCAAAATAACACTGATTTGAACAATACCGTAACCCCCCTTTTGAGTTTGGCCAAAATCATGTGAGAACACCAGAGATCAGAGTTTAGGGGTATAAATTACAATGACTAGATGTTCATTTGACATTAGCCCTTCTGCAGATTAGCGATTACAGAGTTGTTTTCTCTTTGATTCTTTAGTACAAAATTATCTGTTTTACATGTATATCTGAAGCTATAAGTTGAGATTGTCATCACAAATACTTATATCGCATAGCTACGCATTGCTCTTGTCCAACACCAGCAGGAAAAAACAAGGTATATTTTGTCATTTTTTTTGCTAGAAATAATATTATTATCTTTGTCGGTCACCAAAGGTATCTAATGGCTTTGTACATGTATATATATTGATATGTCTCACAAAAAGACTTTGGTAAAGCGTATGGACTGTAAGCTGAGAATCACAGATAAAACAATAGGGTAACAGCCGACATCCATAGGCACCAATGTTAATCAGACAGCCGATCAGGGAAAGTTACACCCCTAAACAATGATCTTGCGTGATCTCATGAATTGGTGTTTAATGCCTAACAATAAGGCATGTAAAATGAAAAACCTACCAAAATGAATTGGACAACCATCGACTGAGATAACATTTTTACTTACATCATTTTCCAATAAATTATGCATGGCGGTTTCTGTCAGTTCTTTTGATTCTTCAAATTTTTCTTCAGAAATACGAATTTCTTCTTCACTGACATTGGAACCTGAAAAAAGGAGATTAAGCAAGTTAAACAAAATGGTTTTATTTAGCGTTGTGCAGAGGTATTGCCAAATGAAATGGATACATATTATTGTTTTATCTATGATAAAAAATATTCCCTCTATGCTAAAATTGAGATTACTAAATGAACACAGAAGAGTCCTCTTTCAGTTTAGATTCCAAATTAAGAAACAGAAATGTATAATGGAACATTCCAGCCATCAAAACCGTGTGACTTAAATTTATGCCTATACATGTAGAAGTTGAATATAAAAAGAACAATTTTTTCATCGGATACAGAATTCTTTGTTGGCAACATAGTTAAAATTCTTAGTTTGAGTTAAACCAAAACTGGTTGCAACGTGTCTACTACTTGTGTAATTCTAACAAACAGAAACTGTGAACATGATACTGTAATTTCACATTAAGTCTAAATGACCGTCACCTTAAAAGCAAGAACAATAGATAAAGATTTCCCTTCACCAAAATATAACAATAACATATAAAGCCTGTCCAATATGGAAAAATTAACTCCCAGAAGTCAACTGCATCATTAACACAACTCTTGTATTTTAAGTCGAAATTATTAGACTAATTGATTGGTCCTGCTTAAAGTGGCATGAGCTGCCAAAATGTTGATATTATGACGTTAAAACAGAATGTTGAAATTATTGACGTATAATTCAGAAGCTTTAATGCTTCTAGTCTCGAAAATTTGAACTAACTTTGGCTTAGAATGAATGAATGGTCGTCCCGGTTATTTAAATTTTGTTTACTTTTTTAACACGTTCTCCGTTCGTACAGGCCACATACTGTATGGATTTTCCTCATTCTAACGCAAATCTTCAAGGCCTCTTACTTTTTTGACGATCAGAAACTATGAACAAAGTGTTAATTGTGACAGCTCATGCCACTTTAAGTTTTGTTTCCAACCCTCTATTGAGATAGATGTATATTGATTGGTGTATGACAGCTTTGCCAGAGGAGAAAACCAAACTGGAAAGTTCAAACCATGGATGGTAAGCCTTCATCAGAGGGACAGATCATTACTCTGCTGACGAGGGTCAACAAGATAGATGGAAAAGAAAAATACTTTTAATCCACAACAACTCCTGCCATGTTTCTAATATTAAGTTTGAGTTTTGGAGTATTTGAATAGGAGTATTTAATATCTGCCTCACTCGGGTGCTTGTAACATTGACAACCTTTATAGACTCTGAATGAATTGCTTGACACATTAAGTTACTTGCATGGCAACGATTCCAAGTTAAATAGAGAAGAAAATGTGAAGTAGGACAATAAGACATCCAGCAACACAAGCAGTCAGTTTTAATAGTCCACAAGGTGCTAAGCATACAAGGCTCATTTGAATAACAGTATTTTTAGCTTTTGGTAATCTGAGGTTTTCCTTCATTTTAATACATGTATTGAATTCAGCTCTTTTCGCCAAATAGTCAAAGTTGGGCATAGATTTCCAACATATTGGATCAGCTGTCAGCATGACAAAGCAATTAGAGAAAAATATTTCATAAAATCCATTATCTAAATTATTTCTCAAGTCAGAAAAGAAAGTCACTGATCAACATTAAAATGCAAGTGCAGAAAGACTTTTCCCACACAAGGTTAATAGGGAGATGTTACAATTGTAATTACATCACTATAACAAATAAAATTTGACTGCCTGGATATTATGTCAACCCGAGAAATATAAGCAGAATTTATGAACAATATATATTTTTTTTAATTGTCATTTTTTTTTGATTGCTCAACCCTTTAAATAAATAAAAAGGCACATAGCATACTTGGTTTATCCATCCTGCACTTGCACCGGATTGTTCTGGAGAGGAACCATAACCCATTCATCAGAATACCCAGATATAAACAGCCAAACCGTACTGAACTAATTATTGATAATGTAGACAAGTGAATACTTTTTACACCAACAACCTCCAACATTTATCCCTACACAAGGTTTATCAACATGACAAGCTGTGAAAGATTGGAAACATTACTACAACCCAAGTCCAAATAAGCAGCGGCCTTTAAAGCACTTTAATTACCATGGTAACCCCTAAATATGTTACCATGGCAACTATAGTGAACTGAGCAGGCTGTAGGTAAAATTATATACATTACCTGCTCCAGCTGTGAGAAAAAGGAACAGTTTTATATCAACTTAATATCAGGTAAAACAGACAGATTTTATATCTTGTTCTAACAAAGGCATTATATGTAACAGCTGCTTAAAACTTACATTCAAACTGAAAACACTTTATCAAATAAATTCATAATTTAGAAGGATAAGTTTTTATTTCAGACGGTAGACAAAAATAAAATACATCATGCATAGAACAGAGACAGTGGATGTGACCACTCAACCTCTGACACCATAAATGTCATACTGGTAGTATGAGACATCAAACATAAAGTACAAACCCTTAACATGTAATATGATTCTTATATTACCCTGTGTGTAACATAAGGAAGGGGGAGGGGGGGTGGCTTGTAAATCATGCAACATTATACTTGCAATTACTTCAATACAAGATTATTACATATTTGATGTGCATTAGTTATCAACATTTGCTGCCCTTCACAACATGTAACCAAATGGTAGAAATAAACAAAATGGTAGACAACTCCTAATCACCTATACCAATCCCAAACCAAATATGATAATATCCTCATATTTATGTCAATGCTTTACTTATGAACTTCCTTGAGTATTTTTGTGGCATAAACTGATTCCCCTTCACCAAAATGTCAGGATTTCATATCCAATGTACATGTACATGTACATAAAGACAGAAAAACCTATGTCTATATTATACCAAACTAGGTTGCTATAAATGCTTGCAAGGAACAGTGACAGGTCAAAAGCCTCTCCTGGGTCAATCAGTGTTGGTCATTTACTAATTACATGAGTTTCATGATGATTACAACAGAAACTGATTTTTACATAAATGTTGACTGATGAGGAAGTAAAAAATGTGACACTTGTAACCATAAAGAAGGAAGGATTTGCCTTGCTGTAAATAACTGATACATGTATCTTCGTTAATAGCCTTGACTACCATCAAACCTGTACATGGTTTATTTAACAAGATTGTTGTCACGATGATGTTTTCGAACCAGTTTACCATCACAGACAAACATGTACATGTGACTTGTTTCTGTTGACTCAATTTGACCTCTACTTTTCAGCCTGTTTGACATTAGTTATCCGTAAGTTAAATGAATACCACAAACTGAAAGCCATGCTTTATAATCATTCACACAACTGTGATACAGAAAATAAGAATTCTTTATTTTGACCTTATCTTGTATAACATGCAAACAGATATATTTATTGACCATTCAAGAAAACACATTTTCATTTCACTATCACCATATGGCAATATTCTTTTTCCTAAGTTGTGAGTAAACTTCCAGTATGATTTTCCAAAAAGATATGTTGGTGTTAGTAGAACATTGAGTGATGCTGGAACTTGTATTTGTGAAAACCATGCAATTATGAAGCTAGAAATATTTGAAACCAAAACTGTATGAATTACCATAGCAGGACAGGCTTCAGAAAATATTTGGTTAAATGGATTCATCTGAATTCTAATATTATGTCTTTCTATAGTTCTATTACCTAGAGTGTATGTAACACTTTGCCAATTTGTTCTATTTCCATCAAGGAAGAGTTATTCCCCTTGGTGCATTCTCTACAGAAAACAAGAACAATTGTTTCCCCTTTGTGAGATCTAATGTTAAATGAATAATCATTTCAGTAGAAAACGCCAAACGAGGTTGGACTGTTCACAGCAAAAAATAGAGATATAGCTGCTAAAATAATTTATCCGAACACAATGAAAGTAAATCTGTCTTTTTTAAAGTTTGTGTTTTATTGCAGTATAAAGAAATCTATGCAGTCTATATTACTGGTACACCAACAAATGCACCTCTGATTTGAAGAGTTCCAATAATGGAAATAGAATTGATTGACAAAATTAATTAGCACATGAGATATTGCAATAGCAGTAAGTTTAGCATGCTGGATGTTCATACAGTTTCCAACCACTATTTGTAAATAACATGAGAGATATGAAAGAACAGAAACATAACCAGATAAAGGGAGAGAAGTTAGAGATAAAGGGAAACAACTCTTACCTCCTGACAGATCATGAAAGTGGAAAAGACAGGTTTTTGTGAACATATGAATAGTAATAAATAGGGTCAAATAATACAGCAATAAACACAACGAACAATTTTATAGGATAAATGGACACAACAAAAGCACAAAAAAAACAATAGCAATTTTTAATGCAATTTAGTTTGGATTCCCACAGAATAGCTGAATATAACCTGGGATATAGAATGGAAGCTTTGCTGGCTATACTGGTCAAGTGTATTCTGACCCAACAACATAATGGATGATGGGTATGAAAACTGGATTTCCACTGTTCTATTTGATTGATTGATTGATGTTTTATTCAGCATTCAAGGTTATTTCACTTATATGTCAGCACTGCCATGTCTAAGGCAAGAGAAGCCCGGCTCTTTGCCAGGAGGAACTCCCTGAATAAGATTATTCAAGCCAGTACCTGGCAACCTGCAAGCTTTTTCACTACCCTGAGTTAAACAGATATAACTGTATTTTCATTTTGTTCGAACAATCTGTAAATGTAAAATAATATACAAATTCATGCAAAAAGAAATTAAATTAAGAACATACACGAAGCAGTTCAACGTAAAAAATTTACTTCAAAAGCAAAAAGGGAAAATTAAACTAGCTTAGAAATCCTCACCTTTTTCTTTCTTCCTTCGTTTACAATCATAGTCCAAACGTCGACCTGATAACTTCTTCCTGTGATGCTGTTAAATGATCATAATAAATACATTCTCTTTGAAATTTAACATTGGTACATACACAAATTTTCTTTGTTTTTTTTGTAATAACACAGATAGGCATTTTAAATTTATTTAATGGTCATTCTCCGCCTATTGCTGTAGTTAATGTTGCATGTACTGCCAAATTCAGGGGAAAAATTAGTTGAAACAGATGGAGCTAAATGTTCGATATTTATATCAAGAGGTACAAAAGAGCTTTACGCTGAAACCAAGTTTAAGAATACACGATTTGGTAGCTTTTATGAGTGGTAAACACCCTAAAATATACAGATGCATTTGATGATTCCATTATTAGCACACATGGTGGTTACTCCAAATATCTGGATTTGAGGAAGGTTTCTGGATATGATGGATTTATTCAATAAAAGCCTCAAGAAGAATGTCGGTTTCAATGCTTAATTAACAAACTGGTTTCGAAACCGCTTTTGGTCATTTCACAAAGGCACTCAGATACAGCCAAAACTTTTTAAATACATGTAAGTCTAAATGCTATAAACTTGATTTAAGGTAACAGACACTGAGGCAGCAAGTTACATTGCTTTATTGGCTAGAACCGTTACTCAAAGTGATAAGCTTTTTGTGTTTTATTGTGAAAAAATGTTTTCAGGGCAAAAATCCAGATGGATTATTTAACCAGCTTGTTTCACTGAGCTTTATGGACCTATGTATATTGATTTGCCTACACCAGGTCTAGGATACAATGACAGCATGAAACCTCTTGAACCAACATGATAGTGACCCAATTATTCAATCCCAGTACTTACATTTACTTCCTTTAAATCCTTGGCTTGTAACTGATCTAATGGGTCAAGGAAATTCTGCTTAACAGCAAACTCAAGGGCATATTTGGACTCTCCAAGTTGTTTGAATGCTTCCCCAGCATCCACCAAACTACTGCCTACAGGAAAACAAAATTATCATTATCATTAATTATATTTAAACATTGATTGATTGATTAGCTGATTGTTTACATATTTGATCGATTATGTAATATATAAAAGCAAAGATTATATCACTTTCATTTCAGAGAGAATAAATGCATATTCCTGAATTCCCAATTTGTATAATAATAATGAACCAATGTCACAAATGTTGAACGAACCAATATCTGGATGTCACAAATGTTGGTGAATTCAACACAGATGTTGAATGAACCAATATTCGGATGTCCCAAATGTTAAATGAACCAATATTTGGATATCCCAAATGTTGAATGAACCAATATCTGGATGTCACAAATGTTGGTGAATTCAACACAGATGTTGAATGAACCAATATTCGGATGTCCCAAATGTTGAATGAACCAATATTTGGATATCCCAAATGTTGAATGAACCAATATCTGGATGTCACAAATGTTGGTGAATTCAACATAGATGTTGAATGAACCAATATTCGGATGTCACAAATGTTGAATGAACCAATATTTGGATGTCACAAATGTTGGTGAATTCAACACAGATGTTGAATGAACCAATATTCGGATGTCCCAAATGTTGAATGAACCAATATCTGGATGTCACAAATGTTAAATGAACCAATATCTGGATGTCACAAATGTTGAATGAACCAATATTTGGATGTCACAAATGTTGGTGAATTCAACACAGATGTTGAATGAACCAATATCTGGATGTCACAAATGTTGAATGAACCAATATCTGGATGTCACAAATGTTGAATGAACCAATATCTGGATGTCACAAATGTTGGTGAATTCAACACAGATGTTGAATGAACCAATATCTGGATGTCACAAATGTTGAATGAACCAATATCTGGATGTCACAAATGTTGAATGAACCAATATCTGGATGTCACAAATGTTGGTGAATTCAACACAGATGTTGAATGAACCAATATTCGGATGTCCCAAATGTTGAATGAACCAATATCTGGATGTCCCAAATGTTGAATGAACCAATATCTGGATGTCACAAATGTTGCTGAATTCACCACAGATGTTGAATGAACCAATATTTGGATGTCCCAAATGTTGAATGAACCTGGATGTCACAAATGTTGAATGAACCAATATCTGGATGTCACAAATGTTGAATGAACCAATATTTCCATGTCAAAAATGGACTGATATCTAAATGAAATAGCATGGGTTTTAGTTTATTAAAACAACATCTGTCAATTGGGTATAAAGTCTAAATGATATACCCCCTCCCCCTTTTTAACCCAATTAAAAATCTGTATCCATGGTTATTTTAGTCAAAAAAAGATTTTCATAGTGCCTGTGTGTTTTAGAGTTCATAAATATATATCAAGCTTGATATTAAGTTAAATAATAATGTGGACTTTTTCTCACAACAGCACCAGTTTCAAAGAAATGTGTTTATCGATAACGCGTTATTAAAGTAGACAAACGATTACCAGACGAAAATGAGTAATTTAAAACAGAAGAAACTTCTGTTCAGTTCAATGATTGTGTATTTTCATGTGTGTGTGTGGGTGGGGAGGGGGGGGGAGACTTTCCAACCAAATTAGGAATGTAAAATAGCAAAATTGAAGCAGACATTAAGACATGTAGGTCGAGTAGGATTCTTTAAAATCTACTTTTAAGTCTGCATTTAAGGTTTTCGCTCAGGTGAACTTGAAAGTGTGCTTCAGATTGTTAATTAAAGGTTGTACATTGTAGGATTTCACATAATTGGTCAGTGCTCTTGTAAAAATGATGTCAACAATATGAAGATGTAGGAGACATATAGCCATTCCATTACAATCAATATTCTGTATCTACAGGACACTCTCTTTTAATGGACAGCTAATACAAACAACAGTCTGTATCTACAGGACACTCTCTATAATGGACAGCTAATACAAACAACATTCTGTATCTACAGGACACTCTCTATAATGGACAGCTAATACAAACATTCTGTATCTACAGGACACTCTCTATAATGGACAGCTAATACAAACATTCTGTATCTACAGGACACTCTCTATAATGAACAACTAATACAAACATTCTGTATCTACAGGACACTCTCTTTTAATGGACAGCTAATACAAACATTCTGTATCTACAGGACACTCTCTTTTAATGGACAGCTAATACAAACAACATTCTGTATCTACAGGACACTCTCTTTTAATGGACAGCTAATACAAACAACATTCTGTATCTACAGGACACTCTCTTTTAATGGACAGCTAATACAAACAACATTCTGTATCTACAGGACACTCTCTTTTAATGGACAGCTAATACAAACAACATTCTGTATCTACAGGACACTCTCTTTTAATGGACAGCTAATACAAACAACATTCTGTATCTACAGGACACTCTCTTTTAATGGACAGCTAATACAAACAACATTCTGTATCTACAGGACACTCTCTTTTAATGGACAGCTAATACAATCAACATTCTGTATCTACAGGACACTCTCTATAATGGACAGCTAATACAAACAACATTCTGTATCTACAGGACACTCTCTTTTAATGGACAGCTAATACAAACAACATTCTGTATCTACAGGACACTCTCTTTTAATGGACAGCTAATACAAACATTCTGTATCTACAGGACACTCTCTTTTAATGGACAGCTAATACAAACAACATTCTGTATCTACAGGACACTCTCTTTTAATGGACAGCTAATACAAACAACATTCTGTATCTACAGGACACTCTCTTTTAATGGACAGCTAATACAAACAACATTCTGTATCTACAGGACACTCTCTTTTAATGGACAGCTAATACAAACAACATTCTGTATCTACAGGACACTCTCTTTTAATGGACAGCTAATACAAACAACATTCTGTATCTACAGGACACTCTCTATAATGAACAACTAATACAATCAACATTCTGTATCTATAGGACATTCTTTATAATGGACAGCTAATACAATCAACACTCTGTATCTACAGGACACTCTCTTTATAATGGACAGCTAATACAATCAACATTCTGTATCTACAGGACATTCTTTATAATGGACAACTAATACAAACAACATTCTGTATCTACAGGACATTCTTTATAATGGACAGCTAATACAATCAACATTCTGTATCTATAGGACATTCTTTATAATGGACAGCTAATACAATCAACACTCTGTATCTATAGGACATTCTTTATAATGGACAGCTAATACAATCAACACTCTGTATCTACAGGACATTCTTTATAATGGACAGCTAATACAATCAACATTCTGTATCTACAGGACATTCTTTATAATGGACAACTAATACAAACAATATTCTGTATCTACAGGACACTCTCTATAATGAACAACTAATACAATCAACATTCTGTATCTATAGGACATTCTTTATAATGGACAGCTAATACAATCAACACTCTGTATCTACAGGACATTCTTTATAATGGACAACTAATACAAACAACATTCTGTATCTACAGGACATTCTTTATAATGGACAACTAATACAAACAACATTCTGTATCTACAGGACATTCTTTATAATGAACAACTAATACAAACAATATTCTGTAGCTACAGGACATTCTTTATAATGGATAGCTGATACAAACAACATTCTGTATCTACAAGACACTCTCTATAATGGACAGCCAATACAAACAATATTCTGTATCTACAGGACACTCTCTATAATGGATAGCTGTTACAAACAACATTCTGTATCTACAGGACACTCTCTATAATGGACAGCTAATACAAACAACATTCTGTATCTACAGGACACTCTCTATAATGGACAGCTAATACAATTAACATTCTGTATCTACAGGACACTCTCTATATAATGGACAGCTGTTACAAACAACATTCTGTATCTACAGGACACTCTCTATAATGGACAGCTAATACAATCAACATTCTGTATCTACAGGATACTCTCTATAATGGACAGCTGACACAAACAACATTCTGTATCTACAGGACACCCTCTGTAATGGACAGCTGTTACAAACAACATTCTGTATCTACAGGACACCCTCTGTAATGGACAGTTGTTACAAACAACATTCTGTATCTACAGGACACTCTCTTAATGGACAGCTAATACAATCAACATTCTGTATCTACAGGACACTCTCTATAATGGACAGCTGACACAAACAACATTCTGTATCTACAGTGTACAGGACACTCTCTATAATGGACAGCTGATACAAACAACATTCTGTATCTACAGGACACTCTTTATAATGGACAGCTAATACAAATAACAGTCTGTATCTACAGGACATTCTTTATAATGGACAGCTAATATAATCAACAGTCTGTATCTACAGGACATTCTTTATAATGGACAGCTAATACAAACAACATTCTGTATCTACAGGACACTATCTTTTAATGGACAGCTAATACAATCAACATTCTGTATCTACAGGACACTCTCTATAATGGACAGCTGTTACAAACAACATTCTGTATCTACAGGACACCCTCTGTAATGGACAGCTGTTACAAACAACATTCTGTATCTACAGGACACTCTCTATAATGGACAGCTAATACAAACAACATTCTGTATCTACAGGACACTCTCTATAATGGACAGCTAATACAAACAACATTCCGTATCTACAGGACACTCTCTATAATGGACAGCTAATACAAACAACATTCTGTATCTACAGGACACTCTCTATAATGGACAGCTAATACAAACAACATTCTGTATCTACAGGACACTCTCTATAATGGACAGCTAATACAAACAACATTCTGTATCTACAGGACACTCTCTATAATGGACAGCTAATACAAACATTCTGTATCTACAGGACACTCTCTATAATGGACAGCTAATACAAACATTCTGTATCTACAGGACACTCTCTATAATGGACAGCTAATTCAAACAACATTCTGTATCTACAGGACACTCTCTATAATGGACAGCTAATACAAACAACATTCTGTATCTACAGGACACTCTCTATAATGGACAGCTAATACAAACAACATTCTGTATCTACAGGACACTCTCTATAATGGACAGCTAATACAAACAACATTCTGTATCTACAGGACACTCTCTATAATGGACAGCTAATACAAACAACATTCTGTATCTACAGGACACTCTCTATAATGGACAGCTAATACAATCAACATTCTGTATCTACAGGACACTCTTTATAATAGACAACTAATACAAAAGGACGTTCTTTATAATGGACAGCTGATAAAATCGTGAATAATTATAAAGGCAATAAATTGACAGTCTGGTACAACATGCAAATGGATGGAGTTATAATGTACCATAATCTACAAGAGACATGAAGTACACGCAGCATGGTGTAGGTGTGAGACATGGATATTAATAATGCTAGTAATTGGACGATGCTTCCATTTGCCAGTTGTCTTCACTATACCAGATCAGTAACTGATAAAATATATTCTCTATGAAGAAACCATTAAAAGGCACACGCTGCCAAACGTTAAATTCTACATGTTTAAACTGATCTAGAAGTGAGAATGTGAATAAAATGGTTGACTTTGAAATAAAAAATACCAGCTCAGCAAGTGAAAATAATTTCCAAATCTTAAACGATAAAATATAAAGATTCATTTAGTGAGATGAAGTAGCTTATAGTCTTCTTGTTGTATTACTGTAGGGAATTACGTAAGTTAAAGTGGCATGAGCTGTACATCTTCCATACTTATACAAGATACAAGAAACTTTATTTAAAGTTGGTTTACAAGAAAGCGAACAACATAAGCCCAGAAGGGTTTTTCTTCCGACTATCACTTCTAATTCCGACTATACTTCTAATTCTTTTAACAATAAGAGGGTTTGAAGTCAAGATCATCCAAAAAAACAAAATGATTGACATTGGAATGAGGAAGATCCATATAGCTGAAATAGTGTCTGGAAAATAACAAAATCTAAATAACTTGGACCAACTATAATTCATTGTAAGTTAGTTCAAAACAATACCTTAACATACATTATCAAAACTACAGGAGTAGCACTAGAACAGCTGATAATTTTACAATTTAATTTTCACTGCATGATATCAACATATTGGCAGCCTGATGGATAAAATGTGTAGAGTGGGGCAAATGTTCATACACCATTGTGTGGGAAATATTTAGGGAAGGGAAATATCTGGGCCGGGGCAAATGTTAGGCGCTGAGCAAATGTCTGGATGGATAAATGCCCATATTATGAAAACAAATATCCCTGATATTTAAATTTACTCCAAAGGCAGCCAGATATCTGTGGGATGGATCACATACATATTGGTGTGGTAAGTTGCAAAGGTTCACATACATGTACATGTACATATTGGTGTGGTAAGTTGCAAAGGTTCACATACATGTACATGTACATATTGGTGTGGTAAGTTGCAAAGGTTCACATACATGTACATGTACATATTGGTGTGGTAAGTTACAAAGGATCACATACATGTACATGTACATATTGGTGTGGTAAGTTACAAAGGTTCACATACATGTACATGTACATATTGGTGTGGTAAGTTACAAAGGATCACATACATGTACATGTACATATTGGTGTGGCAAGTTACAAAGGTTCACAAACATATATATTGGTGTGGCAAGTTGCAAAGGTTCACAAACATATATATTGGTGTGGTAAGTTACAAAGGTTCACAAACATATATATTGGTGTGGCAAGTTGCAAAGGTTCACATACATATTGGTGTCTGGTGTGGCAAGTTGCAAAGGTTCACATACATGTACATGTACATATTGGTGTGGTAAGTTGCAAAGGTTCACATACATGTACATGTACATATTGGTGTGGTAAGTTGCAAAGGTTCACATACATGTACATGTACATATTGGTGTGGTAAGTTACAAAGGATCACATACATGTACATGTACATATTGGTGTGGTAAGTTACAAAGGTTCACATACATGTACATGTACATATTGGTGTGGTAAGTTACAAAGGATCACATACATGTACATGTACATATTGGTGTGGCAAGTTACAAAGGTTCACAAACATATATATTGGTGTGGCAAGTTGCAAAGGTTCACAAACATATATATTGGTGTGGTAAGTTACAAAGGTTCACAAACATATATATTGGTGTGGCAAGTTGCAAAGGTTCACAAACATATATATTGGTGTGGCAAGTTGCAAAGGTTCACAAACATATATATTGGTGTGGCAAGTTGCAAAGGTTCACATACATATTGGTGTCTGGTGTGGCAAGTTGCAAAGGTTCACATACATGTACATGTACATATTGGTGTGGCAAGTTGCAAAGGTTCACATACATATTGGTGTGGCAAGTTGCAAAGGTTCACATACATATTGGTGTGGCAAGTTGCAAAGGTTCACATACATATTGGTGTCTGGTGTGGCAAGTTGCAAAGGTTCACATACATATTGGTGTGGCAAGTTGTAATTTGTACAGGTTCGATGAACACTTATTTACATGTGTAGCGGTCCAGTAGTTGGTATGGTCATTCTAACATATAGTGCCTGCAGTGTTGTTCCTATCTACAGTAACCAACCAATGATCAGTAATTAAGATCTCAGTGACATGTTTAATTCATGGTCTAATTCCCACATTAGTCTTCCACAACACTGTTATAGATCAATGAATACAACCAATGAGCCCCATAACAAACTGCACTGTTCATTCACAGATACACTGAAATAGCTTGTTACTCAGGGATTTAATACATATCTCCAGCATTGCCAATAACACTGAAACACTGTTAAGTAAAACATAAAGCACTTGCCAGCATTTTTACAAATCACAAAATCCAAATAAAAATTAGACATTAGGAATACTATTAGTTATTTAATACCCTTCAGCGGTTATACATGTAGATATTTGCTGCCGGACATTATTATTTTCTAAGGTGAAAACGGGCAGCTTGTTTACTTAAAACTGTATATAACCAACATAACAAAAAAATTCAATTTTGTGTTTGAGGTATTATTTCATCTGATGGACTAGGGTGTCATCATGCAGAGGGGGTGTTGTTTCATCTGATGGACTGGGGTGTCATCAAGCAGTGGGGGTGTTATTTCATCTGATGGACTGGGGTGTCATCAAGCAGTGGGGGTGTTATTTCATCTGATGGACTGGGGGTGTCATCATGCAGTGGGGGTGTTATTTCATCTGATGGACTGGGGTGTCATCATGCAGAGGGGGTGTTGTTTCATCTGATGGACTGGGGTGTCATCAAGCAGTGGGGGTGTTATTTCATCTGATGGACTGGGGGTGTCATCATGCAGTGGGGGTGTTATTTCATCTGATGGACTGGGGTGTCATCATGCAGAGGGGGTGTTGTTTCATCTGATGGACTGGGGTGTCATCAAGCAGTGGGGGTGTTATTTCATCTGATGGACTGGGGTGTCATCATGCAGTGGGGGTGTTATTTCAACTGATGAACTGGGGTGTCGTCATGCAGTGGGGGTCTTATTTTATCTGATGGACTGGGGTGTCATCATGCAGTGGGTGTGTTATTTCATCTGATGAACTAGGGTGTCATCATGCAGTGGGGGTGTTATTTCATCTGATGGACTGGGGGCGTCATCAAGCAGTGGGGTGTTATTTCATCTGATGGACTGGGCGTCACCATGCAGTGGGGGTGTCATTTCATCTGATGGACTGGGGTGTCATCAAGCAGTTGGGGTGTTATTTCATCTGATGGACTGGGGCGTCACCATGCAGTTGGGGTGTTATTTCATCTGATGGACTGGGGCGTCATCAAGTAGTGGGGGTGTTATTTCATCTGATGAACTGGGGGTGTTATCATGCAGTGGGGGTGTTATTTCATCTGATGGACTGGGGAAGTCATCATGCAGTGGGGGTGTTATTTCATCTGATAGACTGGGGTGTCATCATGCAGTGGGGGTGTTATTTCATCTGATGGACTGGGGAGTCATCATGCAGTGGGGGTGTTATTTCATCTGATAGACTGGGGTGTCATCATGCAGTGGGGGTGTTATTTCATCTGATGGACTGGGGTGTCATCATGCAGTGGGGGTGTTATTTCATCTGATAGACCTGGGGAGTCATCATGCAGTGGGGGTGTTATTTCATCTGATAGACCTGGGGAGTCATCATGCAGTGGGGGTGTTATTTCATCTGATAGACTGGGGAGTCATCATGCAGTGGGGGTGTTATTTCATCTGATGGACTGGGGTGTCATCATGCAGTGGGGTGTTATTTCATCTGATAGACTGGGGGAGTCATCATGCAGTGGGGGTGTTATTTCATCTGATGGACCTGGGGAGTCATCATGCAGGGGGGGTGTTATTTCATCTGATGGACCTGGGGAGTCATCATGCAGTGGGGGTGTTATTTCATCTGATGGACTGGGGGTGTCATCATGCAGTGGGGGTGTTATTTCATCTGATAGACTGGGGTGTCATCATGCAGTGGGGGTGTTATTTCATCTGATGGACTGGGGTGTCATCATGCAGTGGGGGTGTTATTTCATCTGATGGACCTGGGGAGTCATCATGCAGTGGGGGTGTTATTTCATCTGATAGACTGGGGTGTCATCATGCAGTGGGGGTGTTATTTCATCTGATAGACCTGGGGAGTCATCGTGCAGTGGGGGTGTTATTTCATCTGATAGACCGGGGTGTCATCATGCAGTGGGGTGTTATTTCATCTGATAGACTGGGGAGTCATCATGCAGTGGGGGTGTTATTTCATCTGATGGACTGGGGGTGTCATCATGAAGTGGGGTGTTATTTCATCTGATGGACTGGGGAGTCATCATGCAGTGGGGGTGTTATTTCATCTGATGGACTGGGGTGTCATCATGCAGTGGGGGTGTTATTTCATCTGATGGACTGGGGAGTCATCATGCAGTGGGGGTGTTATTTCATCTGATGGACTGGGGAGTCATCATGAAGTGGGGTGTTATTTCATCTGATTTTTTGTCTGCAGCATTTTTCATTGCATGGAAAAAACAGTTTTATGATGTAGTTAATTGCAATGGTTGTGGACTTACCAAAAGCAGTTTCCTCTCCTAATTCCTTCCCAAACCTGAGCATGGTTTCTCCCAATGTACCTTCAGGTTGTGGATACATTGTATGTTTGGATTGGCCCCGTAATTTGGATATGGAATTGACAGCTACTAGTTTTGCTCTGGAGGCTATAAAAAAAATTTGTTAAAAAGATTTTCTTACTTGTACTAGTATGATGGAAGTTTATTCATTTGTGGTAAAGGTGGAGGTTGTATTGATTATTGTAGCCTCAGAACAGTCAACGAATATTTAGTTCAACTTATGCATAAAACAAAGTCAGATAAGTACATTATAAAATGTATGACTCAATAAGTAGTAAAAGGAACACATCTTTTAATTACGTCTTTCAAAGACATTTCAAATGGAAAACTGAAGTTTTGAAAGTTCAAAATGAAAGTTGTAACCAAAAAGGCCTAAGGAAAAGAGAAATTTGTGAGCATGCAGCAAAAAGGAGAAAAAAAAAAGAGTTATAAATGTAAACTAACAAGTTTTAGAATTATCTTCCCATCGAGTTAGCACCAAAAACTAATGGATACACTACTTTGGATGGGCTGTTTTCAGCATTTAATAAACTGCATTTCTTTGGAAATGGAAAATTGGACGAAAATAATTCAAATTTCTAGCTATCAACATGGACAGTAATTTTGGCTAGAGGAATTCTGAGATGGAACGTAACCATACGGGCAGTAATCTTACCTGAATTTAATCTTAACCTGGATTTGGTTGGATGACTTCTGTGTTTTGGACATAACCTCATGGACAGTAATCTTACCTGGATTTGGCTGGAGGAATTCATGTGTTTTGGACATAACCTCATAGACAGTAATCTTACCTGGATTTGGCTGGAGGAATTCATGTGTTTTGGACATAACCTCATGGACAGTAATCTTACCTGGATTTGGCTGGAGGAATTCAGGTGTTTTGGACATAACCTCATGGACAATAATCTTACCTGGATTTGGCTGGAGGAATTCATGTGTTTTGGACATAAACTCATGGACAGTAATCTTACCTGGATTTGGCTGGAGGAATTCATGTGTTTTGGACATAACCTCATGGACAGTAATCTTACCTGGATTTGGCTGGAGGAATTCATGTGTTTTGGACATAACCTCATGGACAGTAATCTTACCTGGATTTGGCTGGAGGAATTCATGTGTTTTGGACATAACCTCATAGACAGTAATTTTACCTGGATTTGGCTGGAGGAATTCAGGTGTTTTGGACATAACCTCATGGACAATAATCTTACCTGGATTTGGCTGGAGGAATTCATGTGTTTTGGACATAACCTCATGGACAGTAATCTTACCTGGATTTGGCTGGAGGAATTCAGGTGTTTTGGACATAACCTCATGGACAATAATCTTACCTGGATTTGGCTGGAGGAATTCATGTGTTTTGGACATAACCTCATGGACAGTAATCTTACCTGGATTTGGCTGGAGGAATTCATGTGTTTTGGACATAACCTCATGGACAGTAATCTTACCTGGATTTGGCTGGAGGAATTCATGTGTTTTGGACATAACCTCATGGACAGTAATCTTACCTGGATTTGGCTGGAGGAATTCATGTGTTTTGGACATAACCTCATGGACAGTAATCTTACCTGGATTTGGCTGGAGGAATTCATGTGTTTTGGACATAACCTCATGGACAGTAATCTTACCTGGATTTGGCTGGAGGAATTCATGTGTTTTGGACATAACCTCATAGACAGTAATCTTACCTGGATTTGGCTGGAGGAATTCATGTGTTTTGGACATAACCTCATGGACAATAATCTTACCTGGATTTGGCTGGAGGAATTCATGTGTTTTGGACATAACCTCATGGACAGTAATCTTACCTGGATTTGGCTGGAGGAATTCATGTGTTTTGGACATAACCTCATGGACAGTAATCTTATCTGGATTTGGCTGGAGGAATTCATGTGTTTTGGACGTAACCTCATGGACAGTAATCTTACCTGGATTTGGCTGGAGGAATCCATGTGTTTAGGACAAAACCTCATGGACAGTAATCTTACCTGGATTTGGCTGGAGGAATTCATGTGTTTTGGACAAAACCTCATAGACAGTAATCTTACCTGGATTTGGCTGGAGGAATTCATGTGTTTTGGACATAACCTCATGGACAGTAATCTTACCTGGATTTGGCTGGAGGAATTCATGTGTTTTGGACAAAACCTCATAGACAGTAATCTTACCTGGATTTGGCTGGAGGAATTCATGTGTTTTGGACATAACCTCATGGACAATAATCTTACCTGGATTTGGCTGGAGGAATTCATGTGTTTTGGACATAACCTCATGGACAATAATCTTACCTGGATTTGGCTGGAGGAATTCATGTGTTTTGGACATAACCTCATGGACAGTAATCTTACCTGGATTTGGCTGGAGGAATTCATGTGTTTTGGACATAACCTCATGGACAGTAATCTTACCTGGATTTGGCTGGAGGAATTCATGTGTTTTGGACATAACCTCATGGACAGTAATCTTACCTGGATTTGGCTGGAGGAATTCATGTGTTTTGGACATAACCTCATGGACAGTAATCTTACCTGGATTTGGCTGGAGGAATTCATGTGTTTTGGACATAACCTCATGGACAGTAATCTTACCTGGATTTGGCTGGAGGAATTCATGTGTTTTGGACATAACCTCATAGACAATAATCTTACCTGGATTTGGCTGGAGGAATTCATGTGTTTTGGACATAACCTCATGGACAGTAATCTTACCTGGATTTGGCTGGAGGAATTCATGTGTTTTGGACATAACCTCATAGACAGTAATCTTACCTGGATTTGGCTGGAGGAATTCATGTGTTTTGGACATAACCTCATGGACAATAATCTTACCTGGATTTGGCTGGAGGAATTCATGTGTTTTGGACATAACCTCATCAACTAGTTTACACATCACATCTGTTTTCTGTAAAAAAAAAAAGTTCAAATTCTGTATTACGTCAAACATGACAAGATATGTAAGATATGTACTGTGTCAAAGTGGTAGGAGAAATACATATTTATAAACACTAAAACACAGGGAAAATGGTCTTCACTAAAATAACCATGGAGAATTGTGTTTAAAAGGGTGGTGTGTCCCAATCATAGATTGTTGTAATAAACCAAAACCCATGATATTTCATTAGGTTAAAGACAGACAGGAGTTGGGCTTTAGTCAGTATAATTTTCTAGAATACTTTGCAACTTATTGACAAAGTTGCACGGATCTTCAGCTATAGCAACAAGTCTGGTAAACTGAAATTAAGCAAACTTGTTAATAGAAAAAGAAAGTGAAAATATGTAATTTAGTTCCTACAAGTAGGTAGAAGACAGACTACGGAATTTCGTCCAGACTAGTATATCTTTCTTTTTATAAGCAATGACTGACCGTTGGCTCAGAGGTCGAGCCATTTTACTCTGAAACAGTCTGTATTATTCTGGTATAATCTGGGCCATATTCATGCAGGCCTTATCATACTGAAACACAAATAGTTACTTTTTGGTAAAATAATTTTTTCACGACTCCTTCTCAGGTGCATGTTCAAAACCAAAGAGTAAACAGTTTGTGACTTCACTTTTGAATCCAAAAACTTTCCCTTTCAGGACAAATATATAGTTGAGACATTTGAAGAATTATGCAGTTCAGATCAACAAGTGCTTTTTGAATGTTTGATTGATTAAATGATTTATGCTGGTTTTATTGGCTTTTTACAAATTGTCTCGGGGATGAGGGTTAAAGCAATGTTCTGAGCTATCTTGGCCTTAATATGAATGAACGCTCATTCCGTTATTTAACATGCAAGTGTAGTGTTAAATCACATTTTGTCTAAAATATCTGTGTTTATTCGCTTTATGGATCCCACAAGATGAAACATTAAAGAAATTGTTTTTAATATCTATTTTAACGTAATTCTGTGGCTCGGGAAAAAGTTGAGAAATGCCATTCAAAAATTACTATGTCTGCTGAGGAGTGTAGTCTTTAATATTGTCTCCATTAACTAGCATGATGGTATACATGTAGCTTTATGAGAAAGCTCTGTTGGAGGTGAAACTTGATGTTATATATTCTCTGTGATGAAGAATTCACCAGTGTTTGTACATCAATCATAACTCTGTATATATATATCATGTTAAATCTATTGATACACCGTAGAGTGATTAATAAGCACAGAGGAATAACCATGTTAGGCTACAGGTCAATACACACACTAAGTAGGTGGCTCCGATTCTAATTCAATAAAGAAGCCACCATGCATACATGTAAATAGAAAGACTGTCCAATGAATAGGTCTTCACAGAGCTTAAAGTTATTGGACTACCTCCCAGAAAACGTTGTTTGGATGACAATTTTAAAATCTATAAATTTAATGCCCCCCCCCCCCCACCACCACCAAACAGCCCAAATTAAAACTCTCAGAACAAAATCTGCATTTTTTTAAGATTCTTGTCTACAACCTTAATGCAGGCTATCTGTTCTGCAATCCAGCCTGTCCTAATGGATGGGCATGAGTGGAACTGTTACTTTAGAAACTTACGCATGGTCACAATTCTTCAACTCAATAAATTCCATGTAATAAACCTATAGGTAACTTTACACATGTACAACACCTTAGTAATACATGCCCTAGAACTGGATATATATAAGTACGGTAACTCACCCGTTCCATTTCAAGAAATTCATCATCAAGCTCTGTTCCTTTGGCACCGCCAATCTTTTCACTCATATACTAAAATACCAAAGAAAAACAGCAGTGAGAATTGTGAACTTGAATTACTCAAATATATCCAAATCTTAAAGTGATTATTACCCAGGGATCTTTCTGCCAAGATATCATTTGCTTTGCCAAACAAGTAAACGTAAGCTTATTTTATATGAACATAGGAATTGAATCGTGCCATGTTTTGTTCTTTTTTAGTTATTTTTGGTATTAGATTTGACAGTGTGACTTTGGTCAGTTTAGACATTCTGGTTTATCAAGGTGTAGGTTTAGACAGGTTTTACTGTAATTCCAATTAAACAAATGACTAATACTGTATAAGTAATGAAATTCTTTTCGGATCTCAATACTGGCAGCATAATTTGTACACAAACAAAGCTAGTAATGGATTTTCCTCTACATGTACCTTTTAATGCTGCTCTCCTCTTTTTTTGGGAAAGGCAATTTTAAAATTTAGCAATTCTTTACACCTTTTTACAAATTCAAATATTTGTGAGATGGAAAACTTAGCATGGGCACACTGCTAGAGAATAATTCTACCAAAAATAACAAATTTTGCATCAGAATTCTAATTTCTTGCTAAACCCTTCATGAAATTTCATATTATGCTGTTAAGCTGTGAATATATGGGCAAGGAAGAAGTGAAGTCTTCCTTGACTTAGTTCTACAGACCATTGAGTCTATGGTGATCCTGTAAGATCCATTATAAACTGGAATGTAGGGCATTGACAGGCAATCATGGGGGCATTATGTTTTTATATAAATTATACAGTAACACTTATATATCTTATTCAGATACCATGATTTAAAACAGCCTTGATTTAAAGTTTGTATAAATGTAATAATGCTTCTTAGATGTAATGAACAAAGGCATATATTGTTTTGAGATAGAGATGAGTTAACTCCAAGGTCCTATGAAGTATGAAACACAATCTATACAAATAACTGGGTCTATCTGACTTTACAATCCATTCATGGCTTATTGATATATTCTTTCAACGTCAGTTAACTGTTTCCAGTCATGTAAACATGACTCTATTGAAATTAAATGTCAGACAGGATATTTTGAATATCAAACACAAGAATGCTTTCAAATACACAGTAACGTCAGTCCAAATAAAACAGATAAACATATACATGTATTATGCCTAATATCCCAGAAATCCCACCATTACAAAACATGTTACTTAACACTAACAGGAAGAGTGTTTATTTTAACTTCATACAAACATTAATGGTAACATATATAAGTGTCACTGTAGTTTATTATGACTATCCAGTATATTTATTGAAGTAAACTCTCATAGACTAATCAGTGATACAAATTAATTAGATGTAGTCTTACGTGTTATTCAAAGTCCAAAAGATATTTGAAAACCTTGATACTAGTATGATGAATTGAATACCATCAAAAACCGGGTATTTTCATTTCATTCAAGATCACCTGACTGAAATTAAATCCTGTGTGAAGTGGATTAAGTCCTACTGATGGATTCATTGGAGTTCTTGACAGCACTCAAGAATATTTCACTTATAATATTGTGACGTTGCCAGGTTTAGTGGGTATGAAACCAAGTCTTTGCCTGGAGGAAACATTGATCCTCGGGGTGAGCACCTGGCATTTCTTTGAACTTTCACAAAGGCTGACCTAGTGAAAAGACACTGAGAAACTTTTTAAATTTCATTTGCACGGAGTAGGATTTGAACCAGTAATCCATTGGTATATACATATTTATGATCACTAAAACATGTATGTAAGGTCGGAAGAAGTCTCTTCTCAGACTTCTGAGATTAATCTATAATCCCAGTGAGGCCAAAATCATTGTACTACACACCAGCGGTTCTATGCAAAAATGAAAACCATATATACATGTATAGACAAGAAGATTTTCCCTGTGCCCGTGTGTTTTAGTGATCATAACCCCCCCCCCCCCCCCCCCTTAATTGTTTTAAAAAGCTAATTCGAAAAAAATTTGGTTGTCTTCACTTGATATCTACTGGCTTTAACATGCCTCAGACTGTCTGCACTATTTATACAGTAAATCACAATATCTTTGGGTTGAATATAAATGGCGACAACAAGTGCATATCAAAATATGATAAAATATGATATATATGTGCAAAAAATAACTACAGACAAAAAGAAAGAAAAAACACTTGTTAATTAATCACATAAGCTAAAATCATCTATAAAGTTATTTGTTTATATATATTTAGCCTGGTAAACCTACTGTATGAGATAATAAGGCTGGCTAGAATTATAGTAGTATATCTAAAGAACAATACAGGTCTACATATGTCAGACATACTACTTAACAGAAAATCAGTATTTAGGAAAAGTAAATGTTAAATTTAATGTTTATCAAAATAAATACACGATGTCATTTTTATTCTGAGAGTATTATGCTTCCTGCCAAATTTTGGTATGTTTCCTCCACACTGCTAACTTCACAATACGAGAGAAACTGTAAGAAGAGATAATGCACATCATAACTACAGGATTTATATCCTGTCATTGGAATGGCAGCAAAAGAGTATGGAATTTGGAGAGGGAGTCTGCTAATGGACTGATTTCCGTTACAAATGAGCTCCACAAGTGGCAGTTTTCCTACAGGATTTAGCCAAGCTGTGGAGTTTTTACAAGGGAAATATTAGGGGGTGTTACCAGGCCAATCAAGGCCATAACTTTTGTAATATGCTGGCAGCATGTGTTCAGGAAACACAGGATGGACTGAATTAAGCCAGAACACATTAAAACCTTTACCACTGTCTATCAGTGTTCTCACAGAGATTTCCCTAAAACAGCTTTCTTAACTTCCATGTAGAAAGACCAACTGAAAATATGATGTAATTTATATCAGATAGATTCTAAACTTGGGATTTCTTTATATATAAAACTGAAAACCACAACAAAATTGTATTCTCGCCGGGTCGATTCCCGTTTCGGGCGTCACCCAAAAATCGGTAGAAGAATTTCTACCATATTTTCAAGAAAGTGTAATCCCAAATTAACGAGAATACTGTTATATTCACTTTCTAAAAGACACTAACTAATTAAACACAACAAAATTGTTATTTATTTTATAACATAAAATATATCAACAGACAAAACAAAAAGATAGAGCTAAATTTAAATAGTATGACATTTTAATAAATAGAGAGTACATGTATCAATGATAAATCATTGATAAATATTTTCATACTAGATCAAAACTGGGAAAAGGAGAAATATGAAAACACACTTTTCACAAAGATTTTAACACAAATTATCTCATGTAACATCTTTAAAGTGGCATGAGCTGCCAAAATTCACATTTTTTTCATAAATTTCCGATCGTCACGACAGTAGAAGGCTTTGAAGGCCATCGGAAAACTAAATGATTGGCGTTGGAATGAGGAAAATCCATACAGTATGTGGCCTTTACGAACCGAAAACGTGTTCGAAAAGTAACGCAATTTAAATAACCGGGACGAACATTCATTCATTCTACGCCACAGTTACTTCAAAACAATACTTTATCGTACATTTTCGAGACTAGAAGCACTAAAAAGCTTCTGAATTATACGTCTTGAGAAAAATAGCCAATAATTTCAACATTCCGTTTTAACGTCAAAATATCAACATTTTGGCAGCTCATGCTACTTTAAATTCAAAAGATATGAGACTATGAACACATTATTAATGTCACCTGTTTGAACGCCTTCATAATGAAATCATAGTCCACAGACAGCATACATACATACACATGACACTTTCTCTAGGTGGGCTTCCAATAAATAATTTCTGCTAATAATTCATAACCACACCTAATTCATAATCAGATCTAATTAAACAAGGTAGATCTCCACATTAATGAGATTGTCATGTACAAAACAAGAGTTGCCCCTGAAATGGGAAGGCAAATATGTGTCTCCATAGAGGTACATGTATGCACAAAACAGTAGTTATCAGAATGAAACCCACGTTTAAAGTGGCATGAGCTGCCAAAATTCACACTTTTTCATAATTTCTGATCGTCACGACAGTAAGAGGCTTTGAAGGCCATCGGAAAACTAAATGATTAGTGTTAGAATGAGGAAAACCATACACTATGTGGCCTATACGAACCGGAATAGTGTTAGAAAAGTAAACAAAATTTAAATAACCGGGACCATTCATTCATTCTTAGCTAAAGTTAGTTCAAAACAATACTTTATCGTACATTCTCGAGACTAGAAGCACTAAAAGCTTCTGAATTATACGCCTTGAGAAAAATAGCCGATAATTTCAACATTTCAACATTTTGGCAGCTCATACCACTTTAAAGAGAATTTCAAACATTTCTCACACTTAAATCTGGTTGTGAACAAAATTCTAGAAGACTGAATGGTTCTCCATGCCTAAATCTGTAGGTTGCTCTGCTTACAATCTGGCTTTTTCTAAAATTACTAATTATTTGAAATCTTAGGAATTTACCAAATGAGTACCGAGTACGTACATGTAACTTGCATTATGTTGGACAATAACCTCATAATATGTATTGACAAGCTCTTGATGGAATGATATTCAATCATTATTACAGGATCATTAACTAATTATCATACTTTTCAGAGTGATTCTCAAAACATTGATAGATAAATTTAGCAAAGCTGAAAGATTTGGTGAGGAAATCTACGTTAGCGATTGCTAAATCTCTATAAGATTTTAGATTAGACAATTATGATAGAATGCATCAATAGACAGTACGGCACCTGGCCTGATTTAACAAATAAGTTGAAATCTTTGAGATGTAGAAACATTAATTTAGTAAGGTGTGATCTAAATTGAATAAAACATAATCAATAAATTAGCAAAGAACCCCACACTCTTAATAATATGTATCATATCCATGAGCTCAACTAATGAAGTTTGCTACAACAGCTCACCTTCTTATTTGACAATTAGTTACATTGCACCAGTGGTTTAACACTTAATCATAATGCATAATAATAGATTTAATTATGTTAAGTCCCACATCAGATTATTTCACATGAGTGAAAAGTTATGTTAAAAACGTACTCTGATTTTTTTCAATTTCATTTAGTGTGTTAGTGGGATTCGAACCTGTGCCCCATCGCTGACAGGACTGAATCAAACTGAGAGACTACCACTGTTAATAGGAATAAGACAAATGAGATAATCACGATCTGTTGGGTGAAAAATTTCATATATTTCCCTAATAATTGAATGTTGATGTTATCTGGAACAACCTAAAAAAACCGAACAATTAAATTGTGATACCTGATATTCTTAAATCTTCCACAAGATGGAAATATGATATTGTGCTGCCCTATATAGTGGAAAGGGTAACGTTGAAAAAGGTAACTACAGCAGGCCCTAATCTAGCCTCTGAGGGGGCAGAGGATGGAGCGTGTTGCTATGGGCACCCTAGTTGCGCCTTACATGTATCGTGACCTACATGTGTATGTATAGGCACCAGCGCACCCTATCATGATTATGAGTATTTAAATAGCGTAGATAGTTAATGCAACAATTTTTAGTGATGTGACGAGTAGGCCTACTGGACATATCATATGATGAACTGTGTATTTTTCTTTATTTATGATCACTAAAACACACAGGCACAGGGAAAATGTGTTAAGTAGTAAACAGTCCTATTAAAAGATAATCCAGGAGAACAGATATTCCACTCAGATTTCACTAGATATTTAACTTTTCAGAAATCTTGATCAGATGAATTAATTTTTTTTTTTTTTGAAGAAAAGGGCCATAAAGGCAGAGTCGAATATTCCGACGCTGAGAAGAGCTAGATTAGGGTGGCTGGGCCTGTATAGAGAACCAACTAATTTTTGTCTGATTTTCTTCTTATTAAAGCAACCCAGCCCATTAAAATTTTCTGTGCATCCCAATCAATCTTTTGGTTCTTCACCCACACTACTACCCGAGAGTTACTACCAAGTTCCAGATACTGACCAAATATGAGTATGATTTATTTTGGTGAGATGACCAAAAAATTTCATTCGACTGTGTTGTTTTAATTAGGAGAAATCACACAAAAATTATGATGATTAAAATTACATTTTTCAACGAGTTACACTTTCAAACTGTACTGGTACTGGCAAGCAAAACATCTACATTTCAGATTTCAACATCGTTTTATATGTCCATAAATCCCACCTGCCTTAGTTTTAGTTATTACCTCCAAACACATTTTGGGGGGCATCGTTGGTCCAGTGGCTTACAGTGATTATCCAATGCCCCTACACAGACTGACCTTCCTTTGATACGGCGTGAGTTTGATTCCCACTAAGACCAAATAAAAAATGTCTGCATGGATTTTTCACTTGGTCACCGTAAGTGGAAGAGTTGCCAGGTACTCACCAAAGGTCAGGGGTTTTCTTCGGGCAATAATCCCGGTTTCCTCACCGACTAAACCTGGCAACGCCGCCATATAATTGAAATAATCTTGAGTGCGGAGTAAAACATCATTGATTCAATCAATCAACCAACACATATTTTAAACATTCCTCTTTTCATTTGACTCATTAATTTCTTCGAATTTCGTTGTTAATCTGCTCAATCCCCCCCTCATAAAAATTAGTGTAAACAATGACCTGACAGATTTCAAACTCTAGCCGTGCAATGGCAAAGTGTCATGACGATGTGGTCAGCAGTTAGCCAGAGAATTTCACCATAGGGTGAATGGTTTAACTTCACAGACGGTTGGATAAATGGCTCTTCCTGACCAGCAAGTAAAACAACAGGATAGAGACATGTGAGCTGATGAATGTGGCTAAACATCAATATGTTTTGGCCTTTGAGTTCGGCTATTTCCAACTACTCTTCCTCAAAATTATTTGATAACAACCAGGACAGGCATCCATTAAAAGCAGGGGCCATTTTAGTGTTTTAATTATTGATAAAATTACATATATACAAGTACTGACTATTACTATAATTATCTATCAGGATGGGGAAAGTTGCCCAAATCTTAGAATTAGATTCCTGTGTTGATGACATTGACAACGTGTATCACAGTGTTCGAGTGGTCTTTATCGGTAACCGATCGGCGGAATCTATTCTCCTTCGTTTGGGTTAAAAAGGGACTGTTTACCCAAGGCCACCGATCGGTGGACAACCCGCCGATCGGTGACTGATTTAGGATTATTATTATGTTACTTGTCAGCACGAATGTCAAAACAAAACATTTACAACGAATGGCAATGATGTTCTTTATCAGTACAAAGAAATGGTTATACTTGCCTGATTAGCTTTATTGAATTGCTTCTTTAATCCAGCAAACGACATTTTGACTGCGACTGGTATATAGACGTATTAAAATAACTGCAGAAAACAGCTCAGTGTCACTTGACACACACCCCACTGACAATTTACACACAGGATATCCCCATCTGACGTCATCAACGGCCGCGCTGAATAAACTCTGTGTGTTCATTCCTTCAAAGTCTACAAGACAAGAATTACCGAATTTGTTCATTTCATATTTATTATTTTTCAAAGAATTCAAAACGCCAAATAAAAAGGACAATAGTTTAGTTTAGAATGAACCAATGCTTCGGAGACTTTTATTAACATCCCTGTTGGACGTCTTGCGACCTTTCGCGCCAACTACAAAGGGTTTGGGTTTTAGACGAAAGGGAGGGAAAATTCCTCTGGCAGGAATTTTTACTCTTCTGATATAATATTTATTTATTTGGACGAAACAGCTTGCAATATGTCCTCGCAGACGTTGGGACAACCCCTAAACAACGGTAAGAAAAAACAATGCAAGTGTGAAACTGAAACTTAGTCGAAATCGATTCCTCAATGTTTAGACTTTCGTAAAGTCAGTGCAAAGTTTAACTTTTTTACAAATTGGATGTACACAAGATAAGTACTCACTACCCGTACGTTAATATTGACACCATTCTACGAAAAATGGCACACCTGCATGTCCAATTAATTCTTGAAACCTTATGCAGGTTAGGGAATGTATATCCATCTAGATGTTCTAATTGTTCATTAAAAAGAACATCCCGAATCTGTTCAAGTCAGATTGGGGAAAGCAGGGGTGAAGTTGAACAATCCTCGGTTCGTCTAATATTTAGCTGGCGTTGGTCTTGTTAGCAAAAGTTTGCGTAACCGATTAAAATATAAAAAAATATTTATAGATTTTTTTGTAAACAGACTCAGTTGTTTTCTGAGGTTCCTTGCCCTTAAATAATGCTGATTTTATTCAACTGTTGCCTGTGTTGGTCAAGTTTAACTCAAAGTGACAATTCTAAAAACTGACCTTTTGGGCCTATAATTAAAGGGATGCGTGAATAACATTATGCATATAACTTCTGTTGATGTTGAGAAAGACAGGTATTTAAAAATTAAGGATTCATGAACAGGGGTTATCAATATCAGATTGGGGAAAGTAGTCCAATCGACGGATAAACCGTCAAACGGCGGAGAATAGACTCCTTCAATCGGTGGGTAAAGTTTCGTCAAACTATCGTGTTCTACGACAACAGTGTATGTCCAGGCTTGTTGTTAATGCCTGGCTAATTCTACCTTCAAAGTCAACTTGTCGCGTGCGCCAAAGCCGGAGAAATTTATTTCTTTAAAGTCTATGCTTAAAATGGCATTGAGACATTGAAGAAATAAATTTCCCGGGCTTTGGCGCACGTGGCAAGCTGACTTTGAAGGTAGAAAAATATTCTCGATTTCAGGCATCCGGGCTCTGCAGGTCTCCAAATCGCTTATTGAGAACAACTGAGTGGGCACCATTTTGTTCGAGATGTAGAAACCATTGCTGAGTAGTTGTTTTCAAAATCAAGAATAATTTGAAACGAAACAACCTTCCCGTTAACAGTTGCTTAGTACTGGTAGTAGTCAATAAAACTAAAGGGTGAAGAAGAAATTTGCATATTTACCATATTTTCAGTAGCTTATTGCTATTACTGTGACAACCTTAGATGTGCTCACACTGGCGATGAATTTCCATGTAAGGTAAACATCATTTGTAATATCAACACTCTCAATCGGCTTCTTTATCGTTTCAGAAGATGCAGAGGTGGATCCTAAAGATTTTGTCAGCCCAACCAGCAAAAAGTTAAAACAAGGTAAATTAGTTGATTACCACCTGTCAACCTGAAATCTTTCCAACATGATACATCTTCATGAGATGGGTCGCAGGTTTGATTCCCACTCATTTGATTGATTGCCAGCCACCTGCCTAAGGTTGATGGTTTCCTATAGATACAAATTTAGGTCACACAGTTTCATATCAATTAATAAGTGAATGTCTGCCAAGCGAGTTTTAATTCAATAAGTTATTTATAAATCTGTACATCTTGTACTACATAATGTTGAGGTTTCTTAAAACTTTGCTGATGTAACACAAGAACAATCAATTTTTCATGGCGGCTTTTGAAAAATAATCACAGATATTTACCCGACCCTTAAAACCTGAACAGGGATTCATAGAAGTCCAAAATTTACGAACCGAAATTGAAAAATTCAGTTTTTTGGAAGGCAAAATTCAGTTTTTTAAAAATTTACCGACCATTTTAGGGTTAAAATTGAGTTAAAATCTATGTTACAAACCAGTTCCAATTTAATGTTTCTTTTTTCATGAAAGTATGAATTCCAAGAAAAAAATCAGGTTTGACAAAAAACTAATGATAACAATATATATGTAATGTCAAACCTAGATCAAAGTTATCCCTTCTTCATGTGTAACAATAAAAAAATACACAATGATCAAGTTACAAATTTGAGAACTATGGTTCAGGGGAGGTAACTATTATCGTAATTTCAAGACACTAGTTGTCTCCCCTTTTATTTTCTATACCACCAAAAACAGCTGAATATATATAACAAGTCGCGAATTATTACGATTATTGTGGGTAATACTCCCCAAAATTTCTCGGTTCATCAAAATCAGCTTAGTTTAGAAATGTTTAGGTAATTAAAAACACTTCCAAAGTGCAAATAAGCCATGTTGTGGACACTGAAAACGAGACTGTATGTTTCTCAGTATTTAAACAACAACAACAACAAGAGAATGACGGCCATGGTCGTTTGACGGCGGTTTCTAAATAAACTTTTCCCTTGAACTTGGATTTTTTCATCATAAACAGTGGATATCAATCAAGCAATATTCAGTTTTTCACGTCCAAATTGAGTTTGAAAATTTTAGTTTTCAAAAGGAAATTTTAAACTGAAAATATTGAGTTTTTCAACACCAAATTCAGTTTTAAACTCAATTTTACGAACCGAATATCGGTAAGTAAATTGGACGTGTATGAATCCCTGCTGAATCTCTGACCCTCATTTCTTGACTTGGGCACAAAAAATGCTGTGAGAAGTATACCATGTGATGCAAAGAAAAAACATTAATTAGAATATCATGCTTATAAAACACTAATTGGACCCTACATAACATATTTGGGACCCTACTTTTTATCTCATAGGGATCCAATGGACCTCAAAATTATTTGAGATAGGGAAAAATGTGTAATTGGGAATACTTTTTTGTTACATAAATGTTATAAACCTATTCTATTTGTTTCACATCAGGTCGATTAATGTTTAAACCAGTCTCTCAAAAAACCCATTCTCCTCTGCAAAGTTTGACCAAGGATACGAAAAAAAGGAAACTATCAGATCCAGAATCTCCCCTGGCCAAACAACCAAAGTCTGTGAGACCACCGAGTCAAGCGTCTGGGAAACAAGCTCATCCTGAGAATGATAATGAAGTGAGCTCAAGTTCTGAAGCTGAAGTCCAAGCCTCAACATCTCAGTTAACATGCCGTAAAACACTGGAGAGGTTTGTCTGTCCCGTTCGTAAAGAAGAGGATATTACATCCACAAGTGAAGTGATTGATCTGACAGATGAACCGACAGTCAGTTGTGAAGAGAAACAAGACCTGCCTGTAAGTTGTGAAGAGAAACAGGACAAGTTTAAAAGTTGTGAAGAGAAAGAAAATGAGGTTGAAAAGTGTGAAGAAGCTATGGACATTGACAAAGATGACTGCATTATTGAAGCTGAAACTACCAGTACAAAGGCTATAGATAATATTACTAAGATAATAGAAAAGGTAGTTTCTCAATCTAAATGTTCCCCTGCTGAAGTTGTATGTGACTCCTTGTCCAACAATATAAACATGGCTGAGAAAACAGAAACAAATACTAACTCAGAGGATAACAATTCAGGTGAAACTTGTAAAGGTACAGAAGTTAAAGAAGAGTTGTTAAAAGATGATCATCAAAAATTCACAAAGACTGAAGAATTACATGTAGTTATAGATGAAGAGAGTCTTGAAGAGGAGTATGAGAAGGTTGGTAGCCTAGACTCATCCTCCAGTCCTGGCAGTCCCCTTACCAAACACACAACAGAGAGTGGATGTGATTCTGATATGAGTAAGACTAGTGATGAAGGTGAGGATAGTGTGATGGAATTATCATCATCATTTATCTCCCCTCAAACAGCAGATGACAGTTTTAGGAAGGCAACCTCGGCCGGGAGTACTCCTCGCATCAACAAACCACGGTCAAAGGTAACTTCATCTTAATGCTTATTTCCTGATATGCAAGGGTTAGTTATTATGAACAGTCAATGGCTGTATTAAATAGCTGCATTTCCAAGATATTTGCACTGTTGATAGAGACTATTTAAGGTCACAATTTTGTATGAACTTAAAATATATGATCAATCTAAAGGTTAAGTGCTTACTAAATGCAACTTGACAAGTTTGTCTGAAATCCTCTTGTTCAGTTTTAACGTTGTAACAGAAATGCACACCACAACGAAAAAGAAAACTTGCTGATTCAAACAATGTATCACACCAGTGAAAAATAATGTAGCAGTTTTATCCACATTTATCATCCCATGTTAATAAGAATCCAGTCAAATATATCTATAACATCATATTTTCCATGAATGTTTTTGGAAGGTGAGCTCTGCCAAGAAAGCTGAACGAGAAGCTCTCCGACAGAAGCGCAAAGAACAAAAGGAAAAAGAAATGGCCGAAAAGAAAAGGTTGAAGGAGGAAGCTAGAGCTGAGAAGGAGAAGATAAGGAAAGAGGAAAAGGTAGGTGTCCGCAACAATCTCTTCAATTCTTCAAGGGGCCTCCGTGGCTCAGTATGTAGAGCGTTGGACGCTCAATCCGAACAGCCTTACACCAATGGGTCGCGGTTTCGAATCCGACTCAGTCAAAAAAAAATTGGAAAACTTTCGGATTGGGTTTTCCACTCTAACGATCTATGTGGGATGGTTGCCATTTACCACCGGAAGGTCGTGGTTTTCCTCCCACAATAAAACTGGCAACGCCTCCATATAAGTGAAATAATCTTGAGCGCTGCGTGAAACACCAAACAATCAATCAATTCTTCAAATGTTTCTAGTCTTTAACTGGCCGTGATAAGGTGGAAAATCTCAATTAGGTCTGGTGTACAAACCCTGTATATATTTCATATCTTTTAATTTTAGGAGAAGAAAGAAAAGGAACGACAACAGAAAGAAAAGGAGAAACAAGCCCGGAAAGACCAACAAGAAAAAGAAAAACAAGAGAAGCTACAGCAAAGAGAGGAAGAAAAAAAGAAAAAACAAGAAATCGCAGAGTAAGAACATTAAACTGATAATTATTTCAATATCCATAAATAGTTATTTTATTGATAGAGATTAACAAAAACTCACCATGTTAATAATCTTCGATTAAAGCACTTTGGTTTTATGGGTTGAAATAGAGCAATGCAATGACATGTTGGTTCATAATGATATGGTTACTTCCCTCAGATAATTATTTTGAGTGACCCATAAAAGGATTGATTGATTGGTTTTACACTTTGCTCAGGATTATTTCGCTTATATGGCCGCGTTGCCAGGTTTAGTGTGGGAGAAAACCGAGCTCTTTGCCCAGAGGAAACCCCTGACCTGCAGCAAGTACCTGCTTGCTCTTCACATACGGCAATGGAGAGCAAAATACACTCAGAAATTGGGTCACTGAGAAAAAAATGTCTAATTTGTTTTTTAAATCGAGCGCCATATATGGAAGATGTATGTGTCCGATACTCGCTAGAGGTCTGGGGTTTCTTCCAGTGTCCCCTCCTCACTGGCAACACTGCCATATATGGAAAATGATGCTGAGTGTGGCTTAAAACATCAGTTCATTAAAACATCACACAGAATGTTGTTACTTAACTTGCCCATTTTTTATTGACTTTGATTTTAACAGAGCCAAACAGGAGGAAAAAAAGAAGAAAGACGAAGAGAAGAAACTTCAGGAAGAGGAGAAAAGATTGAAAGAAGAAGAAAAATTGAAGGAAGACGAAGAAAAAGTAATTAAAAAATTCTCAAAGCACAGGCATCATACAATCACACAACATGTACAGTTGTCGTATGTGCATCTTGTTTATCCAAGAAAACTGCTGAAAGGATCCCTAATCTAGTCTGTCAAATTCATTTTTCCAAGCCTTGTAGCAGCCTCAGTGTCAAAGGCAGTTAGTGATAGTCCATCAGTCCTACGCAGGCCTTACATTAATGTGGTGCGAGATTGAATCTCACTCGTACCAAATCTAAAAAAATTTCTCTCTGTTGCCGTAACTGAAAGAGTTGCCAGAAGTCTGGTGTTTCCTCCTGGCAAAGAGGCCGGTTTACCCCTTCCCTCTCACTCTCCAAACCTTCGTCGCCATATAAGTGAAATAATCTTAAGTGAGTTGTGAAACATTATCCAAGCCTTGTATAGGCTATAATAAGCTCAATAAAAAGGCTTGGTCCAACTTCACTCAGTTCTCCAAATCTAGTAGGTATATATGTGAAATAATCTTGGGCTTTATAAATATTTATCAATCAATAAATATGCTTTATTGAGAATTTTCAATAAACACTGTTTTATCTGTTTTAGTTGAATTTGAAAAGAAAAATGCAAAACAAGTTTCAAAGCTTCTTTACAAAGTCCAAAGCTACTACAGTTACTCGCAAGGTTTGTGCTTTTTTCCTCTAGCCACATAATGTATGCCAATAATTCCATTTTGGTGATCATGTTTTGTACTGCTTTAATATTTGGGATACCGGTAAACTAAACTGAAGCTACTTTATATATCCTAAACCATCTTGTTTGATTCAATAAATCATTGTTTTGTTTTTTGGGTTGAAGAGGGATTGGATTTGTTGATAATTTCATTCCTAACGCTTTATATTTTAATTAGGTTGAAGATGAACAAAACTGTGGCCGTTTCATGCCATTTGAAATCAAAAAAGATATGACACTGGCTCCTCAAAACTTCTATCAAATTGAAGAAGAAAACAAGACGAACTTGGATAAAATGCTTTACACTCAGGTGAGTTAAAATTTATATTAAAATGAAAGAAATCCTGCCTAAACATAAAGTTACCACAAGCATTTACAGAAACAGTTCAATGGAATGGAAAAATTTAAATCGATTTTGTTTATCTGCTCACAACCAATGACTGCCAGTTCCATGTACCTGTTGGGTCAGAGTTTCCTCCACACTCTTGATCATCCCCTGACTTAACCAGGAGACTCAGCCAACTAAATACACCGTAAAACATCAATCCATTATACCATAAGAGATAAAGAGCGGCACATTTTTTAACTGGAACCGTAGACCAGGTGTTTTTTTCACTTCCTGAGTGCTGTAAAAAAAACACCAATGAATGATGAAGCTTCAGTTTAGCATTGGCAGTGGTCAGATGTAGTATTCCTGTACTGTTGTAGAAAGATAATTTCCATTTGACCCACCTTTATTAATTTTGATCTTTGACTCCACTTACTATTGACAAAGGAATGATATCCCCTTGGTGCGATATCTACCTTACATTTTCCCTTTGTCCTTGGCAAAATGGTTCCCTTCTATTATTTTGCATGTATCAATTTTGGTTTTCCATTGTAGGACTGTGGCTGTCTGTATTTAGATGAACTAAAGAAACATACTAGAACACCAGGAAGATGGCAAAAGGACAAAAATGGGTATGTCAATGGGAAAGAAATCACCATAAATGTGGGAGGGATGTTACTCCTCATGAAAGTCATTTATTTTGCTGGATTCCGTGGCTGGAAGTATCAAGTTTTAAACCCAGGGTTTAAATTAAGCGGCGAACGGTCGTTCGGGTTACGGGGAGGTCGCCGGTTTGTAAACTACGACGAACGGTCCGCCGTTCCCCGGTCAGACTTTGAAGCTGACAATTTTCAAGCTACACTAGTAAGAAGTTTACAGACCTAGAGCGATATGGTAGTGTACAGTGGAAAATGGTTACTACGTCTGGTCACGTGTAAATAAAGATTATCTAAACTTGAAAATGGCTTTGTTGATTTACTCGCGGTAGTCTTCACAGACCAAAATACATGTAGACTGAACTGTGAAAGTAATTTACTGCTATGGTAAAGCTGTTTCCGGGCCGCAGGTGGTTTATTACAGAGTACGATAGTGGCCCTGTACTGAGGATAGACAATGCATTCTGTAAGACTGTGCGACAGGCATGATAATAAAAGATTCCTTTTCGCAAAATTTCGAGGCTTTGGCATATACCATTTATATTTAATATCTATCACTATAGAATCAGCATAATTAATTATATTATTATATTATATTAATTACAGCATAATCCCTTCGGGATTTAATTATTTTAAATTATGATAGCGCAGTGAATGTCACTATCGGTAAATCAATGCGTAGTATGATTCTATGAAGTTAGACTGCATTTGCACACGAGCCCTATCGAATACCGTTTCTATTTTTTAAATGAAGTGTTGGAATGTTAAAATACTGTGTTTAGTATGCCGAAGGCAAAAGGAACTGGTGCCAAAGGCACCTCTGAATCTGTTTTGTTGAAAACATTTCTAACATGGGATTTTCATACTGATTTTAATTACGAACTTGATGAGACTGACAGGCTGGCCAAACTTCAATGTAAAATTTGCTCTCAACACATCGGGGCGATCCGAAACGAGGCTAAGATTCGCGGAATAACTGGGCAGTCTTTACAGTCACTTATAAATTACGTGGATGGCGTCAACTATATTCATAAGAGCAATGTCACAAGACATGTGAAATCTGGCTCGCTACATGACTGGGCGAAGAGGAAATTTACCAAACAACCCTCTGGAGAAAGCGTGCCTAGCGCAACGACTACAACAGCGTCGGTAAGTTTGCCAGCAAATGCCCCTTCAACCAGCGCTTTCCAACAGGCCTCACCGTTGGAGACTTTGTTTCTAAAAGGTGCAAAAGAACAATATAAAAGTCATTTTTTTACGGCACTTACAATAGTTATGAAAGAGCGGCCAATGTCTGATTTTCAAGTTTTAATAGAGCTTCAGAAGAAAAATGGTGTTCAATTTGTCAGTGGTTACACTAGCAGTGTAGCATGTCGAGAAATTGTTTCTTATTTAGCAAAGGCTCTACGCAGTGACGTTGAAAGTATACTGCAGAATTCGAACTTTCTATCGTGTGAGCAGGACGGGTCTGAGGCCCGTAAAACTCGAGAAGAAAAAGAGCTGGTGTATTGTAAATGTATTATTAGGGGAGAGCCTGTAGAGCTGCTGTTAAAATGTCAACGAATGACAAAGTTTGGTGGCGTATCTGCTGCAAACATTAGAGAAGCCATTGACGATGCCTTTCAGTCCTACAATCTGAATGCAGAAAAATACCAAAAATGTCTGGTTTCTGCATGTGCAGATGGCGCAGCCGTGAACTTGGGGCGTTTACATGGTGCCCTCACAGCATTAAAAGTTGATCGTCCCTGGTTGCTAATTATCCATTGCAGTGCACACCGACTAGAACTAGCGGTCCAAGACGCTTTTAAAGAATCCCCAGAGTTTGCACGCATTGATGACATGATGTTGTCACTTTTTTTGTTTTTTCGTAACAGTGGAAAGTGTTGGCGTATTCTATTATTCATTGCAGAAAAAATGAATGTCATTCTTCAACGTTTTCCAAAATCTGCAGGAACTCGATTTCAGGTGCACAAGTATCGAGCTATAAAGGTATTAATTGTGAATTTTTTACCTTTGTGTTTGTTTGCCGAAAACATGATTGAGAGTGGCAAAAAAGAATGTGATGCTCAGCAAAAGGCCAAGTTACGGGGTTATCTCAACCAGTGGTTATCCTACCAATACCTGGCAAGCCTTCACTTCTACAGGAAGGTCCTGAAAGAAACCGCACACCTGTCCTTCGTCTGCCAAGAATCAAAAAAGCTAGTGACTGAAATTATTGAAGTTCTTCAATCAGCTAGTGAGAAACTGACATCTATAGCTGACGACACTGTAGAGCTCCCTTTCCCTGTCCAGGTGAATGAAGACAGCGTAACAATAACACCAACTGCTACAGATCTGGCCGCCAACCTAAGGTTTAAGGAAAAACACCAGATGACTGATGCACAGAAAGCCAAGGCAGAAAAGGCAACAACGACAATGAAAGAGAGCTTTGATGTAGTTAAAGTCACTCAGGGCAAAGACGCTGTTAAACGAATAAAGCAGAAGCTAATTCCAGCAATATCTTCACACATCACGAAAAGAATGGAATCTTTCAATGATGATCTGTTCAAGGCCTTCAAAATTGCTGATTATTCCCAGTGGGATTATTCCAACAAGAACTATGGGATTCCAGAAGTGAAAAATATTGCTGAACATTTTGCTGTCTGTTTAAAATATCACAACTTTTCTATAGACCAAGCATTGAGTGAGTGGAAGTCTTTGAAAGTTTTAGTAAAGGGAAAGTTCATGCATTTCACAAACAAAATATCCATGTGGCAGCAGATTTTTATTCATCACCATGTCCAGTATCCCCACATCCTCCTTATCATAGAGCTGGTACTTGTCACACCATATTCCAGTGCTTCAGTGGAGAGAGGCTTCAGTCTGATGAGCCGACTTCTATCTAACACTCGGTTGAACATGACAAATGAAACTCTGGACCACTTAATGGTGTTAAGGGTCAACTTGCCTGTGCTTAATTCGTGTGACCCACATTATGAAAAAAAACTTGTAAACAAAGCTATTGAAGAATTTGTTAGCAGCAGGACCAGAAGAACCTCTAAAAAGGCAAAGCGTGCTGCATCCCCAAGTATCGATGTTCTCAGGTCACAGGACACATTTATACCTATACCAGTTGCTTCCATGATGACTTCCCCAGTCAACGAACTTCTACGTGAGGAAGAATTTTTTACTGTTGGGTCTGATTCGGACGCTGAGTCTGACTTATTGACAGTCAGTAGCTCGGATAGTGACTATGTTGAGCTGGACAGTGACAGTGATCATGCCCAAGATATGAGCTTCTAAACTTCCTATAAGTATTCACTGTGTAAATATGGTAACAGAGACATTATTTCTCAACCAGAAACAGTATTAAACATAAAAGCGTTAAGTAGTATTAGAAAATATTTGTCTGTTTACTTTAATATTGTTAACTTGTTGAAATGATATATTATCTAGTTAGTAATAGCAGTGCCTTGATTCTTGAGATTTTAAAGGGACACTTTTTCTCAACCAGAAACAGTTGTATTAGAAATATTGCAGTGTTTACTGTAACTTGTTGAAATAATAATTATATAAAATTTCTGCATTTTTCAATTTGTTGTTTATTTCCATTGACATCACCCTGAAACACACAAAATGAAGAATTGAAACAAAGGAGAATGAATTTCTGCTCACTGGTTATAGATAAGTGTTATGTACTCTTTCTTATACCTTTAAGAAAAAGGACCTAGGTGAAAATAAGGGTTCAATTAATGAGAGAGCAGAGCGTAGAAACAACGCATGGTAACCCGTTATTTCTGATGGGTTACCAGAGTGGTAAAAGTGGTAACCCTGTAATGGGTTACCAGGTTGATCCCTTAATTTATACCCTGTAAACCCATTTAACAACCCCAAATTGTTTGTGAACCACCAATGGATTTTGAAATGCTCTAGAGAAAGTGGCTTTGTCAATACAAATGGTTTAACGTTGGCCCTGTTCTCTGAAATTCAATTTGTTATTTCTGTTATATTTATCAGAGACAGTGAGTTGGAAGTGATGGAATTAGGCCAGGATGCTGATGTAATCAAAAAGATGACTTACCATGTTAAACTCCTGCAGTTTCATAAAAACTATAGACCGCCATATTATGGAACATGGAGGAAGAAAAGTAAAGTGATCTGCGCGCGGAACCCATGGAAGACGGATAAGGATTTGTTGGATTATGAGGTAGATAGTGATGATGAATGGGAAGAGGAAGAGCCTGGTGAGAGTATTTCTGCTTCAGAGGTAAGCAATAATACACTAGGAGCCTGTTTCACAAAGCGGCGTAGATGTATTTTTTTGCGTAACTTTCATACTAACGTATCTCTGCAGTATGGGTTGCTATGGCACTTACTTGAAAACTTACGCTACGCCGCTTTCTGAAATAGGGTCCATAACTTGACATTCATACGTCTTTAAAGGGTAGAAATAAGTAAATACAGTACATGCCCAGTAAATTTTCTTTTCCAATGGTACCAAAAACATACACTGTATTCATGATTTTTGCTTCCCAAACTGTGCTATAAGAAAGTTGTGAAGCTTTAACAGAGAACGGCCAGCTGACGGCTTTTTTAATAGGCTAGATATATGTGGGTTGTGTAGCGCTGTCAGAAAGGTCAATTGTTTTTGACAGAATTGTAGAGATGCCTTTGTAAGGACTAGGAGATTGATTTGATTATTAATTTCTGAGTGTGTTTTGCACTATATTGAGGAAGGTCCGCTCTCTGTTCAATTTCCTCCCCCAAACAGTCTTACAAAGTGCCGTACAAATGAAATAACTTTTGAGTGCTAGGTAAAACCTCGATCAATTGTTTATGACAGGGAGAAGAAGAGAAAGATGAGGATGGGGGTGGTGATGAAGATGAAGACGGATGGATGGTACCTGATGGATATCTCTCAAGGGATGAGGGCTGTGACGACGACGAAGAGGTACACTATTTCTTTGTCCACACACCAATGTTAAGGCCCAACACACCAATGTTAAGGCCTGACACACCAATGTTAAGGCCCGTTCTCACTGTGCGATTTGTCGTTCCGATGTGTAGGATGCGATTAAAATGGATGCTTTTAATTGGTCGATACGGTTTGCCAGCCAATCAAATGCATTCATTTGAATTGCATGCTGCAAGTCCGTACGACAAATCGCACAGTGAAAACGAACCTTTAGCCACTTATCAATGATTGCTTCAAATTCCACGCTGTTTATGGCTCCGCAAAGCGAAAGCGGAGCCATTATGTTTTCGGGTCTTCCGTTCGTTCGCCTTTCCATCCTTGTCCGTACAATAATTCATGAATGATTCATCCGGTCAACTTCAAACTTGGGGTGTGCCTTGACATCGGGCAGAGGACGGTTGGGATTGATTTTCAGCAATGTGCGCAATCCAATATGGCCGCTATCCGTCATATTGGATTATGAGCATGATTTTCTTGTCCGGGCAATAACTTGTGGATGATTCATCCGATGAACTTCAAACTTGGGGTGTGCCTTGACATCGGGCATAGGACGGTTGGGATTGATTTTCAGCAATGTGCGCAATCCAATATGGCCGCTATTCGTCATATTGGATTATGAGCATGATTTTCTTGTCCAGGCTATAACTTGTGGATGATTCATCCGATGAACTTCAAACTTGGGGTGTGCCTTGACATCGGGCAGAGGATGGATGGGATTGATTTTCAGCAATGCGCGCAATCCAATATGGCTTTTTGTCTGTTCGTCCGTCCGTCTTTCCATCCTTGTCCGTACAATAGCTCATGAATGATTCATCCGATCAACTTCAAACTTGGATTGTGCCTTGACATCAGGCAGAGGACGGTTCGGATTGATTTTCAGCCATGTGCGCAATCCAATATGGCCGCTATCCGTCATATTGGTTTATGAGCATAATTTTCTTGTCCGGGCAATAACTTGTGGAGGATTCATCCGATGAACTTCAAACTTGGGGTGTGCCTTGACATCGGGCAGAGGCAGTTGGGATTGATTTTCAGCAATCTGCGCAATCCAATATCAAACCTGAGGTGTGCTTTGACATCGAGGAAAGGGCGATTGGGATCAATTTTCAGCCATGTGCCCAATACAATATGGCTGCCATGAAGCATATTAGATTATGAGCAATATTTTATCGGGAGTAAACTTGTGATAAGGCATTATTTGTTATAAGTTTTCAGCCATCTTTTCTGGCAGCCATCTTTTAAAGTAATTAATGCCAAGAATATCATACATCATCTTTATTGTTTCATTTCTTCTTTATGTCACCTCTCAAACCACACTGTCGGTTCTAATACCCTTGTCAATCAGTTCCCCTCCTTCGCGGAGCCATCTCCAGTGATTGCGTGCAATCACTTAATCTCTAGTTTTGAAATGTTCTGCAATTGACTGTATTCATAGCAAGGTATTCATTATATTACATCTGTTCTAGCTGCTTCTGGTTAACAATCACATCTAGTCTCTCACTATATAATTGATGTTGTCCATTAATAAAGTTTTACCTTAGAGGACTGGGTGGACGTTTCAAGATGTGAGGGAGCTCCTCATTAACAGTTAAAACAATAAACCTTGCAACATCTGCAGTACTAAGGTGTAAGCCAACAATGAAATAACCTTTGTAGACTCACATCAGCATACAATCACAAATGTCTGTTGATGGTTGAAGTGCCAGCAAATGTTTGCACTGCATTTTAGTAATCAATAAAGATATGGAACAAACACAATTGGAATGTCAGGACTTTTAATTATAGATATAATGGACAGTCACAATCAGCCTGCCTGCCAGTGTCAGATTATGGGGCCAAATGCTAAAGAAAAAAACAGCCAGGTGTCCTCGACGTTAACTTTCATGATTTCAGAGCTGATTCCCTGAATCTTCTGAAATCTTTGTTTTGGTGCTGTCAGAGGTTTCATTACAGCAGCATAGGTCGAGAGCTTGTGTTATGAGTTGATGTCATTGTGATTACTTATTTATGCTGGTTTTAAAAAAAAATGCTGTTTTAGACATCTATTCAAGTTCTCACTTTTATGTTTTTCAGATAACTCCTGCCATGTTAAAGGCCCGTCAAATGGCCTGGGAAATCCAGCTCAAAAGAAAATGTCAGCCTCAAACAGCCATTATTTCTGGGTGTTTTTGGTCCTCTGTGGAAACTCCCAGTCCTGATGATAACACGCTGGCTCAGTACAAGGTAAAGATATTCAAAATTACAGAATCTAATCACTTTTTTTTTTACAATACAACACTTATAATTATATTGTCCCAGTTCTTACTCTCAAATGTTTTTTTTTAAAGAAGAATAATCTACAAAAAGCCTTAAAAACTGATGTTGGCAATTTCTTCTTTTGCCAATTTTTTGAGCATGTACAGTTTTACAGATAAGTCTGACGATGGTTTTACTATTATGTCGCAGGTGGTGGTGTGTTTTGAAGCAGGTGTTCCTATAGTAACTAGCCATGTGGTCGTGGACAAATGTAGAGTTGAAAGTAGTTCTTGTGACGGGTTAGCCGATACTCCGAGTAGTCGTGGATCTCAGAAAAGACCAGTACCTGAGGAAGGTAAGATATCAGAATGCCCATTATGGCCTCAGATAATGTAAGGTTTCATTGTGCTTCATGTACTAATGTTAAACTCACGAGGGTGAGGAAGCTTACAAGTTAGGGATTTGAAATGAGCCTTGCAGGCAACACTTTGTCATTTATTGTCGTTGCCTCCGTCGTCCGTCTGTCCATTGGTCCTTGTAAACACATTATCTAAAAAAAGTCTTTAACTTAAAACTCTGAAAATTCACACATTTGTTTAATACAGCAAGTACAAGAAGCCTATTGAAAATCAATGCGCTCGGATGTTTTTTTCAAGAGTTATGCCCCTTACATTACTGCTGCTGTAAAAAGCCTTGTAAACACATTATACAGCCACTGATAATGATTTTAGGTGAAGAAAGTAAAAATCTCTCTTGCAACATACTAGGTAATGGCAAACACCACATTAGTTAAAATTAACTTTTACTACTTCAGTCATGGTAGGGGTTTTGGTAGACTTTTTTTAAAGGCTTTTGATTTTAAATCTCACTCAATCCACAGAAAGAATTGGTGGAGTTTTCACCTGATGGCCCATTGTGGGAGGGTTGTCCATACCCGCTAAACTTGGCAAGGTTTCCAGGAGGTCAATAATTTTGTGAATGTCTTTAACCATTCACTGCAACTAATTGTTAAACATTTAGCTTGTGAGCTAATTGTCAGTTCCATTACATGCCTAATTTACCCTTTAATCTAAAGTATATTACAAATATTTTATTCTTGACAGCAATGCCAGACTTGATACGTCTTCTTCACGGGAACCCCAGTGGAATGAAGCGATTGGTTGAAGAGTTCCGAATGTATTGGTCACGTAAGACGTCTCAGTGTGAGCGAACAAAGTCGGAGCGCTGTGAGGAATCTATGGAGGTAGAAAGTGCGACTGCTCTCCCCGAGACAACAGATACTTCCGCTGTTGACCAACTTCATACGCCAGTCAAAACAGATGATGATAAAGATTATTCAATCTCTAAACGTCAAATGGAGATGCGAATAGCCTCCATAGCTGTGAGAGAAAAACGCACTCAGTGTAAGAAAGTCTGTTGGTACGTCCACAATAGTATACTACAACAGTATGGTCTGGAGGATTTACCCATACCATCCAAATGGCAATATGTCTCTATCCCTAACAAAAAGGATCCCGTGGAAAATCTGACAAACAACAAAGTGCCTGTAATGTCACCCAATGTTTCCTCTCCTTTAGATGTAAAGACGGAGGCAATGAAAAGACCCAATGATCAGAGAACAATCACATTCTTTACCAAAGCCAAGGAGGCTATCATGAAGTCTGATTCCAACTGCACAGTCAGTCGTGAATCTTCAAGTGTTGATAATGAGTGTTTACCGACCCAGACGTTATCAGTCAAACCTAGTCAACCGGTCTTAGGAGAGAATCAAACTGCTAATCAGACAATAAATCAACCAACTCCACCAAAACGAATCAAACTAATTTCTCTCGGACCTTTACAGACTGAAAACAAAGTTCCCTCCTCTCAGAATAAAGCAACATCCTCCCCACAAAGTAAGCTTTCTGTTATTCCTCAGAATAAAAACCCCTCTCTAAGTAAATATGCCATTACCACCAAAATTAAACCTCCCACAGTAAATAACTTGCCAGCGTCACCAAATCCAGTTTCCAATCCTCAGAACTGTGAGAAAAGTGCTCCAGAAGTCATAGTTCTGGATTAATACAATTATTTAACAGTGTCTAATTCACTTTGTTATGGAGTATTTCAATATATTTATCTTTTAGACCAATTTTGTAGCCATACACTAGATTTTAAATCTCCCCTCTGTAACTTTACTGTATATAAATGACTATCAAGTAATAAAATGACAGAAAATCAAACCTGTTTGATCATTTCAAGTTTTCTGTTCTTGATTTTTATAATGTGATGTTTAACCCCAAACCTGGAAATAAATTATTTCAGTTCATTTTGTCTTCATACATATTAATCTATGAAGTCGGCTTTTGCTCCTTAACTTGAGAACGCTTTGTCGTATAACTTGAGTAATGTGTTGAGCTCATCAAAAGAACAAATGGGATTGCTTTTTAGGCTTTTGTGAATTGTACGCTGGGCGCCACAACCAATTTAACTTATTCTGAATCTGCTATCCGCTCAGTAACTGGAAAACGTTTTGCCACATCTTTTTGAGACAAATTGTTTCTTTGAACTCAAGGATGGACTACAGATTAATTTATTTGACAGGATTCTGAAAAATGTTATTTCTAATCTATAAATCTGTGTTTCTCTCCATTATTGAGAAAAGCTTTTTGTGATTCATTCTGGAGCTTGGAAATTTGTTCTTATGGCAAAATCAAATAGGGTTGCTTTTCCATTGTATAAGCCACCATTTCTAATTTGGGACCAGCCCCGATAGCTCAGTCGGTAGAGCGTCCGCTTCAGGCCTGGGAGATCCGGGTTCAAGCCCGGGTCGAGTCAGACCAAAGACTTTAACAGTGGTAGCTGTTACTGCTTCGCTTGGCGCTCAGCAATAGGAGTTAGAGCAGCGACTGGTTGGCCCGGTGTCAGTATACTGTGACTGGGTGAGGGGGCTTGCTGGTTGTCTTCGGCAAGTCGTCTCGGTGAGACAGCACCTAAAAGAGCGGTGGAAATCCGCCCTGTCACAAGGAGACAACGTCTTCATATAACCGAAATACTGTTGAGCAGGACGTAAAACCCCAATCACTCACTCACTCACTCTAATTTGGGGACGAGGAGGATACGTCAACTTCTTATGGTGTTCGTTCAAGTTTTACTTGTAAATTTGCTTTCTTGAGTGTGTGTGCGACAGGACTGAACCTGCATTCAATAAATTCAAGCCTAACCAAATTAACATACTCCCTCTTCGCCATTTTCTATGTGTTGCAAATCATTTTGCCGCGATGCAATTTTTAGCCCGCCATCATTCTGATGGAGGGCTATTCAAATCGCTTTTCCGTCGTCAGTCCGTTAACTTTTTGCTTGTTACCTTTATTCCAAGAAAACTACCTGTCCAATCTTAATCAAACTTAACATACAACATCACCCTATGGTCTAGTTGTGCACCGTACGTTTTCATCTCATTTGCATATTCAATGTGGCCACCAGGGGGCGATATTGTTTTTTTTTGTTACCTTTATTCCAAGAAAACTACCTGTCCGATTTTCACCAAACTTGGCTGACATTATCTCCATATAGTCTAGTTGTGCATCCTACATTTTCATCTCATTTGCATAAACAATATGGCCGCCAGGGGGAGATGTTGTTTTTCTTTGTTACGTTTATTGCAAGAAAACTTTCGGTAGTTACCTTTATTCCAAGAAAACTATTAGTCCAATCTTAATCAAACTCAACATACATCATCACTCTACGGTCTAGTTGTACACCGTACATTTTCATCTCATTTGCATATTCAATATGGCCACCAGGGGGTGATATTGTTTTTTTTTGTTACCTTTATTCCAAGGAAACTACTAATCCGATTTTCATCAAACTTGGCTGACATTATCTCCATATAGTCTAGTTGTGCATCGTACAGTTTCATCTCATTTGCATATTCAATATGGCCACCAGGGGGCGATGTTGTTTTTCTTTGTTACCTTTATTCCAAGAAAACTACCTGTCCAATCTTAATCAAACTTAACATACATCATCACCCTATGGTCTAGTTGTGCATCCTACATTTTCATCTAATTTGCATATTCAATATGGCCGCCAGGGGGCGATGTTGTTTTTTCTTTGTTACCTTTATTCCAAGAAAACTACCTGTCCAATCTTAATCAAACTTAATATACATCATCACCCTATGGTCTAGTTGTGCAATGTACATTTTCATCTCATTTGCATAAACAATATGGCCGCCAGGGGGAGATGTTGTTTTTCTTTTTTACGTTTATTGCAAGAAAACTTTCGGTAGTTACCTTTATTCCAAGAAAACTATTAGCCCAATCTCAATCAAACTTAACATGCATCATCACCCTACGGTCTAGTTGTACACCGTACATTTTCATCTCATTTGCATATTCAATATGGCCACCAGAGGGCGATATTGTTTTTTTTTTGTTACCTTTATTGTAAGGAAACTACTATTCTGATTTTCATCAAACTTGGCTGACATTATCTCCATATAGTCTAGTTGTGCATCGTACAGTTTCATCTCATTTGCATATATAATATGGCCACCAGGGGGCGATGTTGTTTTTCTTTGTTACCTTTATTCCAAGAAAACTACCTGTCCAATCTTAATCAAACTTAACATACATCATCACCTTATGGTCTAGTTGTGCATCGTACATTTTCATCTCATTTGCATAAACAATATGGCCGCCAGGGGGAGATGTTGTTTTTCTTTGCTACGTTTATTGCAAGAAAACTTTGGGTAGTTACCTTTATTCCAAGAAAACTATTAGTCCAATCTTAATCAAACTCAACATACATCATCACTCTACGGTCTAGTTGTACACCGTACATTTTCATCTCATTTGCATATTCAATATGGCTACCAGGGGGTGATATTGTTATTTTTTGTTACCTTTATTCCAAGGAAACTACTAGTCCGATTTTCATCAAACTTGGTTGACATTATCTCCATATAGTCTAGTTGTGCATCGTACAGTTTCATCTCATTTGCATATTCAATATGGCCACCAGGGAGCGATGTTGTTTTTCTTTGTTACCTTTATTCCAAGAAAACTACCTGTCCAATCTTAATCAAACTTAACATACATCATCACCCTATGGTCTTGTTGGGCATCGTACATTTTCATCTCATTTTACATATTCAATATGGCTGCCAGGGGGAGATTTTGTTTTTCTTTGTTACGTTTATTGCAAGAAAACTTTCGCTTGTTACCTTTATTCCAAGAAAACTATCAGTCCAATCTTAATCAAACTGAACATACATCACCCTATGGTCTAGTTGTGCACCATACATTTTCATCTCATTTTACATATTCAATATGGCTGCCAGGGGCGATATATTTTTTTTGTTACTTTTTTCCAAGAAAACTACCAGTCCGATTTTCACCAAACTTGGCTCACATTATCTCCCTATAGCCCTGTTGTGTACTGTACTTAGAGCCCGGTTTCCTCCCACAATAAAACTGGCAACACCGCCATATAAGTGAAATAATCTTGAGCGCAGCGTAAAACACCAAACAATCAATCAATCAATTTAATATGAGTAGATGAACGCGGGCGTTATTTTATTTATGTTGAACACCACACAGGATAATGCATAGCGCAGAAACCTGCACAATACCATAAAATTACTCACACAAAGCTTAGCAAGTTTATATAGTTGTCCTTTGTTCATAACGGTATCCTCAAATCATTTGGAGGTGCGTTTCATTCCTGAATTCTCTCCCCTTTTGGTATCCGTCAAAGTACTACCAGGCTTCTTCCCTTCAACCGGCTCCACAAAAGATCCCTTAAAGGGATCTTAACGCCAGCGTTCATCTATCCATGTTAAAGATTGTTACAGCAATAACTGGATATTAGGGATTGGGGACGACATTGCATTTAATGTATATATGTGATATTGGGCCTACATAAAAAAATCTTATTCCAGGGAAATAACTATTGTTGAGGAAAATTAAATATTGAATTGCAAAGTAAGCTCCCCTTGAAATTTTGGTTAAAAACATTGCCACCTGGTAGCCATCTTGAAAATGCTAATGAGATGCAAATGTATGATGCGCAGCTAGAACTTTGGGGGCTGATGTGTGTCATGTTTGGTTAAGATCAGGTCAGTAGTTTTCTTGGAATAATGATAACAAGTTTCATTCAAATTTGGTTCAAAAACAACATTGCTTCCTGGCGACCATATTTAATAAGCAAATGAGATGAAAATGTAGGATACACAACTTGACTATATGGAGATAATGTGAGCCAAGTTTGGTGAATATCGGACTGATAGTTTTCTTGGAATAGAGAACAAAAAAACTATATCGCCCCCTGGCGGCCATATTGAATAGGCAAATGAGATGAAAATATATGGTGCACAGCTAGACCATCGGGTGATAGTGTATGTTAAGATTGGACTGGTAGTTTTCTTGGAATAAAGGTAACAAGCGAAAAGTTAAAGGACGGACCACGGAAAAGCGATTTGAATAGCCCTTCATCAGAATGATGGCGGGCTAAAAATGAGTGGATTTTCACTTGGACGACGTATGTGGAAGAGTTGCCAGGTACTCACCAAAGGTCGGGGGTTTCCGCCCTCACTAAACCTGGCAACGCCGCCATACAAGTGAAATAATCTCTAGTGCAGTGTAACACATCCAGGAAATGGAATTCTCACAACCTTGATATTGGTATTTGAGAAGATATGTGCCCAGTGTGGGTACGTATATGTCTTGGAAAGGATCAAATGTCAAAATATTACAGTATCTTATGTGTTTTGATATTGACCCAATTCATTTAAAATTCTGAAGGTTTCCATGACAATTGATAGGGCATAGTGAGAAAGTCTATTAAAGACAAAATTTCAACATAGAATGATGCAAGTAGTTTTGTGTTTTACTTTGAAGGAATCCAGAAAATAGTAATATTAATATGTTCAGAATGACTTCTGATAAAACCAGGTCTTAGACTATCACTGACTCTACCGAGTGAGCCCCTGTCACAAGCCTTCTATCCGTGGGTCACGGGTTCAACTCACTCTCAGACCAAATATAATTGAAAAATTTCTTAGGGTGTCTGAATGAAAAACCCCACCATGTGGAAGAATCCTGAGGTACGCGCTGAAGGTTGGGGTTTTACTTTGGGCAAAGAGCCTGGCTTCCTCCCCAACTGACCTTGCCAAGCCGCCCTATCAGTGAAATATCTTGTGTGTTGTCTAAAGCATCAATCCATCTGATAAAATGAATGACTGGTCAACTGCCCCAATAAAGGACATCGTGAAAATAAACTGATGGATCTCCTTGACAATTCATGAGTTATTTCCATGATAGCTCTCAGAAGGCATCTCTATGCATATACAACCTCTGAGCTTTCAGACCCACACCTGCTTGGCCAGCACATCATCAATCAGCAATCCCAGTAAGTTGAGTAACATTGATTCCGTATTCAAGTTTTACAATTGACCATTAGCCTACATCATTCATGTTGAATTGGAAAACAATTGTCAGACACTGGCGTGGTGGGCTGTGATAGTTAAAAACTACACAAGTTCAGAATTAAGACAAATATGAAATTTCGATAATGGTTGGTTAGATTTAAAATATAACTCAGAATAACTCAATATAATCTCAATTGATAATTAATAATAAATTTATTTTGATTCAAGAGACTCACTATTTGCCTGCAGCTTCAGGCTGAGAGCTATGTACAGAAATATCACATGATTTCATGAACCAATCGAGAGGAATGTTTCAGTCAAACAAATATAAAATCAGTCCATCCATCCACCCTTCCCCATAATACCCACTCTCAACACAGTAAACATTTTGTGATGTATCATAATACAACATGATTGTCAAAGTATTTATATGCTTGAAACTGACAGACTTTCTTTCCATGTTCATCATAATGAAGTGCTTTGAAACAGGAGTCACAGAAGTAACAGGGGTTCTCAGGTGCCAGCTCATCATCCATAGTGACCCATCTGAAAACAACACAACAACATACTTAGACAAATTTCTGAAAGTGGATTTGTTTCATATCAGGCAAAATGTATGTCTTGAAACCACAAACGGAAGGAAGGCCCAGTCAGGCAATAACCTTGAAGCAGAGTGTTGACAAACTGCACACATGGGTATTACCTTGAAGTGGAGTGTTGACAAACTGCACACATGGGTATTACCTTGAAGCGGAGTGTTGACAAACTGCACACATGGGTATTACCTTGAAGTGGAGTGTTGACAAACTGCACACATGGGTATTACCTTGAAGCGGAGTGTTGACAAACTGCACACATGGGTATTACCTTGAAGCAGAGTGTTGACAAACTGCACACATGGACATTACCTTGAAGCGGAGTGTTGACAAACTGCACACATGGACATTACCTTGAAGTGGAGTGTTGACAAACTGCACACATGGGTATTACCTTGAAGTGGAGTGTTGACAAACTGCACACATGGGTATTACCTTGAAGCGGAGTGTTGACAAACTGCACACATGGGTATTACCTTGAAGTGGAGTGTTGACAAACTGCACACATGGGTATTACCTTGAAGCGGAGTGTTGACAAACTGCACACATGGGTATTACCTTGAAGCAGAGTGTTGACAAACTGCACACATGGACATTACCTTGAAGCGGAGTGTTGACAAACTGCACACATGGACATTACCTTGAAGCGGAGTGTTGACAAACTACACACATGGACTTTACCTTGAAGCGAAGTGTTGACAAACTGCACACATGGACATTACCTTGAAGCGGAGTGTTGACAAACTGCACACATGGGTATTACCTTGATGCAGGATGTTGACAAACTGCACACATGGACATTACCTTCAAGCAGAGTGTTGACAACTGCACACATGGGTATTACCTTGAAGTGGAGTGTTGACAAACTGCACACATGGGCATTACCTTCAAGCGGAGTGTTGACAAACTGCACACACGGGTATTTACCTTGAAGCAGAGTGTTGACAAACTGCACACATGGGTATTACCTTGAAGCGGAGTGTTGACAAAGTGCACACATGGACATTACCTTCAAGCGGAGTGTTGACAAACTGCACACACGGGTATTTACCTTGAAGCAGAGTGTTGACAAACTGCACACATGGACATTACCTTGATGCCGGATGTTGACAAACTACACACATGGACATTACCTTGAAGCGGAGTGTTGACAAACTGCACACATGGGTATTACCTTCAAGCGGAGTGTTGACAAACTGCACACATGGGTATTTACCTTGAAGCAGAGTGTTGACAAACTGCACACATGGGTATTACCTTGATGCAGGATGTTGACAAACTGCACACATGGACATTACCTTCAAGCAGAGTGTTGACAACTGCATACATGGGTATTACCTTGAAGTGGAGTGTTGACAAACTGCACACATGGGCATTACCTTCAAGCGGAGTGTTGACAAACTGCACACACGGGTATTTACCTTGAAGCAGAGTGTTGACAACTGCACACATGGGTATTACCTTGAAGCGGAGTGTTGACAAACTGCACACATGGACATTACCTTGGAGCGGAGTGTTGACAAACTGCACACATGGGTATTACCTTGAAGCGGAGTGTTGACAAACTGCACACATGGGTATTACCTTGAAGCGGAGTGTTGACAAACTGCACACATGGGTATTACCTTGAAGCGGAGTGTTGACAAACTGCACACATGGGTATTACCTTGAAACAGAGTGTTGACAAACTGCACACATGGGTATTACCTTGAAGCGGAGTGTTGACAAACTGCACACATGGGTATTACCTTCAAGTAGAGTGTTGACAAACTGCACACATGGGTATTACCTTGAAGCAGAGTGTTGACAAACTGCACACATGGACATTACCTTGGAGCGGAGTGTTGACAAACTGCACACATGGACATTACCTTGAAGCAGAGTGTTGACAAACTGTTCACATGGACATTACCTTGGAGCGGAGTGTTGACAAACTGTTCACATGGACATTACCTTGGAGCGGAGTGTTGACAAACTGCACATATGGACATTACCTTGAAGCGGAGTGTTGACAAACTGCACACATGGGTATTACCTTCAAGCGGAGTGTTGACAAACTGCACACATGGGTATTACCTTGAAGCGGAGTGTTGACAAACTCCACACATGGGTATTACCTTGAAGCAGAGTGTTGACCAACTGCACACATGGACATTACCTTGAAACAGAGTGTTGACAAACTGCACACATGGGTATTACCTTGAAGCGGAGTGTTGACAAACTGCACACATGGGTATTACCTTCAAGCGGAGTGTTGACAAACTGCACACATGGGTATTACCTTGAAGCAGAGTGTTGACAAACTGTTCACATGGACATTACCTTGAAGCGGAGTTTTGACAAACTACACATATGGACATTACCTTGAAACAGAGTGTTGACAAACTGCACACATGGACATTACCTTCAAGCGGAGTGTTGACAAACTGCACACATGGGTATTACCTTGAAGCAGAGTGTTGACAAACTGTTCACGTGGACATTACCTTGAAGCAGAGTGTTGACAAACTGCACACATGGACATTACCTTGAAGCGGAGTGTTGACAAACTGCACACATGGACATTACCTTGAAGCGGAGTGTTGACAAACTGCACACATGGGTATTACCTTGAAGTGGAGTGTTGACAAACTGCACACATGGGTATTACCTTGAAGCGGAGTGTTGACAAACTGCACACATTGACATTACCTTGAAGCGGAGTGTTGACAAACTGCACACATGGACATTAACTTGAAGCGTAGCGTTGACAAACTGCACACATGGGTATTACCTTGAAGCGGAGTGTTGACAAACTGCACACATGGACATTAACTTGAAGCGTAGCGTTGACAAACTGCACACATGGGTATTACCTTGAAGCGGAGTGTTGACAAACTGCACACATGGACATTAACTTGAAGCGTAGTGTTGACAAACTGCACACATGGGTATTACCTTGAAGCGGAGTGTTGACAAACTGCACACATGGGTATTACCTTGAAGCAGAGTGTTGACAAACTGTTCACGTGGACATTACCTTGAAGCAGAGTGTTGACAAACTGCACACATGGACATTACCTTGAAGCGGAGTGTTGACAAACTGCACACATGGGTATTACCTTAAAGCGGAGTGTTGACAAACTGCACACATGGACATTACCTTGAAGCGGAGTGTTGACAAACTGCACACATGGGTATTACCTTGAAGCGGAGTGTTGACAAACTGCACACATGGGTATTACCTTGAAGCGGAGTGTTGACAAACTGCACACATGGGTATTACCTTGAAGCGGAGTGTTGACAAACTGCACACATGGACATTACCTTGAAGCGGAGTGTTGACAAACTGCACACATGGGTACTACCTTGAAGCGGAGTGTTGACAAACTGCACACATGGACTTTACCTTGAAGCGGAGTGTTGACAAACTGCACACATGGACATTACCTTGAAGCGGAGTGTTGACAAACTGCACACATGGACATTACCTTGAAGCGGAGTGTTGACAAACTGCACACATGGGTATTACCTTGAAGCGGAGTGTTGACAAACTGCACACATGGACATTACCTTCAAGCGGAGTGTTGGCAAACTGCACACATGGACATTACCTTCAAGCAGAGTGTTGACAAACTGCACACATGGCCATTGCCTTGAAGCAGAGTGTTGACAAACTGCACATATGGACATTACCTTCAAGCGGAGTGTTGGCAAACTGCACACATGGACATTACCTTCAAGCAGAGTGTTGACAAACTGCACACATGGCCATTGCCTTGAAGCAGAGTGTTGACAAACTGCACATATGGACATTACCTTGAAGCGGAATGTTGGCAAACTGCACACATGGACATTACCTTGAAGCGGAGTGTTGACAAACTGCACACATGGACATTACCTTGAAGCGGAGTGTTGACAAACTGCACACATGGACATTACCTTGAAGCGGAGTGTTGACAAACTCCACACATGGACATTACCTTGAAGCGGAGTGTTGACAAACTGCACACATGGACATTACCTTGAAGCGGAGTGTTGACAAACTCCACACATGGACATTACCTTGAAGCGGAGTGTTGACAAACTGCACACATGGACATTACCTTGAAGCGGAGTGTTGACAAACTGCACATATGGACATTACCTTGAAGCGGAGTGTTGACAAACTGCACATATGGACATTACCTTGAAGCGGAGTGTTGACAAACTGCACACATGGACATTACCTTGAAGCGGAGTGTTGACAAACTGCACACATGGACATTACCTTGAAGCGGAGTGTTGACAAACTGCACACATGGACATTACCTTGAAGCGGAGTGTTGACAAACTGCACACATGGACATTACCTTGAAGCGGAGTGTTGACAAACTGCACATATGGACATTACCTTGAAGCGGAGTGTTGACAAACTGCACACATGGACATTACCTTGAAGCGGAGTGTTGACAAACTCCACACATGGACATTACCTTGAAGCGGAGTGTTGACAAACTGCACACATGGACATTACCTTGAAGCGGAGTGTTGACAAACTGCACACATGGACATTACCTTGAAGCGGAGTGTTGACAAACTGCACATATGGACATTACCTTGAAGCGGAATGTTGACAAACTGCACACATGGACATTACCTTGAAGCGAAGTGTTGACAAACTGCACACATGGACATTACCTTGAAGCGGAGTGTTGACAAACTGCACACATGGGTATTACCTTGAAGCGGAGTTTTGACAAACTACACATATGGACATTACCTTGAAACAGAGTGTTGACAAACTGCACACATGGACATTACCTTCAAGCGGAGTGTTGACAAACTGCACACATGGGTATTACATGTACCTTGAAGCAGAGTGTTGACAAACTGTTCACGTGGACATTACCTTGAAGCAGAGTGTTGACAAACTGCACACATGGACATTACCTTGAAGCGGAGTGTTGACAAACTGCACACATGGACATTACCTTGAAGCGGAGTGTTGACAAACTGCACACATGGGTACTACCTTGAAGTGGAGTGTTGACAAACTGCACACATGGACATTAACTTGAAGCGTAGTGTTGACAAACTGCACACATGGACATTACCTTCAAGCGGAGTGTTGACAAACTGCACACATGGGTATTACCTTGAAGCGGAGTGTTGGCAAACTGCACACATGGACATTACCTTCAAGCGGAGTGTTGACAAACTGCACACATGGACATTAACTTGAAGCGGAGTGTTGACAAACTGCACACATGGGTACTACCTTGAAGCGGAGTGTTGACAAACTGCACACATGGACTTTACCTTGAAGCGGAGTGTTGACAAACTGCACACATGGACATTACCTTGAAGCGGAGTGTTGACAAACTGCACACATGGACATAACCTTCAAGCGGAGTGTTGACAAACTGCACACATGGGTATTACCTTGAAGCAGAGTGTTGACAAACTGTTCACGTGGACATTACCTTGAAGCAGAGTGTTGACAAACTGCACACATGGACATTACCTTGAAGCGGAGTGTTGACAAACTGCACACATGGGTATTACCTTAAAGCGGAGTGTTGACAAACTGCACACATGGACATTACCTTGAAGCGGAGTGTTGACAAACTGCACACATGGGTATTACCTTGAAGCAGAGTGTTGACAAACTGCACACATGGGTATTACCTTGAAGCGGAGTGTTGACAAACTGCACACATGGGTATTACCTTGAAGCGGAGTGTTGACAAACTGCACACATGGACATTACCTTGAAGCGGAGTGTTGATAAACTGCACACATGGGTACTACCTTGAAGCGGAGTGTTGACAAACTGCACACATGGACTTTACCTTGAAGCGGAGTGTTGACAAACTGCACACATGGACATTACCTTGAAGCGGAGTGTTGACAAACTGCACACATGGACATTACCTTGAAGCGGAGTGTTGACAAACTGCACACATGGGTATTACCTTGAAGCGGAGTGTTGACAAACTGCACACATGGACATTACCTTCAAGCGGAGTGTTGGCAAACTGCACACATGGACATTACCTTCAAGCAGAGTGTTGACAAACTGCACACATGGCCATTGCCTTGAAGCAGAGTGTTGACAAACTGCACACATGGCCATTGCCTTGAAGCGGAGTGTTGACAAACTGCACACATGGGTATTACCTTGAAGCGGAGTGTTGACAAACTGGACACATGGGTATTACCTTGAAGCGGAGTGTTGGCAAACTGCACACATGGACATTACCTTGAAGCGGAGTGTTGACAAACTGCACACATGGACATTACCTTGAAGCGGAGTGTTGACAAACTGCACACATGGACATTACCTTGAAGCGGAGTGTTGACAAACTGCACATATGGACATTACCTTGAAGCGGAGTGTTGACAAACTGCACACATGGGTATTACCTTGAAGCGAAGTGTTGACAAACTGCACACATGGGTATTACCTTGAAGCGGAGTGTTGACAAACTGCACACATGGGTATTACCTTGAAGCGAAGTGTTGACAAACTGCACACATGGACATTACCTTGAAGCGGAGTGTTGACAAACTGCACACATGGACATTACCTTGAAGCGGAGTGTTGACAAACTGCACACATGGACATAACCTTGAAGCGGAGTGTTGACAAACTGCACACATGGGTATTACCTTGAAGCGAAGTGTTGACAAACTGCACACATGGGTATTACCTTGAAGCGGAGTGTTGACAAACTGCACACATGGGTATTACCTTGAAGCGAAGTGTTGACAAACTGCACACATGGACATTACCTTGAAGCGGAGTGTTGACAAACTGCACACATGGACATTACCTTGAAGCGGAGTGTTGACAAACTGCACACATGGACATAACCTTGAAGCGGAGTGTTGACAAACTGCACACATGGGTATTACCTTGAAGCGAAGTGTTGACAAACTGCACACATGGGTATTACCTTGAAGCGGAGTTTTGACAAACTACACATATGGACATTACCTTGAAACAGAGTGTTGACAAACTGCACACATGGACATTACCTTCAAGCGGAGTGTTGACACACTGCACACATGGGTATTACATGTACCTTGAAGCAGAGTGTTGACAAACTGTTCACGTGGACATTACCTTGAAGCAGAGTGTTGACAAACTGCACACATGGACATTACCTTGAAGCGGAGTGTTGACAAACTGCACACATGGACATTACCTTGAAGCGGAGTGTTGACAAACTGCACACATGGGTATTACCTTGAAGTGGAGTGTTGACAAACTGCACACATGGGTACTACCTTGAAGCGGAGTGTTGACAAACTGCACACATGGACATTAACTTGAAGCGTAGTGTTGACAAACTGCACACATGGACATTACCTTCAAGCGGAGTGTTGACAAACTGCACACATGGGTATTACCTTGAAGCGGAGTGTTGGCAAACTGCACACATGGACATTACCTTCAAGCGGAGTGTTGACAAACTGCACACATGGACATTAACTTGAAGCGGAGTGTTGACAAACTGCACACATGGGTACTACCTTGAAGCGGAGTGTTGACAAACTGCACACATGGACTTTACCTTGAAGCGGAGTGTTGACAAACTGCACACATGGACATTACCTTGAAGCGGAGTGTTGACAAACTGCACACATGGACATAACCTTCAAGCGGAGTGTTGACAAACTGCACACATGGGTATTACCTTGAAGCAGAGTGTTGACAAACTGTTCACGTGGACATTACCTTGAAGCAGAGTGTTGACAAACTGCACACATGGACATTACCTTGAAGCGGAGTGTTGACAAACTGCACACATGGGTATTACCTTAAAGCGGAGTGTTGACAAACTGCACACATGGACATTACCTTGAAGCGGAGTGTTGACAAACTGCACACATGGGTATTACCTTGAAGCGGAGTGTTGACAAACTGCACACATGGACATTACCTTCAAGCGGAGTGTTGGCAAACTGCACACATGGACATTACCTTCAAGCAGAGTGTTGACAAACTGCACACATGGCCATTGCCTTGAAGCAGAGTGTTGACAAACTGCACACATGGCCATTGCCTTGAAGCGGAGTGTTGACAAACTGCACACATGGGTATTACCTTGAAGCGGAGTGTTGACAAACTGGACACATGGGTATTACCTTGAAGCGGAGTGTTGGCAAACTGCACACATGGACATTACCTTGAAGCGGAGTGTTGACAAACTGCACACATGGACATTACCTTGAAGCGGAGTGTTGACAAACTGCACACATGGACATTACCTTGAAGCGGAGTGTTGACAAACTGCACATATGGACATTACCTTGAAGCGGAGTGTTGACAAACTGCACACATGGGTATTACCTTGAAGCGAAGTGTTGACAAACTGCACACATGGGTATTACCTTGAAGCGGAGTGTTGACAAACTGCACACATGGGTATTACCTTGAAGCGAAGTGTTGACAAACTGCACACATGGACATTACCTTGAAGCGGAGTGTTGACAAACTGCACACATGGACATTACCTTGAAGCGGAGTGTTGACAAACTGCACACATGGACATAACCTTGAAGCGGAGTGTTGACAAACTGCACACATGGGTATTACCTTGAAGCGAAGTGTTGACAAACTGCACACATGGGTATTACCTTGAAGCGGAGTGTTGACAAACTGCACACATGGGTATTACCTTGAAGCGAAGTGTTGACAAACTGCACACATGGACATTACCTTGAAGCGGAGTGTTGACAAACTGCACACATGGACATTACCTTGAAGCGGAGTGTTGACAAACTGCACACATGGACATAACCTTGAAGCGGAGTGTTGACAAACTGCACACATGGGTATTACCTTGAAGCGAAGTGTTGACAAACTGCACACATGGGTATTACCTTGAAGCGGAGTTTTGACAAACTACACATATGGACATTACCTTGAAACAGAGTGTTGACAAACTGCACACATGGACATTACCTTCAAGCGGAGTGTTGACACACTGCACACATGGGTATTACATGTACCTTGAAGCAGAGTGTTGACAAACTGTTCACGTGGACATTACCTTGAAGCAGAGTGTTGACAAACTGCACACATGGACATTACCTTGAAGCGGAGTGTTGACAAACTGCACACATGGACATTACCTTGAAGCGGAGTGTTGACAAACTGCACACATGGGTATTACCTTGAAGTGGAGTGTTGACAAACTGCACACATGGGTACTACCTTGAAGCGGAGTGTTGACAAACTGCACACATGGACATTAACTTGAAGCGTAGTGTTGACAAACTGCACACATGGACATTACCTTCAAGCGGAGTGTTGACAAACTGCACACATGGGTATTACCTTGAAGCGGAGTGTTGGCAAACTGCACACATGGACATTACCTTCAAGCGGAGTGTTGACAAACTGCACACATGGACATTAACTTGAAGCGGAGTGTTGACAAACTGCACACATGGGTACTACCTTGAAGCGGAGTGTTGACAAACTGCACACATGGACTTTACCTTGAAGCGGAGTGTTGACAAACTGCACACATGGACATTACCTTGAAGCGGAGTGTTGACAAACTGCACACATGGACATAACCTTCAAGCGGAGTGTTGACAAACTGCACACATGGGTATTACCTTGAAGCAGAGTGTTGACAAACTGTTCACGTGGACATTACCTTGAAGCAGAGTGTTGACAAACTGCACACATGGACATTACCTTGAAGCGGAGTGTTGACAAACTGCACACATGGGTATTACCTTAAAGCGGAGTGTTGACAAACTGCACACATGGACATTACCTTGAAGCGGAGTGTTGACAAACTGCACACATGGGTATTACCTTGAAGCGGATTGTTGACAAACTGCACACATGGGTATTACCTTGAAGCGGAGTGTTGACAAACTGCACACATGGGTATTACCTTGAAGCGGAGTGTTGACAAACTGCACACATGGACATTACCTTGAAGCGGAGTGTTGATAAACTGCACACATGGGTACTACCTTGAAGCGGAGTGTTGACAAACTGCACACATGGACTTTACCTTGAAGCGGAGTGTTGACAAACTGCACACATGGACATTACCTTGAAGCGGAGTGTTGACAAACTGCACACATGGACATTACCTTGAAGCGGAGTGTTGACAAACTGCACACATGGGTATTACCTTGAAGCGGAGTGTTGACAAACTGCACACATGGACATTACCTTCAAGCGGAGTGTTGGCAAACTGCACACATGGACATTACCTTCAAGCAGAGTGTTGACAAACTGCACACATGGCCATTGCCTTGAAGCAGAGTGTTGACAAACTGCACACATGGCCATTGCCTTGAAGCGGAGTGTTGACAAACTGCACACATGGGTATTACCTTGAAGCGGAGTGTTGACAAACTGGACACATGGGTATTACCTTGAAGCGGAGTGTTGGCAAACTGCACACATGGACATTACCTTGAAGCGGAGTGTTGACAAACTGCACACATGGACATTACCTTGAAGCGGAGTGTTGACAAACTGCACACATGGACATTACCTTGAAGCGGAGTGTTGACAAACTGCACATATGGACATTACCTTGAAGCGGAGTGTTGACAAACTGCACACATGGGTATTACCTTGAAGCGAAGTGTTGACAAACTGCACACATGGGTATTACCTTGAAGCGGAGTGTTGACAAACTGCACACATGGGTATTACCTTGAAGCGAAGTGTTGACAAACTGCACACATGGACATTACCTTGAAGCGGAGTGTTGACAAACTGCACACATGGACATTACCTTGAAGCGGAGTGTTGACAAACTGCACACATGGACATAACCTTGAAGCGGAGTGTTGACAAACTGCACACATGGGTATTACCTTGAAGCGAAGTGTTGACAAACTGCACACATGGGTATTACCTTGAAGCGGAGTGTTGACAAACTGCACACATGGGTATTACCTTGAAGCGAAGTGTTGACAAACTGCACACATGGACATTACCTTGAAGCGGAGTGTTGACAAACTGCACACATGGACATTACCTTGAAGCGGAGTGTTGACAAACTGCACACATGGACATAACCTTGAAGCGGAGTGTTGACAAACTGCACACATGGGTATTACCTTGAAGCGAAGTGTTGACAAACTGCACACATGGGTATTACCTTGAAGCGGAGTGTTGACAAACTGCACACATGGGTATTACCTTGAAGCGAAGTGTTGACAAACTGCACACATGGACATTACCTTGAAGCGAAGTGTTGACAAACTGCACACATGGGTATTACCTTGAAGCGGAGTGTTGACAAACTGCACACATGGGTATTACCTTGAAGCAGAGTGTTGACAAACTGCACACATGGGTATTACCTTGAAGCGGAGTGTTCACAAACTGCACACATGGACATTACCTTGAAGCGGAGTGTTGACAAACTGCACACATGGACATTACCTTGAAGCAGAGTGTTGACAAACTGCACACATGGACATTACCTTGAAGCAGAGTGTTGACAAACTGCACACATGGACATTACCTTGAAGCGGAGTGTTGACAAACTGCACACAGGGTTCTTCTTCTCACTCTCCTCATCATCATGGTTGGATATTCACTGGAGTCTTGAACATCATTTGGATGGTGCATTCTGATAACAAACAAATACACTCTGGTTATGAATCATGTCGGGAAATCCATGTAGAATTAGAACTGTTCTGCAGGAATGAATTGTTTCATGAGTTTTTTCACGAGTTTTATGTATACTTTATCAGCTTCACAGCTGGTCTTGTTAGATAGGTGGTCGCTCTATACAGTGTCTTCAGTACTGAATTGCGTTTGGGGTTATCATAGGGGTTGCCGCTTAAGACAGTTGGTCACTGTTTAACACTTGTCCTGGTTTGACTGTATTATTATACAAAAAGAGGTAGTGACTAAGGGAGCAGAAGACCGATGAATACAAGAAAATAGCCTGACCGGTTTCGTCGCTTTGGTAAAGACAAACCAGAGGAGAATGATGGAGAATGATGGTACGTCTCTCTTTATATTTAGACTGTATTGCTAAGTGAGATACTGAAAACAAGGGACTTTATGAGTTTTGATAACCATGAAATAAAACCAACCTGAGGTCACTGAATATCAATAGATGTTCACAGTTTCCCTGGTGCATGAACAGATATGGCTGACCCAAACGGATGGATAGATCCTCAAACTTGACCTTCTCCATTGTAGTGGATTCCAGAGAGTCAAATCCACGAGGTTTGGAACTCGCCCAGTCCATAATTAGCCTACAGAAACAGAATGGTGACACAGAATGAGGAGTTTATGGAGATAATACCTAGTTCACTTAATTTATGACAAGAAAGAAAGACACTAAGTATCGTGTTATTCAGTTGTTTTCTAATAGGAATCTAAATCTTCAATGTGTTGGTACGGTTATGTTGTGTTCCTGAGTAAGCTTAAAATGAGAGCATCTGCAGCACAGAGTAAAAAGAGGAACAAGTCATATAACAGAGACTTACTTGCTATAGTCTTTACAATCTGGATCTCGAAAATCATTGTAGAACTTTCCTTCAATGAAGAAGAATGCAGACTTATATACATCCTACAATAAAAAATGTTGACTTGTGTGACTCACGATTTGAAAATGCTTGAAATAGAGACAAAGCAATAACTGGGTGTGCAATTATTACAAAAGCTTTATTTCTTTTAAAAAATATACAACAATCTGGTTTTACAGCACAACCTTAGAGCATAATCAATCATTTTGATTTAACCTGTTAAAATAAGACAAATTTACCCGAGCACAGATATCCGAGGGAAGGTCTGGATTCTGACTGAAATCTCCTTCCACCATCAAGTCTGAGACACAGCGTATTTTATCCCTTAAATCAGTCAAGTATTGTGTGCCTAATACTTGATACACATGGGCAGTATGTAGCTGTAAAAATCACAAGACACAAACACTTTTACAGAGGCTATACTTAGTGTTGTTAATTGACTGTGTTATTATTCAAATACCGCTTTTGCCCAAGGGTAATATCAGCAGACGGGTCAAGAAGTTCCAATGAATTGGAGGTCATATTGGCCGAGCTCAAGTCCTATTGGCCGAGCTCAAGTCCTATTGGCTGAGTTCAGCTGAATGACATTTTTAGATGACCGAAGGTGTCACTTAGTCAGGTGAAATGACCTCACTCACAAATTATTCCAACAGTGATGCTGCAATGTGTAAGTTAAATCATGGTTTAGCTGGATACACTTTTGAACAGCCCAGCAGCAGCCCAGAGTAACTTACGTTAAAACAAACATGGAATATTGATAACACGCCATGTGGCTTAATGTGGGACTAATAAAACGATAAAAACTTGTTTTCGTTTTCATCTTTAGATTTATATTTAGGTATTACATTCTGAATATTAAACAGATCATATTCAATAGAATTTAAATCTTAAGCCAACCAGGGGTGAAAAAAGGATAATTCTTTTTCCACATTTGGTGACAAAAAGGTGATCCAAGATTTAAAGAAAAATAACTTCTTTCTTTAATTAGAATACAATTGAAAATGAATGTTAACTTTTTTACCGATGAGACTTTACTTTTCTTGGGTCCAGTTGGACAAAATGGTTCGTGAATGCGAACAGTGAGGACGGCAGTTCCTGCTTCTACTTGTAATTCAGGAGGTATTTCCACATCACTAAGGTTGTTTTTCCACTAGTAGGACATAAATAAAAGATATGACCGGATCAATTAAAATCATAATTCAAGAAATGATCTTATCATATTAAATTAATACCTTTTTAAATTGGGAATTAAAAGACACAGTACAGTACTTTAATAAATTTAAAACAACATTGATTCGGATGTAAAACTGAGAGCCATTTGTAGAAGGATGTTTGGATTAAGCCTTCAACTGTCTATATGTAAAACTGAGAGCCATTTGTAGAAGAATGTTTGGATTAAGCCAGCAACTGTCTATGTGTAAAACTGAGAGCCATTTGTAGAAGGATGTTTGGATTAAGCCTTCAACTGTCAATATGTAAAACTGAGAGCCATTTGTAGAAGGGTGTTTGGATTAAGCCAGCACCTGTCTATATGTAAAACTGAGAGCCATTTGTAGAAGGGTGTTTGGATTAAGCCTTCAACTGTCAATATGTAAAACTGAGAGACATTTGTAGAAGGGTGTTTGGATTTAGCCAGCACCTGTCTATATGTAAAACTGAGAGCCATTTGTAGAAGGATGTTTGAATTAAGCCTTCAACTGTCTATATGTAAAACCTGGGATGAATATGAAAGGGATATGAAACGCCTTTGTTTTGCAGTCAGTCGACTGGCAGTTGTTTGGCTCGCTATTGTTCTTGTCAGACACCCCGTGACGGCATTCCGCTCCGCTCTGAGAAAAGCTGAAAGCCGATGTCGTTGATATATGCCTATTTATAAGCTAGCAACACTGTCAGAATATTCAAAATGGCGATTGTTTTCTGTTGCTAGCTTACAAACGGGCATGCGCAGCCCATATATCAACGACATCGATATGGTTCGGAATGAATCGGAAAATACACAACACGGCTTTCGGCTATTCTCGGAGCGGATCGGAATGCCGTCACGGGGTGTCTGACAAGAACAATAGCAAGCCAAACAACTGCCAGTCGAATGACTGCAAAACAAAGGCGTTTCATATCCCTTTCATATTCATCCCAGGTAAAACATGGAGCCATTTGTAGAAGGATGTTTGGATTAAGCCAGCAACTGTCTATATGTAAAACTGAGAGCCAGTTGTAGAAGGATGTTTGGATTAAGCCTTCAACTGTCTATATGTAAAACTGAGAGCCATTTATAGAAGGATGTTTGGATTAAGCCTTCAACTGTCTATATGTAAAACTGAGAGCCATTTGTAGGATGTTTGGATTAAGCCTTCAACTGTCTATATGTAAAACTGAGAGCCATTTGTAGGATGTTTGGATTAAGCCTTCAACTGTCTATATGTAAAACTGAGAGCCATTTATAGAAGGATGTTTGGATTAAGCCTTTAACTGTCTATATGTAAAACTGAGAGCCATTTGTAGGATGTTTGGATTAAGCCTTCAACTGTCTATATGTAAAACTGAGAGCCATTTGTAGGATGTTTGGATTAAGCCTTCAACTGTCTATATGTAAAACTGAGAGCCATTTGTAGGATGTTTGGATTAAGCCTTCAACTGTCTATATGTAAAACTGAGAGCCATTTGTAGGATGTTTGGATTAAGCCTTCAACTGTCAATATGTAAAACTGAGAGCCATTTATAGAAGGATGTTTGGATTAAGCCTTCAACTGTCAATATGTAAAACTGAGAGCCATTTGTAGAAGGATGTTTGGATTAAGCCTTCAACTGTCAATATGTAAAACTGAGAGCCATCTGTAGAAGGATGTTTGGATTGTCAGCAACTGTCTATATGTAAAACTGAGAGCCATTTGTAGAAGGATGTTTGGATTAAGCCTTCAACTGTCTATATGTAAAACTGAGAGCCATTTGTAGGATGTTTGGATTAAGCCTTCAACTGTCTATATGTAAAACTGAGAGCCATTTGTAGGATGTTTGGATTAAGCCTTCAACTGTCTATATGTAAAACTGAGAGCCATTTGTAGGATGTTTGGATTAAGCCTTCAACTGTCTATATGTAAAACTGAGAGCCATTTGTAGGATGTTTGGATTAAGCCTTCAACTGTCAATATGTAAAACTGAGAGCCATTTATAGAAGGATGTTTGGATTAAGCCTTCAACTGTCAATATGTAAAACTGAGAGCCATTTGTAGAAGGATGTTTGGATTAAGCCTTCAACTGTCAATATGTAAAACTGAGAGCCATCTGTAGAAGGATGTTTGGATTGTCAGCAACTGTCTATATGTAAAACTGAGAGCCATTTGTAGAAGGATGTTTGGATTAAGCCTTCAACTGTCAATATGTAAAACTGAGAGCCATCTGTAGAAGGATGTTTGGATTGTCAGCAACTGTCTATATGTAAAACTGAGAGCCATTTGTAGAAGGATGTTTGGATTAAGCCTTCAACTGTCTATATGTAAAACTGAGAGCCATCTGTAGAAGGATGTTTGGATTGTCAGCAACTGTCTATATGTAAAACTGAGAGCCATTTGTAGAAGGATGTTTGGATTAAGCCTTCAACTGTCTATATGTAAAACTGAGAGCCATCTGTAGAAGGATGTTTGGATTGTCAGCAACTGTCTATATGTAAAACTGAGAGCCATTTGTAGAAGGATGTTTGGATTAAGCCTTTAACTGTCTATATGTAAAACTGAGAGCCATCTGTAGAAGGATGTTTGGATTGTCAGCAACTGTCTATATGTAAAACTGAGAGCCATTTGTAGACGGATGTTTGGATTAAGCCTTCAACTGTCTATATGTAAAACTGAGAGCCATCTGTAGAAGGATGTTTGGATTGTCAGCAACTGTCTATATGTAAAACTGAGAGCCATTTGTAGAAGGATGTTTGGATTAAGCCTTCAACTGTCTATATGTAAAACTGAGAGCCATTTGTAGAAGGATGTTTGGATTAAGCCTTCAACTGTCTATATGTAAAACTGAGAGCCATTTGTAGAAGGATGTTTGGATTAAGCCTTCAACTGTCAATATGTAAAACTGAGAGCCATTTGTAGAAGGATGTTTGGATTAAGCCAGCAACTGTCTATATGTAAAACTGAGAGCCATTTGTAGAAGGATGTTTGGATTAAGCCTTCAACTGTCAATATGTAAAACTGAGAGACATTTGTAGAAGGATGTTTGTATTAAGCCTTCAACTGTCTATATGTAAAACTGAGAGCCATTTGTAGAAGGATGTTTGGATTAAGCCAGCAACTGTCTATATGTAAAACTGAGAGCCATCTGTAGAAGGATGTTTGGATTAAGCCTTCAACTGTCTATATGTAAAACTGAGAGCCATTTGTAGAGCGATGTTTGAATTAAGCCTTATTTAACCCAGTCACAAAGATGTTCTATTTGTTTGTCCCATTAAACACTATACTTACCAGAAGTAGATCTCGCACTTTATATTTCATCTTCCGTAATCGAGCACGCTTATATTCATGGTTTTTAATCCGTTTCTCTACATCCATTTTCTGCATTCTATATTCCAAAATGTGCACAAAATTCCATGTTATTATTTCAAGAATGATTACCATAGATTGATTGATTGATTGTTTGGTGTTTTACGCCGCGCTCAAGATTATTTCACTTATATGGCGGCGTTGCCAGTTTTATTGTGGGAGGAAACTGGGCTCTGTGCCCGGAGGAAACCCACGACCTTCCGCTGGTAACTGGCAACCATCCCACATAGGATTACCATAGAAAGCCATTTGCTAAATTTATGGGTTTTTTTAACACATACTTTTAGTGAAGGAATTAAGTGTTTCACAAAAGTTTTTACGCAACTGCCATGGCAACTCATACTGTACATGTATGTTCATGGTTGCTATGGCAGTTATGTGTACACTCATGTTACATCACTTTGTGACCCAGCTCCACGTCACTGGTGGTGTGAAAGTTTCTATTGGTTTAAGCCACTGAGCTATGAAGACAGCAAAATAAGCATTTTACGAAGTAGAAAGTGTCTTCATTTTGATAACTACCATATAGAAGTCAAATAATCTTGAGTGTGGAGTGAAACAGTTGAAATGTTACAAAATGTAGTTAGTATGTACTAAGATGAGAATTAGACAACTGGGAAGTCAATATCTAAAAACAAAATTAAATTTACATACTTAACAGAGGCCAGCTTGACATCATCAGGTAAATTATTATATAACAATTCTGACGTGTTTAATTCGGAATTCAGGTCATCCAATAAACTTGATCGGCTGAAAAAAAAAATGTTTTATGACTGTATATTATTCATGCCTATTATCTTATCCAGTTGAATGTCTAAGATTGCCTTGCTATATATGTTCAGATATTTTATTTGCATCTAAATTGCATCTTTATTTTATTTGCACCTAGAATGGTTGCGCAATATTAAAATTGTATTTAATTACCCAATTGTGTCCACAAATGGGTTAATGTAGCGTTAAAAGTTTTAATGGCTGCAGCATTTGCTTATCCTTGCTTCCAAAAGCACTCTTTTTAAAGGGAGTTCATTTATGCATTGAGAAGGTAACAGTCAACTTTATTTCCATGAGCAGTCCATGTCAGTAATAGCAATGTTAGGGCTGTACTGTACACTGAGATTATGTCACAGCCACAGTCGATAACATGTGAGGAAATTTGTAAAACAGTTCTTGAGAATCTATCTCATATCTGATTTGATTGACTGATCTTTTTTGTCGCAATGACAGATATTTCACTTATGCCAGCGTTGACAGTTTTAAAGGGGGGAGGAAACAAGGCTCTTTGTCCTGAAGAATCCACCGACCTTCAAAGAGTACTTGCCAACCCTTCCAGAAAGGGCTATCCAATTTTCTGGGACTCACTGAGTGGGATTCAGGAGGCTTATATTGAATGACTGACTTATACTCTGTCAACCGAGCCCTCAAGGATATTTGATTCAAAACATTAACAAGAGTTAAACTTTAAGAAACTCATGACATAATATGCCCGCAAGGGTAAATTCCTTGTAGCAACCTATATTCATATTCAATACTAAAGACGTGCTTTCCGCAGAATCGACTGAAAAATCTTTTGGTACCCTAAACAATACTGTCACTGGGGCTTGGTCTGCAAAACAAGCGCCTTCAATGTCTTAAATCGATTGGAATATAAGTGTAAATATATAAACAATTTCGTAACTTCTCAAATATTATCTATATATTCTATAGTGGTTATACCCGCTAGTTACAGTTACACCATTCATTGTCATTTAACACCCCCCCCCCCCCTCCTTAAGTTACAGTTACAGCATGGCTTTAGGTGACTTATCTACCTGACCGGCAAAGTAAGTAAACCAGGATAGAGACACACGAGTGCGGCTATGGGTGACTGTGACTTTACCCTAACCAGCGATCATTAAAAATCTTTCCCAAGCTTGATCTACCTACATAGGCATATTTTTGTGCGTCTATGTCCTACCCTAGGCCCCTACTATACATTTCTCTTCTTTTCCCTATCCATTGACGAAATCTGAACCCAGAGTGATGTATTAACCTGCACAGGGCATTCAACTCTTCGTATGTTTCATCACAAATGCCCATTGCACCCTGGATAAGTTCTTTTTCGGCCGATTCGCTGTATGGCGCGAAATCAAAGTTTGCAGACAAGGCAGAGTTGAAATCTACTGTGAATTTTGTGATATCTAAAAGTTCAGACGGATGAACTGTTTGACGTACACTCGCAGACACCGATGCCTCCATCTTGTTAACTGAACGGCTCCATTAAAACCCAAGGTAAAAGTTAACACAATGTCGCTAATAATAAATATCGAGAAAATCTAACACTTTGAAAGAACGACTATTAAAGGAAGTTTTACAACCAGAAACCTGATTCCTAGTAATAGGGGCTGTTCAAATCGTTTTAGAAATCACCATTAGTTAGCTATTTATTAAAACCTGGGATTGAGATCACCCTAATTTTAACATGGAATCGTCTCGCGGGAAATTTGTTGTAGCTACAGCACACTGGGACTGTAAGTTCATCATTATTTATGCTTAGCTTTAGAGTTATTGCTGTAAATAATCCTCTAACGAGCTAGGGTTAACGCTATATACCGCAGCTAAACATTAGGGCTACTGGTACGTTTTTTTACCCCAAAGTTCCGGATAATTTGAGACCCATTACTGCCGTACTGGCACTGGCATGGCAGTACTGCATTAGCACTACGCCGTAGTACTACCACAGAGAGTAGATTGACTAGGCCTACTCTCTTTGGTATTACTACAGTAAACTTGTAGGGGAGACCGGGGCGCATTGGGACATGGGGTACAGTGAGACAAGCTCTCTATAGGCTATTTTTATATCAGGATACTTAAAGTGACATCATCAGATGAGGGCAAACCTCTTTTGCGATGTGACATTCTGTTGTATACCGATTTAGGAAGCACAGGAAAGTTTAAGGGGTAACATTTTTGTTTTTTCAGACTAAATGTAAATTTTTATTGGTGAATTATTTTTCAATTTTAGAGCATTGTTATATGCCATAGTTTTTAGGTGTCTATTTTATCATAATGTGGTAAAACCATAGTTTCTGTCTAAAAGTTTTTGAATGAACCTCCCTGCACAACTTTTGCCATGAGAAACAAAATGGGTAAGGGGGTCATTCGGGGTATATTTGGACATAACTGTAGTGTCGGGGTCCATTGGGCCATGGGATAACGGTATCATAATGCTTACATTTCTACCACAATACAACTATAATGTTGATTTTCACCTATATTCCAATGACTAAGTCTAGTACAACCTAGTCCGCAATATGTTGAGTGGATTGAAGGATAAATTCTGATACGCCCGCACAGGCTTCTTCAAGTGGTATTGAAGAAGCCCGTGCGGGCGTATCAGAATTTATCCTTCAATCCACTCAACATATTGCGGACTAAGTACAACCATTCTTTCAGTTGCATGTGATTTTTCAAGCATCATTTTAATAAAGCTATATTTTGATCAGTCCCATGCTCTTATAGTGTCAACTAAAATTCTTTTAAGGGCCATTTTGTCTAATCGGTTGTATTCAACTTTATCGTTGACAGACACCGTTTGTAGGCTATTATTCATTTGTTAAAACAATAAAGAAGCAAAATTTCTTCAAGCAATCAGTTAATTTCATTTTTACTTTAACGTTGACACTGTCCCAATACACCCCATAGACAATCCCAATTTACCCCAGCCAAGGGGTAAATTGGGACACTTTTTAGAAAAAATGTAAATGCCTATGTCCTCGTAAATATACATAAAATACCCGAAATGAAGCAAGGATATTAATCAGATTGACATTGTGTTTCATATAAATGTTTTCTTTTAGTTGACATTGTGTTTCATATAAATGTTTTCTTTTAGTTTTATGTGCATCATTTTTCTGTCAGACTTCAAAAGTTTGCAAAGTGGCCCAATGCGCCCCGGTCTCCCCTACTACTAGTACTAGTAGGCACTCAGGAAGCAGGTAGTGCACTCAAGACTTTTATTAATAATAGAGCTGTTACTGTCACTGTGTTAAGCCCATACTGTTATGTTAAAAATGTCCACATTTGTGTGTAATTGTAAAAATATGAAGACAATTACTGAATAAGAGAGGTTGATGTTCGATCATTAACCGATGAAATGATTGACTTGAATATAAGGAAAATCTTGACTTTAGCAACGAAATAGTTTTTGAAAAGTATACAAAATTTAAATTTTATTTTAAACAAATGGGGCCACGCCCCAAGCGAAACTCCTAACCTTCCGTTAGCACCTGGCAACTCTTCCACATACGACGATCAAGTTAAAAATCCACTCAGAAAAGTGTCATGAGCTGCCAAATACAAGAAAAATTTTCTTGTAGCAAAAAATAGTACTTATTAGTAGATAGTTTAGAAAAAAAAATGCCTTCCTCTCAGTTTCAGAAATTATATATATATGAGTTCATTTATGCTGGTAGGGCTTTCACAACCAACCAAGTTGAACACTCCCTGGACATACCATCTGAGTTATTTATTTACCGAGTACCGGTACAGTACTCCAGCTTTTTATGTACTTTTATCAGCCGTGACCTAGATTTAGATACAAAGTAAGGTCAGATATACATGTAAGTAAGCTACAAGTTACAATTACACTTTCATCAACTCTATTCTTAACCAAAGAAGTTTTGATGAAAGTGTTGTATAGCTGGCTTTTTCATTGGTGTACATTAAGTATTCTCTGGTTCTTTTGTTCTTGTTAAAGTTTTGCTCCAATATTTATTGCCAATCTAGAGCACCATTCTATTTGTCCTGTAATTGTTTTTATGACATCATATGATTTATCTTAATGTAAGTCAGTTAGATTAATCCAATATTACCACTAGAATGAAATTGATTGTGATGAAAGCTTCTTTAAAAACCACAATAAATCTTATTTTCCTGGTTTGGGGGTGTGGGGGGAGTTTACATGCAAAATTAACAGTCAAATAAAATAACATAGATACAGTGTATACTCTACAAAAACTAACTCAAGTTATGTTGCAATACAGTATTTTTAGGATATGTACAAGATATTAGGTCATGTGACTTCAAAATGAGGTCAAAATTCTATTTTCAAACACGGCCAACATATCTGGACTTGTTAGAAAATACACTTTTCATTGGTGAATGGGGACTGAGTAAAGTATTTAAATCTTTACTCTGTCGATGTTTTGTAGTATGTTATACTTCTGTTGCTTGGATTTTCTTATTTCCAACACTTCGGTTTGAAAGGTAGGATATGTGAATTTGGTGAAAAAGAATACTGTACATTCTGTGATAATAGAAAACTGGAACTAATTCAGTTGAAAAAAATAATAATGTATTAATACTGTACATTCTACCACGTGGAGCAACATGTAAAGTTTGCAATGAGAATGGATTAAATTTCCACCTGGAGCAAAATGTCATATTTGAAGACGTATAAACTTACCAATAGTTGCTTATTTCCTTCATTCAAGGCCATTTTGATGTTCAACCTAGACCAGCCTATATGGTTAACAGCTCCTGGTTTATAAAATTGGAACTCCTCAATATGTTAAAATTCAGCTGTGTTTTAATACTCTGACATGTATTGTCTGATACCGTTGATAGTTTACAAAACAAATTTGGGGTTATTTCACCTCTATTCCTACTTTTATCCGATTTTCCTTCAGTTTTTTTTATTCCTGTATATTTTATAAAAAGTGTGGTTAAAGTTTTGCTGGGTCACAAATTTAGGGTTATTTCATCTCTATTCCTACTTTGTTTTCCTTTTATCAGATTTTTTTTTCTTCTCTGCTTTTTTAAAAATTCTTTTAGACTTAAAATAGTGTGGCAAAATTTTTCACTTTTTTTTCGTGCTCAGATTTTCATTCTATACTATTGTAATAACATGAACTATCCATTGGTTATTTATTTACTCCTTTCCTTGTCCTCAGAAACTAAACCATAATGATACCTTGGGGAGCAGTCGCTGGCTTTGTTGCTAGTCAGGTGGTCGGAATTGTTTGGTACCATCCAAGTGTATTTGGAAATTCCTGGATGAAAATGGTATTTCCTGGAAAAACTCAGCAAGAATTGTACTCAAAATCTGGATCAGCCTTTCTCGTTTCGACAATTGGTCATATGGCTCTAGCTGGAGTACTTAATCACATTTATTTGTAAGTCGTTTTATGTGATATAATCCTCGTTGATGACAATCTGTTTACAGCTTAATATGAAAAAAGTGGGAATTTTGGCAGCTCATGTCACTTTTTAATTAGAAAATGTTGAAAACAAGTTGATGATCTGAAATTAAACAGAAGTTATGCTACATGTAATTGGCCCAACACAAGACCTGTATGCCCATGGTGTCTGTCAATGCAGCAGTCATTTATAAAACAGTTTCACCCTGGCATGATAATATGTAATTGTAAATAAGGTACATTGTAATAATACTATGTTTGCGTTGTTCTCTCACCCATGTACTGTGTAGGCATTGAAGGGGAAGTGGGGGCCTATAGACTGACATGTTTAATGATTTGTTCTTCTCTAATAGCTGTTATTTGAATTGGTTTCAGGGATCACTTTGGAGTAGACAGTATGACATCGTCACTTCGTGCAGGCCTTGCAGTCTCTGGAATCGTAGCCCTGTCAGAGATTTGCCATGTGATGTTTGCCCAGAAAGCCTGGAGCCTGTTTGCCATTGACCAGGGTTTTAATGCTGCTGTTATTCTGTCTATTAGTGCTGGTATTGGTTATTTTGTTTAATCAGTCATTCATCATCACATGCACATTTATATAGATGTTTTTCTATCATGTTGTAGAACATATCATACATAAGCTACATTGGCTTGAAAGTAAAAAGTTTTTATTGGTTATGGAAATCGTAATAATATTCTTGTTGATTTTTAAGCTTCACTTTTTATATTCCATGATGTAGTTTTATACTCTGTGTATATCAGTGTACTATACTATCTTCTTTGATTGATTGATTGGTATTTTTGTAACACTTGTGATTATTTCACTCAAGGGAGAAGAAACTAGACCCCATTTATTCACAATGACAAAAAAAATGGCTTATGCCAATATCATTTTCAGGTTTTTCTATTTTTATATACATTTGTACTTCGTAGGGTTTCATTATTTTTTCAAATAAAAGAAGAATTAATTTTCTATTTGTTGTTCTTTATATCTGCTTTCATTTTATAATTATTATTTGTCAAACATAAAAAGGATTTCATGATTGATCTGCATATGAATACTGAATGTTCTTCCTCGCAGAAGTTTCTGGGACTCTGATCAGTTCAATTCATTTCGCTTTTAACCTGCGTATTCCTTGTCAAACTTTTGTTAAAATGGCATGAACTGCCAAAATTTGGACTTTTTTTTCATAAATTCTGATTGTCAAGAGAAGTTCATCACTTGAAGTACATGTACCTTGTGAAAAACCAAAGGATTGACACTGAAATAAAAAATGTTGATAAAGGCAATAACCAGTACGTAGATATGTGCTAATAACGGACAAAGTTCAAATAGCTGGGATGTACTACAGTTTTGTGATTTTTGTTGCTTTATAAAACTTACTACCTAAAAGTACATTCCTGAGATTGGTCTTTAATGGTATCAAAATTCTAGCTAATTCTGCTTCAACAAAATTTCCCACATTTTTGGCAGTTCATGCCACTTTAAGATCATCACAATTGGTAAAAAGCCGAACATTGTGAAATTAAAAGAAGAACACATAAATCAACATTCACATGTTTAAAACAGTAAGTGTATATACATACCTTTGAGCCGATAAAAGATCTAGATAAAATATCTAATATAAATGTAACATAATACATTAAAGGTACCCAATATTGTTTTAAAAATTTACAGATGAATTAATTTACTAAAATGTTACAGTACACAAGATGCATGTAAATAATAATGGTTATGTATGTATAAACAACTATTAAAGTATCCCTTCAGCTTGTAAAAAGTAAACAAATATAAAACTTACAAAATTGTATGAAAACTTGTAACCATAAAAATATCACAGATATTAAACAAAACAGTGAAAAAAATTATTGTCGTCAATTTCATTAATTAATATGCCATTGTATACATGTACCAGTAACTGGTTGGCAACCAAAGCTTTTAATTGAATTCAAATTTCATCTTTCTTAAATAAGAAAAACTTTTGTACCAGACACAGAAGTTGAGCTTTATTCTCACAATACTAGGCTTAGTTTCAGGAGAATGCTATTTATGGGAAGTCACAGTGAGATTGCCAAAAGGTTCTGTTTTGATTAGTCATATACAGGTTTAAAAGAGGATTTTGGGCCTCTTGAGTCACGGTTAAAATTTACAACAGCGTTATTTCCTTGTGGTCTAGTTTGTTGTGGGATTGCGCCCTCCCCTTGGGTGAGTGCCCTGTAGACTGAGTCATCACTCTCCTCTCCTGTCAATGCGATATTTCTCAAGTCTGGCATCTCAGCGAATGGAAGATACTGTTCACCTGAAAACAAACCCAAGTGCTCTCAGAAATAACATAGGCGATTCTTTAACTCAGCTTAATATAGTTTGGCATAACCAAGGAGATTTAATGTTCTGTGAAAGATTTTGACAGCCTTCTGCTGTTTACAGCCAATCTGATGTACTATGTTTAGGGGGTTAATCTTATTTGTAAGACTATTGGACAAGTCATGGCTGGTTGGCTATACTTTGCCTTCAACCAGGTTTTCTTAGAGAGGAAACCAAGCTCTTTTTGTCTGTAAAAACACCCAGCCTTCGGCAGATACCTGGCAACCATTTTACAGTAAAACCCTTCTCAGATATTTTTCTTTGGATTGACTCCAAACCCACGACCCTTGTGTCTCGGCATAAGAGTAGGTACCGTACCTACTGAGCCATACCTCTCTGTCTGTCACAGAATTGTGGCTGGGTTTGTAGGGGTATATCCTTTCTTGCCAAAGTGTCACTCGTAAGAATCCCACTACCCCCAATATGGAAAGGTTGCCAGTTACCTGCCAAAGGTCTGTGGTCCCTTCTGAGCACAGCGCGGTTTACTCACTAAACCTCGCTATAAGAACTGAAATAATCTTGAGTGGGGCATAAAACATCAAGCAATCAATCCATGGCTTATGGATAATATTTGACTTCAACCTACAGAATTATGATTGGCAGGAGTCGAGAGAAGAGAAAAAAATGTGTCAATATTTAAAAGCCCACTTGCCGCCGTAACCTGTTTGACATTTGTTAAGAAACCCAATTTGCACCAGCTTACCACAGCTAAAACCACTAAAGTTAAACATAGCATACATAAAGCATGTCCAATTAGGTTTAGAATGTATAAATGAGGGTGAAAAACAAACGAAGAATCGAAGCTCGATTACAACAACAACACTGATCAGTGTTTGTTAACTTTCGTGTTGGATTACCCTCATCCAAGCGTTTTTGTCTGTGGTTTGCACTCGGCAGGCTTTTATAGTCCCTCTTACTAGATCGTTAGTATGTATTTCTTAGATAAAGTTTCCGTAAAATTATACTTTGTCGTTAGATCCCCCACACGACTCAAACCATTACGGCACTTTTGCACACGACCCGGTTCGAAATTTGTTGACATTACGGGCACCTAACAATTCAAATTTTCAAATTCAATTTAAAAATACAAAATGACGTCCAAACTTTTAAATTTTGGTAAAAATAGAAAGTTCCTAACTTATATTGTCTGGGAAAAATACAGAAAACGATCATTTTTTTTTAATGTAAACAATATTCCGGATTTTCGCGGCAAGTGGGCCTTTAAGATAAATAATCATGAGTAGACCTATGCAGTCAAATACAAACTTAAATACAAATAAAACCTTTCTTCAGTACTAATTCCAAACAAGCCTTTTTTTCACAGCCTTAAAAATGTATCTGACTTACCATGTGGCAGTCCAGCACTAATCCTCATCTGTTCAGTATCAAAGAATGTTTTATGTTCTTCCCAATGTTTATCACAGGCCGCACATAGAAAGTTGGAATCAAACACAGAACATCCGCAACCTGTACAAATCAAAAACAGAACATCCATAACCTGTACAAATCAAACACAGAACATCCACAACCTGTACAAATCAAACACAGAACATCCATAACCTGTACAAATCAAACACAGAACATCCACAACCTGTACAAATCAAAAACAGAACATCCATAACCTGTACAAATCAAACACAGAACATCCACAACCTGTACAAATCAAACACAGAACATCCATAACCTGTACAAATCAAACACAAAACATCCACAACCTGTACAAATCAAAAACAGAACATCCATAACCTGTACAAATCAAACACAGAACATCCACAACCTGTACAAATCAAACACAGAACATCCATAACCTGTACAAATCAAACACAGAACAACCACAACCTGCACAAATCAAACACAGAACATCCATAACCTGTACAAATCAAACACAGAACATCCACAACCTGTACAATTTCAAATCAAACACAGAACATCTACAACTTGTACAAATCAAACACAGAACAACCACAACCTGTATAAATCAAACACAGAACATCCATAACCTGTACAAATCAAACACAGAACATCCACAACCTGTACAAATCAAACACAGAACATCCACAACCTGTACAAATCAAACACAGAACATCCACAACCTGTACAAATCAAACACAGAACATCCACAACCTGTACAAATCAAACACAGAACATCCATAACCTGTACAAATCAAACACAGAACATCCACAGCCTGTACAAATCAAACACAGAACAGTAAGCTCAAAACACAATCCCCACTCACTTATATAGTGACATTGGCTGTTGTGTGTGTACCTTTGGCAGCTAAGTGACAACCCTTCCACATAGGGTGATTCAATGCAAAAACCCATTGAAAAATTATTTCATTTTTGTTGAGATGGAATAGGAGACTATTGTTCTGCTGAGCCACTGGTGCACCCCCGTTCAAATGAAAAGATAAAACTGTTGCAGTTTCCGATAGAAATAAAAAAAATCGTTCACAAAAATATATTGGCTGAGGCAATTCTGTTGAAAGTGTTGTAGTGGTATAAAGAGCATAGTATACTTGGCATAGCACAATATGTTATAAATGGAGAGTAATACACAAATAATGACAGAATAATTATGATGAGTAAGATACATATTTATGAGCACTAAAATACACGGGCACAGGGAAAATCTTCTTGTCTAAAATAACCACGGAGACAAGTTTCTAATTGTGTTAAAAAGAGGTATATCATTTAGACCTTTATACGATACAGGTGGACAAAATAACTTCCTTAAAAGGAACCACCTGAGGAAGTGTACTTTTCAATAAACTGAAGCCTCTCTTACCTCTGACCTTACACCTATGCATGCTATTTGGATCATGTTCCTCGTGGGTATGTTTACAGCGACATTTGGCTCTCCAACTGCTGGGATCAAAATCTCGTCTCCTCTGATGCCAAAACTCACCAATGTCTTCAACACGGGATGGAATCCAAGCGAACGCCTTGCAGGGACAGCCAGCCTGAATACACTTTACCTGTACACTGTGACCTGATTAACAGAACAACAAGGTTATAATACACTTCACCTGTACACTGTGACCTGATTAACAGAACAACAAGGTTATAATACACTTCGCCTGTACACTGTGACCTGATTAACAGAACAACAAGGTTATAATACACTTCACCTGTACACTGTGACCTGATTAACAGAACAACAAGGTTATAACACACTTCACCTGTACACTTTGACCTGATTAACACAACAACAAGGTTATAATACACTTCACCTGTACACTGTGACCTGATTAACAGAACAACAAGGTTATAATACACTTCACCTGTACACTGTAACCTGATTAACAGAACAACACAGTTATAAAACACTTCACCTGTACACTTTGACCTGATTAACACAACAACAAGGTTATAATACACTTCACCTGTACACTGTGACCTGATTAACAGAACAACAAGGTTATAATACACTTCGCCTGTACACTGTGACCTGATTAACAGAACAACAAGGTTATAATACACTTCACCTGTGCACTGTGACCTGATTAACAGAACAACAAGGTTATAATACACTTCACCTGTACACTGTGACCTGATTAACAGAACAACAAGGTTATAATACACTTCACCTGTACACTGTGACCTGATTAACAGAACAACAAGGTTATAATACACTTCACCTGTACACTGTGACCTGATTTACAGAACAACAAGGTTATAATACACTTCACCTGTACACTGTGACCTAATAAACAGAACAACAAGGTTATAATACACTTCATCTGTACACTGTGACCTGATTAACAGAACAACAAGGTTATAATACACTTCACCTGTGACCTGATTAACAGAACAACAAGGTTATAATACACTTCACCTGTACACTGTGACCTGATTAACAGAACAACAAGGTTATAATACACTTCACCTGTACACTGTGACCTGATTAACAGAACAACACGGTTATAAAACACTTCACCTGTACACTGTAACCTGATTAACAGAACAACACAGTTATAAAACACTTTACCTGTACACTGTGACCTGATTAACAGAACAACAAGGTTATAAAACACTTCACCTGTACACTGTGACCTGATTAACAGAACAACACAGTTATAAAACACTTTACCTGTACACTGTGACCTGATTAACAGAACAACAGGGTTATAACACACTTCACCTGTACACTGTAACCTGATTAACAGAACAACAAGGTTATAATACACTTCGCCTGTACACTGTGACCTGATTAACAGAACAACAAGGTTATAATACACTTCGCCTGTACATTGTGACCTGATTAACAGAACAACAAGGTTATAATACACTTCACCTGTACACTGTGACCTGATTAACAGAACAACAAGGTTATAATACACTTCACCTGTACACTGTGATCCCATTAACAGAACAAGGTTATAATACACTTCACCTGTACACTGTGACCTGATTAACAGAACAACAAGGTTATAATACACTTCACCTGTACACAGTGACCTGATTAACAGAACAACAAGGTTATAATACACTTCACCTGTACACTGTGACCTGATTAACAGAACAACAAGGTTATAATACACTTCACCTGTACACTGTGACATGATTAATAGAACAACAAGGTTATAATACACTTCGCCTGTACACTGTGACCTGATTAACAGAACAACAAGGTTATAATCAGTTCACCTGTACACTGTGACCTGATTAACAGAACAACAAGGTTATAATACACTTCGCCTGTACACTGTGACCTGATTAACAGAACAACAAGGTTATAATACACTTCACCTGTACACTGTGACCGGATAAACAGAACAACAAGGTTATAATACACTTCACCTGTACACTGTGACCTGATTGTTACAGAACAACATGGTTATAAAACACTTCACCTGTACATTGTGACCTGATTAACAGAACAACAAGGTTATAATACACTTCACCTGTACACTGTGACCTGATTAACAGAACAACAAGGTTATAATACACTTCACCTGTACACTGTGACCTGATTAACAGAACAACAAGGTTATAATACACTTCACCTGTACACTGTGACCTGATTAACAGAACAACAAGGTTATAATACACTTCACCTGTACACTGTGACCTGATTAACAGAACAACAAGGTTATAATACACTTCACCTGTACACAGTGACCTGATTAACAGAACAACAAGGTTATAATACACTTCACCTGTACACTGTGACCTGATTAACAGAACAACAAGGTTATAATACACTTCACCTGTACACTGTGACCTGATTAACAGAACAACAAGGTTATAATACACTTCACCTGTACACTGTGACCTGATTAACAGAACAACAAGGTTATAATACACTTCACCTGTACACTGTGACCTGATTAACAGAACAACAAGGTTATAATACACTTCACCTGTACACTGTGACCTGATTAACAGAACAACAAGGTTATAATACACTTCACCTGTACACTGTGACCTGATTAACAGAACAACAAGGTTATAATACACTTCACCTGTACACTGTGACCTGATTAACAGAACAACAAGGTTATAATACACTTCACCTGTACACAGTGACCTGATTAACAGAACAACAAGGTTATAATACACTTCACCTGTACACAGTGACCTGATTAACAGAACAACAAGGTTATAATACACTTCACCTGTACACTGTGACCTGATTAACAGAACAACAAGGTTATAATACACTTCACCTGTACACTGTGACCTGATTAACAGAACAACAAGGTTATAATACACTTCACCTGTACACTGTGACCTGATTAACAGAACAACAAGGTTATAATACACTTCACCTGTACACTGTGACCTGATTAACAGAATACCACGGTTAGAACCAGATCCTTTGTCTGTATTTCTCTAGATCAAGTTGGTAAAATAGTTATGAAAGGTTAGGTCCCTCAAACGGTTAAAATCATTAGGGTGCTTTTGTGCGTTCCCGGGCTGGGAGTTTGTTTACATTCTGGATACAAGTGGATAAGTTTCATATTAAAAATACAAAATGATGCCAAACATATTCTGTCAGAAAAAATTCAAAAATCCATCTACATTTTGTAAACATTATTCAGGATATGATTTTACAGGCCATAGGATTTCATGGAAACTATCAGTTCCGGTAGACTGTTGTTACCGTTGTTCTAAAACTGCGGAAACGGAAATCTGTTACCCATTATGAAAACCAGTATATGGTATGATGTATAACAAAACTAGCATCGGTACCGGTTGCTTCCCAGCATTTCAATATACGGAACCGATTCAATGTTTCTGATGGACACTGAAATTATATGGCCTGATTTTAGCAACATGCATGTAATGTTGTACGCCACTGTCAAACTTACCTGAATATTTATCGTGTTCTCCGAGTAAATGACCACAAAAACATTTTGACATTTTACTGACTCTCTGACAATCAAAATTCTGCCCAGGTAATCTCCAGCCAATATAAATGCCTGAAATGTAAGCAAACTGATTTCAAAGGAAATATTCTCTAAGCAGCAAATGAAATAGATTACAAATTTCACAACAAGTCTGTTTTACTTATGTCCAACTGATTAATTGACCCATTTTCCTGCTAAATTTAGCAAAGTTGAACAAGGTTAGACAATTTGTGCCAGGTTTGCATCCCTGTAAGAACCATTTAGTATTATAAAACTAGGTGTGTCCAGCCTTCTTAAGTATTAAGCATGGTGCCCTCCCCCACCCATCCCTGCCCTGTGAGAGGTTAAGTAAGGCCAACAATACTATTAAATACTGAATGGAACACACCTGTCTTCTGGGCTTCAATTGCAGCCTCCGTCTCAGGATCAAAGAGTTTTTTAAGTCGAGGAGCAAAGTCATCATTCATCGCTCTAGCAAAAGACATCACATCATAGTTTTTAGCAGGTTGAACAGGTCTGGCAGTGTAACCTATGAACAGTTAAATTTGGGAAAGATTAGACATTGCAGGAGGCAATTATAAGTTTGTTCAAGGCATTTCAAAAATTGCACAGAATGGAATATTACCATGAAAAAATGTGAAACAGGAGGCAGTGTAATCAAACACAATGGTGTAACTAAAATTGTTTCTAGGCATTGGAACCCTGTGTTTTGTTGCCTCGGAGGACATACAGTATTTACTTATGGAATTTCCGCGGGACTGAAGGATGCTTGTGCTTGGGTCTGTATTTTACCCGGTGTGAAGGAAGTGTGCGTTGCCTGAAGCAGCTAAGCTTCTGTATCATAGCAAAAGCAATTTAGCCAATCAGATTTCTAGAAATTACTTTAAGATTTCATCAGAAAATATATTGTTTAGTTGATTTTTTAATTTATATTTGACAGCCTGACACTTTGAATGGCGGTTTGACAATAGCAACAAAAGAGGCAATATCAGCATAAGCCAGTGAAAATATAAATAATCTTACCATGTGGTACGAGAGTACCATCCTTCATTTTAGTCATGGGAAAACCCTTATGTAGATGGGCAGGGATGACTTTCTGAGACTGTCTTGCAACCACAGATTTCGACGGATTTGGTTTTGCACCATCAGGCTTCTGTTTCAGCATACAGAAAAAGTAAAACATTACAACTAATCTGTCTATGTTAATCATTTGACATATCCCCCTTTTTAAGAAAATTAGAAACTTGTCAAGAAGATTTTCCCTGTACCCATGTATTTTTATGAACACCAAAAAACACAGGCACAGGGAAAATCTTCTTGTTTAAAATAACCAAGGAGACCATTTTCTAAGTGTGTTAAAATGGGGTAAATCATTTAGACCTTTATACCCAATCATTAATTGTTGTAATAAACTAAAGCCCATGCTATTCCATTAGGTTGATGACAGAAAAGAGTTTGGCTTTAGTCAGAATTTCCTGTAATATATTGCAGGTAGGAGACAGACAGCGGAATTTAGTCCTGCCTTGTAGATATTTCAAACACTTGTTCTCTTTATATTGCAATGACTAGCCATTGGGTCACACGTCAAGCCATTTTAATTAGAAGTAATTTGTATTCTTCTACTATGATCTTGGCCATATAGACCTTGTTATACTGAAACACAAATGGCATAGTTTTTTTCACGACACCTTCCCGGGTCCAAATTCAGACCCAAATGACAAACAGTTTGTAACGTTTGAATCCAAAAACTTTCCCTTTTCAAACGTTTGGGCTTCGTATCTGGCATGGTTTTGAAATGGTCCTTAACTGTGTATTTTAGTGTCCATTAATGTACATGTTGGCATATACATGTATGTATCAACAGATAAAGAGAAATAAGTATGTCGTCGGGATTGCTTTAATAATTTACTTTATTGAAGTGACTTGAATCTACAAGAGATTTAATCAGAAAGATTTGCCCCATGTTTGAAATACCTGTTTGGGCCTTGCTCCTTTCTCACCTGGGGGTGCTTTACCACCCAGTCCTCTCCCTCCAGGCCGACTCATTTTCTGTTATATTTAAAAAAAAGAAAAAATATATAACATTTTTGCCAATCCAGTCTATTTTTCCTGTTTAAGTTGAGATTGCTTACTTGGTCTGAACTGGCCAACCCCACTCATCTCTAATAGCTCCAGTCAGCTCTTACAATGTATGTGCATATATATATAAAATTTTGTTTTTTACAAAGGGCATACTAGTACCAAGAACTAGGTGGATGGACAAACTTCAATTTAAAGGAAAGGGCTATTTTAGTGATATAATAATTTACCTTGAAAACAGTGTTTCCTGAGTCTATAACAACAAGTCAACAATACAATGATTTCTTTCGTTTTTGTTAGCGAAAACAAGCATTTGTCCCACCGATAGGTCATGTGATCTATAAACCCAATTATTAGACTTGTTCTAAAACTAGAAAGTAACTCCCACTTAGACAAGTGTATAATAAAACCACTTATTTAAAATTGCAGATCTCTCATATAATACAATTGACAAACCAGAAAAATAGAGCCTGTGGGGGCACAGATCAATATCTTACCAGTATCAAGATCATCGAACATAAAAGTCATTCTGTGTTTTAAGGGCCTTGGTGTAGGATTGTATCAATTTCTGCAGTTTTCCCTGCCTTTAAATTGCCCAAAGAATACATTGATAGATTCTGCCGAAATATTGCTTTAAGCTGATATATCATCCACATGAATTTTTGTTCTTGTCATATGGATTTTGACTGGGGAAATTATATGGCATTATGTCTCTGCTGAACAGTTTTGATTATCAAAATCATGACCAATGCTGATCATGTATAGATGTAAACTATGATGTCCTTTCAAATAAAAAAAAAGTTAATATTGCTACATTCAATATATCTGTCACTCAATTATTTGAATAAGGGCTTCAAGCAGAAGTCAGAACCCCACACTCCCTTGGGGCTCATCTGAAAATTTTAAGCGAATATAGAACTGTTTCATCATCAAAAAATGCACCATTCCCATTTAAGTGACATGAGCTTGCCAAAGAACTTTTTTATAGATTCCAATTGTCAGGACAAATCAAGCCGATTGTAGACAGAAAAGTCCTCTAAGAAATGAAACAAAATTTCACACATACTTACATTTGGTAGTTTCCCAAATTTTCAAAGTGCAGATTTTGTAATTTGATTCGCAATTTAAATTGTTTGAGCAGACGATGTTGTCAACAAGCGATCGGCAAAAATTAGACAGTACAACAGAAGTCTTAAAAATCCAAAAAGAATAAGGAACTTCAACAAATAATATCTCCCAGAACCACATAAATCACATAACATTATGTCATATGAAAAATAAATATTAAAATTTTGCGGGAAGTGAGTTTGAAGCCGACTGATGTTAGGTCTGTCGATCGACTTGGATCAGTCATTGATTTCGATATCCAAGTACCTTCATAGTACGGGTTAACATAGGCAATACATAAATGACAGCTCCCTAAAAGTGTTTGTTCTGTTCATGGTTTTCGTTTACTGGTGTGAGGTTTTGGCATTTTAAAGTGGCCTTTTTCGTACAAAAGAAAGTAAGAACTTGACTAGTTTACTCTAGAATGTCAATTATATTCGATAAGGGTGCTCATGTGTGGAAATTTTTTAGAAAAAAAAATTATCACGGTTTCTCTCGCTGTTGACTTTTCAGTCGGACACCAGGCTGACTTTTTCCTTTCGATAAAGAAAACAGTCACCCAGCGATGTTAAACTATTTTAAATAAGTAACAAACAGGTACATCGACTTGGAACTCACAAAGTTACATAACTATGACCAAAGCCATTTTATTAGACGATCGAAGAATATCACATTTACCCTCGGTAACTGGTCCCCTCAGGCTAAGAGTTTGACTACGTAAGAGTAAGAGCCTAGCTGTTTGATACAATTTTGGGTGCGAATATAGAATAGGTCTGTCACCTGGAACTTACAGTAAAACACCTAGTTTCCTTTCAAATACACTGTATAATACCTTAGGGCACTCCATAATCGGAAAATCAGTCTTTACTTGCACAAAAATCGCTCACATTTTAACTAAATTCGCCGATTTCACGCTACACACAAACAATTTCAAACATTCGGCTCGCCATCTTTGCTTCATTTAATGCATGAGACAGGACATTGCACGAGCTTGTCTAAATACAAGTCTCTCCGTCAGTGTTCAACTTCAACATAGAGCCGATACTGCGATACGGCTCTACATCAACCCTATCAACCTTTTTTTTTACTGTGACTTCAGTCTTCAGGGTTATTTCTTTTTTAATTTATGTTCGTTATTAAAAATTCATAAAAAAAAAGAAAACCTGGGGGGTGATAGGGGGGCTTGCCTAACGATTATGACATATTTACGCCTTTTTACGGTGACCGACCATTTCTCGCCCGCAGGGGTCGAAATGATCAAAATTTTCCACCTGTCACACGAGACAGGTAGATTTTTTTCCTACCTGTCACAAATATTTTCCACCTGTACAAGTATTTTCGTCGTATTAGTGTATTAGGTGGCACTTGACAGTAATCTGGAGTGTGGAGGTGTGTGTGTGCACATACTAGTGCTGCTTGCTTTTCTTTTAATATCTTAAATTCTGAATAATAACTGTGAAATAATATTTACAATTGTACTTGAAAATAAAATAAAAGCAAACAAAAAATTCTAAATTGTTTTCTTTTTCATTGATGACAAATAGAACTTCCAGTTTTGTCTTTGGGGATGAGTAGGGGCCTATAACTAGTAATATGTCGATGAAAGTGAGGGTGGGTGGGGGGAGGGGTTATTCATTAGCTGCCAAAATTCACACTTTTTTCATAATTTTTGATCATCACGACAGTAAGAGGCTTTGAAGGCCATCAAAAAACTAAATTATTGGCGTTTAAATGAGGAAAATCCATACAGTATGTGGCCTGTGCAAACCGAAAACATGTTCTAAAAGTTAGTTCAAAACAATACTTATTCGTGCATTTTTGAGACTAGAAGTAGAAGCCCTAAAAAGCTTCTGAAATATACGTCGTCAGAAAAATAGCCAATAATTTCAACATTCTGTTTTGATGTCAAAATATCAACATTTTGGCAGCGCATGCCACTTTAACGAAGAGAATAATTTTAATAGCTGTTGCTTTCTCACATTTGTTTATAAAATAAACGGAAACTTCCAATTTGCTTGACCATTACGAATTTACGGCATTAGACTAGTACTGTGGTGTTGAGAGAGTACACGACATGTGGCATACAATTGTTTTAAAAACTCCCGTAGCTATCGCCGTATCGGCATCGTATAAAAAAATGCCGCTGTCATTCAATACTGAATTTTGCTTGTCAATGGAATTCATGCATATGCATAAAGAACATACTCAAGCCGTTCTAGGTTTAAATACTTTTTTTTTTTTCGAAATGTTAATTTTTTGTTCACTTGGCACCATGCAAAAACTACATAGGTTTGAGAAATGAAAGCGTCAAATTAATTTCACTTTCGCTATTTCCCTTATGGAGTTATGCCACCGTACTAAACCAGTAAACGTGCGCGCCGTAGGCCTACTTTGTCCTTTACTGCCTTTGTTTCGCTTTCTTTGTACATGTATCTTGTATTTGTTTCATAACAATTAAATTCTCGCGTCGTGTAAATATTTTGCTTTGACTCGAGAATATTACGCATTGATTCTTTTAAACCTCCGTGCTGCCGTGTCACAAGAAACTTGCGCATTACGTTCTATTCATCGTCCATAAGCTTGAGGTACTGCTTCCGCAGCAGGCTTGGAGACGTTACCGGTCACTTTTCACTGAGAGCCGTCACCTTAGAATCGGCTGACAGGCCCTGACTGACTAGAGACGTTCCACTATGGACGTAAGCTGTTTGGTGCCACCACTGAAAGATCGGTTTTAACATCTAAACTTTAACAATGTTTTTCTTCTTCAAACAAATCTTTTTTAAAATACTTTCATTGACTGTAGAATACTAACTAATAAATACATATGACTACTTATTAACATGCACCTGTCGCATGCGACAGGTAGATTTTATTTGGACCTGTCGCACGTCAAAACTACCTGTCATCGACAGGTGGACAGGCGGTTATTTCGATCCCTGCGCCCGTAGGCCTACAGGCTACAGTAGGGCCTACATGTATTTCCTTCTTCATTTCTTCTTCTAAAAATTCATTAAAAAAAAAAGAAAAAGAAATCTTGGGGGGGGTTCTAGGGGGGCTTGCTCCCGCTGACAATCATAAAATATTTACAATGACCGACCATTTTTTATTGACAGAAGAAATGTTCAAAGTGACGGACCTATTCTATGACTATATGATATCCTGTCCCAATTTTGCATGTTTATTTTTTCCTCTCATGTAACATTTTAATACAGGATGAAATCTGACATTATCAGGATGTCAGTATAGTCTAGTACATGGCATAAAAAGAAAGGACTCCCCATATTCAAGCAAAAACTTACTATTATAGTACTAAGTATACAACTGACTGATCTTTAATCACCCAGAAATCGTTCCCGCCATCTTCCATTTGTAAATAATGCGGAAGTTACCATGGCAATCTAAATATTATTTTTTGTAAGGAAACTATTTTCGATGCCATACCGATTTTTACTTCAAGGATATCAACATCAAATAAAATACTGCTTTATTTTCTGTTCATTTTTTAGAAATATAAAAAGGTAACGCAGATTCTCGTAGAAGGCGAGGATGAGTCAATAATGGCCGAATGGGGTAAGGAGGCATGGGTTTTTCGCATATGGTCAGTTATTTGATAGTTAACTCATGTTCGCTTGTATTCTATATCTTGATCTGTTGTTTTTTAGACGCTGAAGATTTCGAAGCGGACAGCGGATTTGCCGCCCCTGGAACCGTTTCTGATAAATGGGCTGGAGAAGACGAAGACGACGGTGTAAAGGTACAACAACAACAACAACGTCCCCCAACACTTTTCATAGCCGAGAAATCTGGGCTGTGTCAGATTTTATATATTTCATCATTCGGTCGTCAAAACCCAAGTTTTCTACCACGCTATATACATACAGACATAAACAGGTTGGCAAAACGTTCGATCTGGAGTCCACTGACTCCAGAAATGCATAACGAACCATAGTCCGCAATTAATTCAACAAGTTAAATCCGACTCGTTATCTATATTCTGACATTTGCTGGTCGTCGGAATTTAACATCTCCGACACCTTTTCTGTAATGCTGTTTTGGACAAATATGAAACTTTACCTTAAGTCAGAATTTTCATTTCTTAAGATTCCTGTGTTGATGACAACATGTTTCATAGTTTTCTAGTGGTTTTTATCGGTAAAATTCCGAAATATTTGTTGTTTTGTTACAGACAATTTCAAATCGCGTCTTTCAAAAAAACAACGGCCACAAACACAACAAACCGTTTAACCAAAAGGGGGGTAATTGTCTTGTTCAGTCTCGCGATGGCTGCACACTTTCAAGCTATCCGATAAATCCCTGAAGCTGGCGATAGCACGTGGCTGACAAAAATGCAAAATGACAGATTTTTTTCTTTTTTATTTCATCAAATAAGCAGATAATTTTACTTTTACATTCTTTCAACACAACCTCAACCCCGTACGAATATTGGGGTCGCCGAAGTCAACCATGGCAACCGATCTCGATCATGCGCAAAGATATTTTCATCCCATTGGACTTTCGTCGGTTCAGTGCATCACTAGTTAAACAATGGCGGATAGTGAATTCCGTCCTGACGACATAATGAAAATCAGATTATTGAACAAGGAGGCGGGTAAGGAATTCACTTTGGGGAATTAAGTCCGCAATATGTTGAGTGGATTGAAGGATAATTTCTGATACGCCCGCACGGGCTTCTTCAATACCACGTCAACATAGGGTACATTTGAAAAATCTAAGAGTTGCTCTCGGAATTTTAAAAAAATGATAACTCGCAATTTTTAAACAATACTCACCTAAAATTTTGTCCGAAAGCATCTTTGATAATCCCTTCGTAGAGCTAAACCATCATATGTGACCTTAAAATCTGTTAGCAGCAAATTTCGCGGGCGATCACACCGTCATCTACCGCGAACTTTCATATCATGCTCGCCACAACAACCGGTAACCGCTGTCGGGGAAGATCGGTGATAACACAATTGGAATTTAAACTTAAAGAATTTCGTTGTTTGGCGATGCGTATGGTCACAGATGATGGTTTAGCTCTACGAAAGGATTATCAAAGATGCTTTCGGACAAAATTTTAAGTGAGTAATGTTTAGAAATTGCGAGTTATCATTTTTTTAAAATTCCGAAAACAACTCTTAGATTTTTCAAATGCACCCTATGTTGACGTGGTATTGAAGAAGCCCGTGCGGGCATATCAGAAATTATCCTTCAATCCACTCAACATATTGCGGACTAAACGAACCATAGAAATTAGAATAGTGAGTTGGGTAGGTGAAAAAAAAAAAAAAATACCCCTCCGTTCTCTTCAACCCCTACCGTAATGCACGCTTTGCAGTGCAACAACAATGCAGTAGACTTCAAGCTTTGCATTGGTGAGATTTTTTTTCTTTAAAAAGTGAATCCGTTAACTTATTTTCTAAAACCCATAACCAGGTTTGGGAACGCTGCTGATCGGAAGGTTGTCCACCAATGGGTGGGTAAACAGCTGCTACACCGCCGGACGATGGAGAGTAGACCCGTTATGACAAAAATGACAATTTCCTCTCTAACTGCCTCCTTATCATTGAAATCAAAATGCAAATGGCAGAGACGATAATTAGTGCTGAAACGAATACTTGAATATTTGCGAACGAATACTAAATCGGTAATATTCAAATACTGATTTACTATTCGAATATTCATTAACTCATTTGGACGCTTACAAATTTTCAACAAATAAAATCTGAATCTGACACAATTAAACTTAATCACTAGTATTTTAGGAATGGTGAAATTCAGTGTAGCTCTTTGATATTCGCTGTAAAGGTCTCGCTGTGCTGACTCACTTTTATCGACTGCCATGTTTGACATCGATGAGGATGAAATTCAAAAGTTTTGACTGCTTCGTTTTCGAGATCTGTCCGCTTTTAATGGATATCGCCCGCAATTTGTGGATTGTTGGATTTGCTGTGTGAAGGGAATTTGTCAATCATGTGTGACGATTCTTTTATTTCAACTTAATCGAATACCAAAATCAACTATTCGTTTCAGCACTAACGATAATGTGTTGTAAGTGTAAAGCTTTTATTACTACATCCAACATCTTATTGGTTTCTCTTTCGATTCTGAAAAGCGTAAATGCAAATGTCTTTTTGGGAGCCCAATTTAAGTCCTAATTTTTCGAATTACAAGACAGAAACACGGAGAAACTTGATACAGAAAGTGAACCAGGGCTTTAACTAACAGGCGTATTCACATATTTTACGCATATTGAAAGCAAATTACGCTATGGAAGATCGATGTAAAATGTAAAAAATGCATAAAATTTGTGCTACAGGGGATATTGGCACGCCTGTGTTTTATTGGGACGACGTCGACCAAGCTTGAAAGTAAAAATGTTTTGGTATATCAGGGTTCGAATTTAAGAAAAAAAGTTACCTGCACACTGTGCACCCAGCTTCTAAAATCTACGTGCACACACCTATTTCTACATGCACCAACCCTCTTAATTCAATATTTCTATAAAAAAAAATGCTGCAGAAAAGTTTCTGTGTTAGCCAAGCCTGTAAATACTTAGTCCGCAATATGTTGAGTGGATTGAAGGATAAATTCTGATACGCCCACACGGGCTTCCTCAAGAAGCTAGGGTTTAATAACGCAGACCTGGGTTCATAAATTGAAGACAATCATTATTTTCCAAAGTTTTCCTATCTTGTCAGCCTTTTATCAACATGAACAAGGTGAAAAGGGGAAAAAGAAAAAGAAAAAAAAAAAAAAAAGGAGAAAAAAAGTCAATCCTAGATATACATGTAATAAGTTGCTTCTAATAGTTAGCCTTTACTTACAAATGTTGCTGTGAAATTTATCTTTAATCCAACAGAATATATTCTAAGTGTTGTGAAACAGATAGAAAACATTTTCAACAAAACAAATAAATAACTTTTAAGGGGAGATAACTCTGCTTTTCCTGCTAACATGACTTACAGAGTTACTTCCCTGCTTGAACTTCATAGGAAATGACTTGTCAACCAATGAAATCCTTTTGCATATATTATGATAATTATTTTATCTTTAAGACTACCTTATTTGGGAGGTATTTCCCCTGAAAAGAGGTTCAGATAGGGGATACACAAAATGGATGGCAGATTTCAAAAAGCGGTGCATTACAGATATGAACAACCAAAAGCTGATGAATGATTTCCCATTTCTTTTCTTCCATGACGTAAAAACTTTTCCATGACTTTCAAGGCCTGCAAATCTGGATATGAAATTCCATGACTTTCATCTGACATTTCCCAGCTTTCATGCAGTCACCCGACAAAATGACCGGCATCAATGGCAATGTGCCGGACATGGCTTAACTTTGCGTCGGTCAATGTCCGTGTCCGAACGCCTATTTAAGGCTTGGCGTTAGCCGAGGGTCATTTATTTCTTTCGCATTTACATGCCCCAATTACTGTACTTGGCACCATATAAAATAATAAATACCTGAAGCTGTGGTCGCAGTGCACTTGGCATGCCCGCGGACTCGCTATAATTGTGTTCAGGGGCTTGTTTCACAAAGTGCACTCAGTCTCCATAAGCATCGTAAATACCATCGTATATATCGAAGAGATAGAACGTCCTGGCAACCGCATGATGTACATGGCTTCGCATAACAGGCCCCAGATCACAGCGAAGTTCGAAAAAGTTAAACAATGCTAATCGCGCTAAAAGTAACAAATATCTTTACTAACTCCATCTGAGGAGAGTTACACTGTCATCGACTTCATGCGGCAGCACGTGTTCGCACTCACACTGTGAAATGTGAGGGAATTAAAACAATCACAAACACAATTTATTGTGTAAACTGGTTATTATTTTTGCTTCTGAGAGAATGAAATGGAATGTAAAGCCATCAACTTTTTACTGAGACTGTTTGCGCATAAGTGAAGACTGACACGAAACTATTCTCTCGCGAATATTGACCAATGGACTGGCAACATGCTCGGTTTTCTATGTATAGATATCGACCAATAGAAAAGGGGGATATTTTTCGTTGCGGGATACGCTACACGTATGGTTTAACCGTTTTACACATGTACTGTCGATAACGTTTGGATTGCTTTGAGGGCGATTTTTATAACTGAATGGAAATGAATAAAGCTGCCTCCTTGGAAATATGGAGACATTTGAGAACTAGTTAGTGAGTTACCCACTATTGCCGAGATTTTACTACCTGCACGACCGTGCATGTAAACTGCGTGATTTTCTGAATTTTACATGCACTATCAACAATCTACATGCACCGGTGCATGTATGCACCCGTTATTTCGAACCCTGTATATGTATGTTCACAGTTGTGCCTTTCCAGGCGTATTTTGGGTTTCCCGAAACTCTTCTTTATCAAACTTTTAGGTTTTAAATGCACTTTAAACGACCAGCTTTGCTTGACAATCAGAATTTGTGGAGTCCGAATTTTTAGACAGCTTGTGCCACTTTCAAGTTTTCCATTCTACAGGCTTCAACAGTCTGTAGCGAATGTTATGTTATGTTAAGTAAATTATAAATTTTTTTGTTTTCAGGACAATTGGGAAGACGAAGATAAATCAGAAAGTACTGAAGGTAGTGGAGATAGTAAGCTGCACTTTTTAATATATAGATTGATACATTGTAGGAATATTCATGGCTGTTTAACAGACCTAGAATTAGGAATTATCCCCCTTTGCCTATAACACTTTACATGGGAACATTAAAAACAAAAATTAAAGACAAGCTGATTAGAAGACAAAATTAATGGAAACTAATGCAACAGACTGAACAAAGGAACCATTTTTGAAGCAACAAATCTGTAATGTTTATTATTTAATTGATAACAACTACACACTTTAACATGGTTTCCTCATCTGCAACCTTGTGACGCAAAACAAACCAAAGCATAAGTGTTTTCTTTTTCTGGAGCTTGGTTCAATGGTATATAATAAATACATTCTGAATGACTTTAGAATAGCCTCCAATGAATTATGGACAATGGACTTGAAATCCCCAAGTTAAAAACCTGTATAGGGCTCATCCCCTGATATTTTTAGATAGTTATAGATTTTTTGATGTTTCAAAAATTTCTGTGTTTGAAACTTATTTTTAAGATTGAAATATTTCATTTTTTTAAATAAGTCAATGATTTGTATTTTAAACACATCCCAGAATATAAATGTATTTTGTTTTGTTGTTCTACAGATAAAATCTGTCACATCACCTTGTATTACCTAATGTATTCCACAAATGTTAAATATGTTAACGATATCATAATTATTTCAGATTCCACAGACGTGAAAGCTTTTCAAAAAAAGAAGAAGAAATCATTAGCAGAGAGGATAGCTGAGAAAGAGTTAGCTGAAAAACTAGCCAAGGTTAGTTTGTTTGCAACCTTTTTTACTTGTTTTTTTTCAAATGTATTTATAATTGTAAGAGCTGGATATCTTCCAGTCATTGATGTATTACATGTAAGAAATTCCAATAGAGAGCGGAAGTGTGACCTTAGTCACCCAAAAAATGATTAACCCAAACAAAATGGAGATTAGATACAATATTATTAGTTACAGGGTTTGTTCGAGGGGGGGTGTCAGTAAACAAATATTGGGTTAGGCGTTAGCATTCATATATACTGTTAAAACTGCGTTCATTTAATGTTAAATCTCGATTTATATATTGTTAAATCCCTACTGCTTATTTCTAAGGGTTTGTCTTCTGACGTCTCTTTCAATGCAGGAAGAAGCAGCTGGTGTCAAGAAATCAAAAAAGCCACTGACAGCCGAAGAAAAAGTTGCAGAGAAGTTAAGGCTACAAAGAATTCAAGAAGACGCTGATTTAAAGGTAGCCAAAGAAACTTTTGGTAAGATGTCAAAAATGTCCTCCCAGTTTGTCTGGGGTTAGCTCCAATGACTTTAAAAGCAACACCTGACGGGGAAGAGTAGCCAGGTACTCACAGAAGGTTGGGGGTTTCCTACAGGCAAAGAGCCTGCCCCCTAACCTGGCAATGTCGTCATATAAGTGAAATAATCTTGAATGTGGCCTAAAACATTAATCAATTTAAGAATAATTTTTTACTCTTACCAATCTTATCTCAATTGTTTACTCTTGTGTAGTTGTCAAATTGTTTGTTTGTATAGTCAATTTATGCTGCTGTTAACTGTATTGTAGATATATCAGCATAATATATTGATAGCCAGCAGCTTGTGCATGTTACTATTAATTGTTGTTAGTTATTGGAGTTTCCTTCAACTAGAGCTTGTCAGCAAGATATATCCTGAATCGCTTTTCAGGAGTTGACGAATTTTTATTTGTATCTCATTGACGATCAAGTAATTGATCAAGTTTTGGTGTGTGTATGCCCGTCCGTCCCTCCGTTAGCCTCCATTTGGATATTTTCATTGATTGTTGCTTGTATGCAAGATATGTCCTGAACTGTCTCAGCATTTTATAAACTTTAATTTGTAATTGTTCAAGTTTTAGCAGGGTGCATACATTCCTCTGTTAGCATCCAATTCACATATTTTCATTTGCTGCTTCTTGTTTTCAAGATATCTCCTGAAGTACACTGCACAATTTTGTGAAATTTTATTTATAGCTTATTAGATGGCACCTTTGTAGTTGATCACATTTTGGTGTATGTACATGTCTGTTTTTCCTGAAGCTTCCGATTCAGATAATTATACCCCCCCGCAACGAAGTCCGTCCGTCCGTCCGTCTGTCTGTCTGTAGACACAATTTTGTCCGGACTACTCCTCCTAAGATTTTGCTTTGATTTCAATGAAATTTCACAAATATGTTACCAATGGTATGTAGATGTGCATGCCCAACTTACAGGATGATATTTCCTTTTTTCACATTTTTATGACGTTTTTGACTTATAGGACTTTGCCATTTTTGTTTGTCCGGACTACTCCTCCTAGGATTTTGCTTTGATTTCAATGAAATTTCACAAATATGTTACCAATGGTATGTAGATGTGCATGCCCAACTTACAGGATGATGTTTCTTTTTTTCACATTTTTATGACGTTTTTATACGCCCGGCTTGAAAAGCGGGCTGTATTATGGTATCATCTCCGTCCGTCCGGCAGGACGGCAGTCCGGCAGTCCGGCAGTCCGGAAGTCCGGCAGTCCGGCAGTCCGGGCGTCCGCTTTCCCTTCCGCTCCATAACTTCTAAAGTTTTGATTCCATCTGCACAATTTTTTCTAAGTATATACCTTATGGGTAGAAGGTGTGTCGCAAACTATTTTTAACATCACTGGTTACATAATATGGGAGTTATATTGAATTATGTAATATTCCCTTCCGCTCCATAACTTCCAAAGTTTTGATTCCATCTGCACAATTTTTTCTAAGTATATACCTTATGGGTGGAAGGTGTGTCGCGAACTATTTTTGACATCATACATTGCGTAATATGGCAGCCATATTGGGTTATGTAATATTTACTTTTTCTCTCCATAACTTTAACAAATATGATCCGATGTTTTCAAATCTTTCATGTTACATACCATATTAACAGACAGTGTGTAAAAAAATTGTTTATGATATCAACTATTGCAAATTATTGGATTATGTACATTCCCTTTTATTCTTACTTTCATTTTCATGAAAATAACCTTTAAATTATAAAAAGACTTCTACTTTTCCGATTCTCATCAAAAAAGGATTTTTTCAAATTGCAATAATGTTTCTAAATTGATTAAAACTATTCTTAAATCAATATATAACGTTTTAATCAAATGAAAAATGCATATAAGGATTAAAGTTTTATCTACAGACAAAGAGATAAGTAACCCAGCCTTGTTCTATTTACATAGTGATACTCTATTTAAACAAACTCTAAAGCTCTGTCTCCTATCTCTTATCTACAAGTGTTGACAGTTTTATGGTCCAGACTCTTCACTCGGATACCACATGGCCATGCCATGCTCAACTGTTTTTTTTGTAGCCAAATAATATAGAAAAATGATATTATGAGAAAAATTTTCAAATCTACTTGAATTGGTGTGAGCTGCAAAATTGCCAATTAATTGCATTTGTTTAAGTATGATTAGTAAATTATAAACTACTCTTCTAAAAAATTGAAACATTTTAGTCCAAACTATATTGACAACAAGCAATGTTTAACATCACGATTTAACAAGCAGCGAGAATTGATGACTTGTACCGAGTACAAATCTTGTTAATAATCTTTGATGCAAATAGCCCATTTTAAATTTGATACAGATGGATTTTAAAGGTTTTAGTGGTAACATTTCATTTTGTTGACATTACATCACCTTTTACCAAGCTTCAACTTCCTTCCTCTGAATTTTGAAAATTAAATTTAAATAAATATGGAAGGATTTGTTTTGGTATGGCTGCAGTTACTGTGCCTTTCCGGGCGTATTTTGGGTTTCCCGAAACTCTTGTTGACTTATAGGACTTTGCCATTTTTGTTTGTCCGGACTAGTCCTCCTAAGAATTTGCTTTGATTTCAATGAAATTTCACAAATATGTTACCAATGGTATGTAGATGTGCATGCCCAACTTACAGGATGATATTTCCTTTTTTCACATTTTTATGACGTTTTTGACTTATAGGACTTTGCCATTTTTGGGGTCTCATTCCATATGAAGACAGGGTTAACGTGTTATCGCCCCTCCCTCCTCCCTACCTTCCCCCCTCCCCCCCCCCCCCCTTCTACTGCCATCAAAGGGTGTATGTACGCTCATACATCCGTCCAATTGTTGTTCCCTCTGTCTGTCTGTCTGTCCGTCCGTCCGTCCATAGACACAGTTTTGTCCAAAATACTCCTCTCATTCCATATGAAGACAGGGTTATCATGTTATCGCCCCTCCCTCCTCCCTACCCCCCCCCCCCCCCTTCTGCTGGCATAAAGTTTGTATGTACACACATACATCTGTCTGATCGTTGTGCCCTCCGTCCGTCCATAGACGCAATTTTGTCCAAAATACTCCTCCCAGATGTTGGTTCTTTTTGAATGAAACTTGACAAATGTTACCAATGATATGAAGTTGTCCATGTCCTACTTGCAACGAGATATTTTTACATATTTATGACATTTTGGACTCCTTTTGACATTTCTCTGTTCTGCCATTTGTCTGTTCATACATTTGTTTGTAGACACAATTTTGTCCCATTGTACAGTTGTACGGTAGTTGCTGTGCTTGTCATATAAGCTTGCATGTTTCATTATTGTGTTTGTGGCACTTTTGATAGCCTACTTCCTCGTAGTGAGTGCTGGTAACATGATCAGCAAGCAGCCTCATAGTCTACTTTCTTGTTGTCGATGCTAACTAAACATGACCAGCAAGGAGTATTTTGCATGATATTTTGTCTTACTCCATCATTTGTCACAGACGTAGCATTAAATCATGCCCAATTCATGTGTCTCCTCCTCTTGATGCTGTTTCTCCATCTTTATCATACATGTGCATATACATATCATCCTATGTGCATATTGTTGTACTCTATAAAGCTTGCTTATCATGGCTAAGGGGCTATCCTTTCCCGCTTCTCCGTCTTTCTTACAGTTGCAGTTACAAAAAGATGACCATGCAGAGTTCGTAAATTTGCTATGCTGTTCAATCATTCTCCTAGACTTACATTAACATAGTTTTTTACCCCTCTGGCAAATTTGCCCGAAGGGTATTGTCGTTGCCTCCGTCGTCCGTCTGTCCATTGGTCCTTGTAAACACATTATCTAAAAAAGTCTTTAACTTACAACTTTGAAACTTCATATATTTGTTTAATACAGCAAGTACAACGCGCTCGGATGTTTTTTTCAAGAGTTATGCCCCTTACATTGCCGACTTTTCTTGCAGAGCGGGGGGTATCTCAGTTATGTCTAGTTTCATTTGTTATTGCTTGTTGGTAGGATATCTCCAAAATTACTTGACAAATTTCTAGAAAAAAATGCTGTTTTTTTGGTGGAGTCTAGTGTAGTTGATCAAGTTTGCCACCTGTAGTTTCTGTTCACTTCTCCGGTGCGCTTATTTTCATTAGTTTTTGGTTCCAAAACCTTGTAGTGTATTTATGGTATTAACTTTATTGCAGGTATATCAGCAACAAGTATTGACGGCCAACAGCCTGAAACACAAGAAGAATTCGTAAAATTTGCACAAGCTATCTCCGATAAAATTTTGTCCTTTCAGGTAAAGTATGCTGGTTTATTTGTTTTGAATGATAAAACTCCTAATAAATTTTTCTGACTTGGTTTTGTTTTGATTGCCCAGTGCTGATTAATGTTTGGACTTATCTTCACTCGGGCATTAACTGGTTGCCTCCATCTACCTGATATATTTATTTCCATTTATTCACCAAAATATTTGAACATAACCATACTATGAACTAATTAAAACGTTTGTTAGGTACTGTTGTTAAATGATATAAATATATGATTCAACTTTGACGGGATTAATAGCCCAAAGGACTTGTTTTATCCCATTTTGTGGTTGGGTAACATTAAAATACAAAACATTCATTAAGGCAATCCCCCCTAAAGTCTCTCAATCTTCTGTCATTTTCACTTCATGTATTTGGGTACTATACAGGTACCAATGGAAGAATGGCTATACTGTTCACAAGTAATGACTAACGATTGTCCTACCATTTCTCTTTTCAGTCATCACCTTGTTTTTCTGGATTTTTAGAAAAATTATTTACAGAATTAGCAGTAACAAGTAAGTGACGGATATTTGCAGTTATATTTACCCCCAACTGGATCCATAAATGTGTTAAGAACGGTCTCTATACCTGCGATTGCATTTTTACCACAGAAGAGGGACTACAAGGGAAGGTTAGGTCTCTCCTCAACATGTGTGTTATCAGGTACCAATGGAAGGTTAGGTCTCTCCTCAACATGTGTGTTATCAGGTACCAATGGAAGGTTAGGTCTCTCCTCAACATGTGTGTTATCAGGTGCCAAGGGAAGGTCTGGTCTCTCCTCAACATGTGTGTTATCAGGTACCAAGGGAAGGTCAGGTCTCTCCTCAACATGTGTGTTATCAGGTACCAAGGGAAGGTCAGGTCTCTCCTCAACATGTGTGTTATCAGGTACCAAGGGAAGGTCAGGTCTCTCCCCAACCTGTGTGTTATCAGGTACCAAGGGAAGGTTAGGTCTCTCCTCAACATGTGTGTTATCAGGTAACAAGGGAAGGTCAGGTCTCTCATCAACATGTGTGTTATCAGGTACCAAGGGAAGGTTAGGTCTCTCCTCAACATGTGTGTTATCAGGTACCAAGGGAAGGTCAGGTCTCTCATCAACATGTGTGTTATCAGGTACCAAGGGAAGGTTAGGTCTCTCCTCAACATGTGTGTTATCAGGTACCAAGGGAAGGTCTGGTCTCTCCTCAACATGTGTGTTATCAGGTACCAAGGGAAGGTCAGGTCTCCCCTCAACATGTGTGTTATCAGGTACCAAGGGAAGGTCATGTCTCTCCTCAACCTGTGTGTTATCAGGTTCCAAGGGAAGGTCATGTCTCTCCTCAACATGTGTGTTATCAGGTACCAAGGGAAGGTCAGGTCTCTCATCAACATGTGTGTTATCAGGTACCAAGGGAAGGTCAGGTCTCTCATCAACATGTGTGTTATCAGGTACCAAGGGAAGGTCAGGTCTCTCCTCAACATGTGTGTTATCAGGTACCAAGGGAAGGTCAGGTCTCTCCTCAACATGTGTGTTATCAGGTACCAAGGGAAGGTCAGGTCTCTCCCCAACCTGTGTGTTATCAGGTACCAAGGGAAGGTCAGGTCTCTCCTCAACTTGTGTGTTATCAGGTACCAAGGGAAGGTAAGGTCTCTCCTCAACATGTGTGTTATCAGGTACCAAGGGAAGGTTAGGTCTCTCCTCAACTTGTGTGTTATCAGGTACCAAGGGAAGGTTAGGTCTCTCCTCAACATGTGTGTTATCAGGTACCAAGGGAAGGTTAGGTCTCTCCTCAACATGTGTGTTATCAGGTACCAAGGGAAGGTTAGGTCTCTCCTCAACCTGTGTGTTATCAGGTACCAAGGGAAGGTTAGGTCTCTCCTCAACTTGTGTGTTATCAGGTACCAAGGGAAGGTTAGGTCTCTCCTCAACATGTGTGTTATCAGGTACCAAGGGAAGGTTAGGTCTCTCCTCAACATGTGTGTTATCAGGTACCAAGGGAAGGTTAGGTCTCTCCTCAACATGTGTGTTATCAGGTACCAAGGGGAGGTTAGGTCTCCCCTCAACCTGTGTGTTATCAGGTACCAAGGGAAGGTCAGGTCTCTCCTCAACATGTGTGTTATCAGGTACAAAGGGAAGGTCATGTCTCTCCTCAACATGTGTGTTATCAGGTACCAAGGGAAGGTCATGTCTCTCCTCAACATGTGTGTTATCAGGTACCAAGGGGAGGTTAGGTCTCCCCTCAACCTGTGTGTTATCAGGTACCAAGGGAAGGTCAGGTCTCTCCTCAACATGTGTGTTATCAGGTACCAGGGGAAGGTCATGTCTCTCCTCAACATGTGTGTTATCAGGTACCAGGGGAAGGTCATGTCTCTCCTCAACATGTGTGTTATCAGGTACCAGGGGAAGGTCATGTCTCTCCTCAACATGTGTGTTATCAGGTACCAGGGGAAGGTCATGTCTCTCCTCAACATGTGTGTTATCAGGTACCAGGGGAAGGTTAGCTCCCTAATTACAGGTGTAAAACATGCATAAAAGTGAAATAATGCTGACGTATATGTGGCTTTAATGTGAATATTAGTTTTTGATATTAGTTGGTTAGATTTTCAAATCCATAAGTCACATATCCTTAGTACTTGTGTTATTGGTTTGATTATTTTCAAGCACAAATGATAGTTGCATGCTTTATATTGAACTATAATTGGTGAATTCTACAAAAAATGATGAAAGCAATAAATCATTACACATCACCCATAAGATTAGTGGTGAAATATGGAATAATTGTTTTCGTTTTTTTTTCAGTGGAGCCAGAGGAAGTGAGAAAGTTAAATGCAATCTTAAATAATATTTACCATGAAAAAAATAGGATATCAAAAGTAAGTATTTATACTGTTCTTATCTTATTTGTGTGTGGGGATTGAAATTGTGGAGAAATTTCTGATGGTATTCCGGGCCCCATCTGAACGACATGGTTTGCTCAGACAAAAGTCTGACTTCACAATATATCGAAATACCACCAAGCAGTGAAATAATGTTGATTGAGGCACAAAACAACGATTAAACTAAGTCTAAGTTTTTATTAATTCACATAACACTGAGGGGGCGATAGTCCCTTAGTCAGATACAGGCCTCACATTGATGCGACACAGGTGTGAATCCCACTCAGATCAAATAAGAATTGAAAAATTTCACCCGATCACCTGAGTTGCCAAGTATTTGGGGATTTACTCCGGGCAAAGAGCCCATTTTCGCCTCCCACTAAACCTGTCAATGCTGCAAGTGAAATAATCTTGAATGCGGCTTAAGATATCAATCAATCAACATACCACTGAAAGTTTCGTTGTAGATTTCCCCAAATCACATTTTATAGACATAAGGTTTTGTTTACATAATCTGGTCAGGAGAAGTCTGTCTAGTTTATTTATGTAACCAACTGCCATATTATGACATACATTTTGAGGAAATATGTTTTACCATGTAACCATATTCATGCTCTGTCAATCTGCCTAGTATTTTATCTTATACTGTCTGGTTGTTCACAGCAGGAACAAGACGCTAAAAAGAAAAAGAAGAAAGCCAAAGCCTCTATCCGTGTTGGAAAATCTGACGATCTGGATGATTTGGTGGCTGCAGCCTCGTCAACAGGGAATTACTCTTATGATGATGATTATATATAACCGTCTTCAGAATACTTATTTCTTGGCATGCAAACTCTCTTATTCGCTCAATTTCAAGTGATACAACAACATGGAAACTTTGAACTGCTGGCATTGGGTCACTGGGGGTGTGAGACACTCTTGACGTTGTTCATCTTCAACACTGCTAGGGGATTACTGTGGAGGATCTAATTTTTTAAGTTCAGTCAGGCTGTATACCGAGAGGAACCCAGAGTTAATTAACAGTTTTACAAATTTCTTTAAAAGCAAGATTTGACGCCCAGAATTGAAATGGCTAATATAATTGTAAAGTATCTTGGTTTTAAAAATATTTGATACCCTTTTTCTGGATCGTTCTGGTGGTGAGTGTGGATAAATCATTTTTAATTAACTGTTACCAAGTCATTTGACCTAATACTGGCCAACCAATAATCATGCTCCACACATCTCTTGATCCTACTATTGTGCTTGTTCTGTTAATCTATGCATTGTATTTAAATAACTTGGAGAAGGCTGTTGATAGAAAAAAAAATTCTCAGATACTCATAAAGTTGTTATCTTTTGTGTTTTGATCACGGTGGGTAAATTATACCTTCAGGAAACATGTCTGTGGACATCCCCCCTCCCCCCACCTCTTACCTCTAGAGTAAATAATCTCAAAGCAGAACAAAATTTGACAAAGTTTTAGTTTACTTATGGGACTAAATGTTACATATTTAATAAGTAAATATTATTCATTTGCTAAATCACAGTGGCTATGCTGTTCAGTTCCATCATCATGGATAATGACCCTGAATTCCTCCCATCTTTAATGGAACTGTTGCCTGAACCCTGAAAATCAATAGAATTTTCTTGTACAACTAAGATAACACCATAAGAATTTGATACTTTAATATCTCTGTACTCATCCTGGGATCCATTCCACAAAGTTAAAGTAAAACAAGCTACACAGCTGGCAGGTCTCTCGCCATGAAAATGTAGTAGGGGAAAAAGTAATTAAGCTCTTTAGTATGAACTACACACACGGTCAAAAATCAATCCCATCTGCCGTCTCCATTGTATGAAGCTATTTCACAAGTTGGAAATTTATAGGATAGAAACCATTCAAGATATTGCGTTCACAAAATGCGGAACAAGCATTTCAAGATTTAACAATGTTATTTACCTAATTAAGCTCTTTATTAAAGTGGCATGAGCTGCCGAAATTCACACTTTTTCATAATTTCTGATCGTCACGACAGTAAGAGGCTTTGAAGGCCATCGAAAAACTAAATGATTGGCGTTGGAGTGAGGAAAATCCATACAGTATGTGCCCTGTACGAACCGAAAAAGTGTTCGAAAAGTAGCAAAATTTAAATAACCGGGACGACCATTCATTCATTCTAAGCCAAAGTTAGTTCAAAACAATACTTTATCGTACATTTTTGAGACTAGAAGCACTAAAAAGCTTCTGAATTATACGTCTTGAGAAAAATAGCCGATAATTTCAACATTCTGTGTTTACGTCAAAATATCAACATTTTGGCAGCTCATGCCCCTTTAAACATGCAGATGGGAAAGTCAATCCCATCTATCATATATCAGCATGAAACTATTGGGTAAGATTGTACGTGATCCAGTAAAATCTGTTCAAGATATCGAGTCCACAGGATGCAGAACCAGCCTTTCAAGCTTTAAAAACATTAATTAGGTACATGTACTTAGTTAAGCTCTTTATTAATTGCGTAGATGGTCAAAAATTATTGTGCAAGTTTGAACATAATAAGGTAAAAACTGTTGGTGATATCGTGTCGTATCTCAGACGGAAGGAAGGTCGCAGGGCATTTCCACAATTATGATCTGTAAAATGACCGTCTTATATCAAAGTACAGTCATTGCCACCATGTGGAAATTCCTTTATCATACATTTGCAACAGGTATACCTTTATGCCAGTTTACCAGAACAACTTCCTGGAACTATCCTGCGAGATGGACATTGGATGTTTTATATTGAGAAAGACTGTCTGGGATTTGGCCCTTTTTGTCAAGTTGTGGTTTTGTCAGGTCCTCAACGACCAATGGATCACTATGGCTTACCAACAAACGATAATCTTTCGCGCTGACACAAGCCTTCAGTCAGTTGGTCACAGGACCCAAGAAAAACTTGTGAGTGGGTTTTCACCCTATCACCTTATGTGGAATGCTGCCAAAGGTCGAAAGTTTCCTTTGAGTCAACTCCTGCACTGCAGCGAACTACTAGTGAATGTGGGGTAAAGCCTCTATCTAATTACACCTAACTAAGTAATCCTATTGTCCGTTTATTTTAATAAGTCTGGAAGCTGAGTAAAATTTTGAAATTTTTTTTTTTAGTTCACGATGCATTCATATGTTTGACGTGTTGTTCAAATTTCGAGATGAACCAGAATAAATAGAGCTTATTTTATTTTCCCATGTAAATTGCCAGAAAGTTTCCACCCAACATAACAATTGAGACACTTAAAAACAAATATATAATCGGCTTCCAAACTTGCAATTAATTGAGATGGATAATAGGGTGTTAGTACTGACCAATGCACCTCCATCCCTGCACCGTCTGGTGGAATAGGTGTAAGTTGGTAAGGGGCTGCCTTTGGTCTGGAATCAAGGGAAAAAAAACAATTTTAAAAAGAAGAAATGTATAAGAAGTATGATGCACATCAAAATGTGCAAAATAATACGGCCTCTCACCCAACCAAAAACTCTTTATAAGGAGCGGATATTTCACACTTTGTTAAACGCACCCACTGAGTCAGAGATGTCGCTGGCCAATTAGGAATTCAGTCAATCATAGTTAAAAGAACCCTTTTTCGCATTGGCTACCAATGCAGTAAAGGTGAGGTCTTAGCTTAAATATGCATGACTGTTGGTAACGTGACTGGTAGTTTATTGCCTTAAACAGGCATGACTGTTGGTATCATGACTGGTAGCTTACAGTAGGCGTCACTGTGTTGATATTGTGCGTGGTATAACAATAATCACTGTGCTGATATCGTGACTAGTAGCTTACCTTAAACAGGCATGGCTATGCTGGTATCTGTTCGGGTGCATGATTACCTCCAATAGAGTGTTGTCCTCTGGGGGTTCTTGTCGTTTTGTCTGGTAGGCCAACTGTGAACAGATAGAGCTATAAAGTATTCGTTTGTTTGGTCTGGTAGGTCAACTGTTATAATTGAGCTATAAAGTATTCAATTGTTTGGACTGGTAGGTCAACTGTTATAATTGAGCTATAAAGTATCCAATTGTTTGGTCTGGTAGGCCAACTGTTAACAAATAGTTATAAAGTATTCAATTGTTTGGTCTGGTAGGTCAACTGTTGTCAGATAGAGTTATAAAGTATTCAATTGTTTGGTCTGGTAGACCAACTGTTACCAGATAGAGTTATAAAGTATTCGTTTGTTTGGACTGGTAGGTCAACTGTTATAATTGAGCTATAAAGTATTCAATTGTTTGGACTGGTTGGTCAACTGTTAACAGATATTCAGTTCTCATCATGCAACTTGAACAGACCAAACGTCGGTGCTCCATGTGCATGCGATTAAAAATCCACATATGTTACCCAAACACAAGCGATGATAGCGGCTGAGAGACAAATAAGACCGGTTGTGATGCCGAATTCCATGACCACATGTCGAGAAGATGAAGTCAACACTAATACCTCCGCTTCGTTGTCCTGTCAACAATAAAAAACACATGCGTGCATGAAACCAGCCAAATGCCCAAAGAATGTTTCGCGAAACCGTGTTTCCTTGACTATCAAAACCAGGTCAATTGTGACATTTAAGAAACAGCTAGCCTACTGTGGACAGTCATTTACAATTAAAGAGAAAATAAAGCATCGTTGATAGATAAATTGAAACAACGAAGATGTTTGGAAGCAGTCCTTAAAGTGGCATGAGCTGCCGAAATTCACACTTTTTTCATAAATTCTAATCGTCACGGCTATGAAGGTCATCGAACAACTAAACGATTGGCGTTAGAATGAGGGAAATCCATAAAGTCTACGGCACATACGAACCGAAATAGTGTCCGAAAAGTAAACAAAATTTAAATAACCGGGACGACCAGTCATTCATTCTTAGTAAAAGTTAGTTCAAAACAATACTTTATTGTTCATTCTCGAGACTAGAAGCACTGAAAAACCTCTGAATTATACTTCTTGAGAAAAATAGCCAATAATTTCAACATTCAGTTTTAACGTCAAAATATCAACATTTTGGCAGCTCATGCCACTTTAAATGTTTCTCGAAGTTTATAATAAAATGACTGTTCCTGAACCTTTTTTATCTTTTTTGCACAATTCACTTACCTGAGAATAGGGCGCTGTAAAGTAAAACAAACACTTCAGTTTAATTTAAAATCAATACGATTGGAGTTAAAGGCACACTTGCCGCGAAAATCAGGAATATTGTTTACATTAAAAAAGAAAGACCGTATTCTGTATTTTTCCCAGACAATATAAGTTAGGAACTTTCTATTTTTACCAAAATTTAAAAGTTTGGACGTCACTTTGTATTTTTAATTTGAATTTGAAAATTAGAATTGTTACGTACCCGGAACGTAAACAAACCGATCTGCCCCCTATTGGCCATTTTATGTTTCAGTCGAGTGAGTGAACTAACGGCACAGTGTAATTTTACGTAGGCCTATTTATCTGAGAAATACAGACTGACGATCGGTTAACAGCGACTGGAAAAGCCTGCTGATAATTGTTTGAGGGTAAACCACAGATACAAAGGCCTGAAAGGAGGGTAACCCAACACGAAAGTTGACCGACACTGATCGTTGTTGTTGTAATCAGGCTTCGATTCTTCGTTTGTTTTTCACCCCATTTTTACAGTCTAAAGCTAACTAGACATGTTTTATGTGTCGTATGTTTAAGTTTAGTGGTATTAGTCGTAGTAAGCTCATGTAAATTGGTTTTCTTAGCAAATTTAAACAGGCTACGGCGGCAAGTGTGCCTTTAAGTTAGATTAGCATATAATACGAAAGTTTTAAATTAAATCTTATTTTCTTCCAAAATAATGTATTTGAACAGCAAAGCAGTTTCACCCCTTACAACTGTACCACGTCAAGTTGTTCCTTTTCAGCGGTGCACTGAGCCAAAAAAGTAGAGGTAAACTATAGTCGCACGATCTGGAGGCAGATTAAAATCTCTTAGAGCAAAATATTTTGTTTCGATTATACACCAAATGAAGCCACCACAATTTAGGTCTATGGTTGAAATTTCAATTGGACATATTTGAAGAACGAATAACCGTTTTCTATATCAACATGACATACATCGACTGAGGTCCAAATGTATTCAAATCAGAGAGTTCCAATATTTTTGCGGAGGCTGAACGACGCTGTGCCGTGTTTATCGTCCCAAGCACGATCACATTCTAAACTCCAAAACCATTATTGAAAAAAAATATATATATATATTTTATCAGCCCCAAAACGTACGACTTATTGCATGAGACAGAAAATAAGTAAAAACAACTTTAATGTCCATTTGAAAGAATATATGTAGGCCTATTTAAAACAATGAAAATGGAAAAATAATACACACCTCTTTCATTATTACTTGGCGTCAATTGGTCGTCCTGTAATTTATCCACATATTCTTCTCCAGATCCAGTCGTTTTGCCTATCCCTTCTTCCGAAACAGATTCTTCTTGGGACACGAGCGTCTTGACGTTACCCTTCTCTGAGTTCTCTCCGTCGTCCAATACGTCTCCACCAGCGCCAGCGGGGCTGCTACCATTGTCCACTGAGTCCCCGCCGCCACCCGCATCATTCCCATTACCACCCTCAGTCGCCACGTCGTTGACGATTTCTTCGTCAGAAGCAAAGTCATCCGATTCCAATTCGCCCCCAACCTCGTCATCTTGTCTTTTAAATCTTTTCACAGGGGGATAGTCATTCAGGAAAGCGTGATCTGAATACACATGGAAATGAATAAACGTGTTTTGAAGGATGAAGGATCATATTAATTTTCTTGAATAAAACTACGAATTGCATATCTGTACATGTATCTGGACACATAATATGTATATGGCTGCAAGTTATTTTGAGTTTGGAGCAGGAATGGGTTGTGCATGGTGGATATGCCGGATTACAGAAAAGCCATTTTTGCACCATAATGGTTATTTTGTTGGCAGGTCCAATATAGCCGCACTCATTTGTCTTTCCTGTGTTACTTACTTGCCGGTCAGGAGGAAGGTCTAATATAATAATAAATCTTAGGCAAGAATAATTTAACTACTTTGTTAAAAAATATTAAAAAATGCACAAGATAATATTTACGATAAAGACGCTTAGGCCTAAATAGGGGAATTTGAAATTCTCTGTATAAAGTATATATCCATACAATCGTTAAAATTAACTGGGTATATATACATCTATCGAAGCTATTAAATTACTCTATTTATTGAATTTACCTGATATGATATGAAGTTTATTACATAAAGCCAATTGGCCCATGAACATATATACATTTCACAAACATCTATGGATGGCAGATTGAACAAATTTAATACAAAAAAAAAAACATTGAGTGGTTTTATGTATCCGGAAAGCCTTTTCATTGAATATAGCTAAGTTCCTTCCTTTTAAATTTTTATACTGACCACATTTTTCCCGCGGAGTATTGTAACACGTGACAGTTAATCGAGGCGGGAGGACGTGGATATTTCGACTTCTCATCGTTTTGAGGAATTTAATCCAGGCACAGTTGCAGTTAAAATGGACAGTTGAAAGACCTCTACAATGAAAAGGAAACGCTATATGTATCTGGATTCCGGATCTACACTGGATGGATTTATGTGTGCAGAGCCAATTAACGGGAGATATACGCTCGGTCACTAAAATGTGTGTCTAATGTAAAATAATCAGATGCGCTTTTCGCCGTTAAAATGTAAAAAGTAACAATTAACCTATATTAGTTTGAATGGCAGACAAATTTCTCTTGCGAACGTTCAGTGACGAGAAACACCGCTAAGCCTTGCTGTGGAGCTGGCTGTCGAATCAGCTAGTCGTTCTCGTATAATTTCCTTTAGTACATTCCACCAATGGGTCGCGGGTTCGATTCCCACTCAGTCCAAAAAATTTGGAAAATTTTCTGACTGGGTTTTCACTCTAACGACCTATATGTGGGATGGTTGCCAGTTACCAACGGAAGGTCGGGTTTCCTCCGGGCATACAGCCCGGTTTCCTCCCACAATAAAACTGGCAACGCCGCCATATAAGTGAAATAATCTTGAGCGCGGCGTAAAACACCATACAATCAATCCTTTAGTACAGTTTGGCGATCAAAAATCGGATCTACGTATCATTGCAGGACAATTTATCGCACCTGTACTGTATTTACAAATTTGTTTTCTTTCCCTCGCATTAATGGCGTTACTACTCCAACAAATTTACGCCCCTTTTGTATTATTGCTTACATTTCTCATAATGTTTCTAATTTAAAAACTGATTTAACTTTGGATGAAAGGTATAGTAGGTCGATTTTCAGCCAAAACTATACAAGTATCGAGTAATTAGTGGTAATTCAGTGTTACATTGTTTACTGTCTGTCTCAGTCCATGCACCTGGGAAATGATTGTGGTGTATCCTTAATTCACCAAAGTGAATTCCTTACCCGCCTCCTTGTTCAATAATCGGATTTTCATTATGTCGTCAGAACGGACCAGCAAATGTCAGAATATAGATAACGAGTCGGATTTAACTTGTTGAATTAGTGTATCCTTAGTTCAATACTGTCTGAAACGCAAATTTCTATTACAGCCTCCAGTGACTTCTAACATTATTCAAGCAATTCGTCTATGACCTAGTAGCCTACCAGTTTTCCCTTTACCTTCGACATAAAACTACTAGTGCATTTGATTGATACATTATAGCGTGAACTTACATTTCTCTGATAAGAGGGTTTTTGTTTAGACAATGGAGAATATGCGGGAGTCGTGGGTAGCGGACATCAGTGCAAATCATCGAATTGCTGGATCCTCGATATCTACAAACTTTGGGGCAACTACTCACAAACGTGACAGTTTGCACCTCAAAAACGAAAAATAGATGCAGTAGTAAAAAAAACGTTAACGAGCATGGATATTTCGTTTTCCAAAACATCATCAGTGTTTTGCTTCCAAAAGCCCAATCGACTTGATGTATTGTTTATCGTTTCCTAGGACCACGTATAAGAGCTACAAGCTATTGTTTCGTCACAATATACCCTTTCGGATTGATGCTTGTGTAATAGCCTCTATGTATGGCAAAATGACGCTACGTTGAGTTTTTGGGTCAATCTGACGTTGGAATCGAGCTTATTTTTGTCTATGACGTAATGTGATAGATGCGTGTCACAGCGCCTGCAGTCTATTGCGTCATAGACAAAATGAACACGATTTCAACGTCAGGTTAATCCCGAAACTCAATGTAGCGTCATTTTGCCATATACCGAGACTACTGCGCAAGTAACATAAATCATCTTTTGTATGGTGAACTTCTTATTATATACAATAGACTCTTTCGGCTTAAGGATTGACGCTTGCGCAAGAGCCTCGTTGTATTGCAAGAGGACGCTAAATTGAGTTTTTTTAATCAATCTGACGTCAGAATCGGGTTCATTTCGTGTATGACGCAATGCTAAAGAGGCTTGTACCAGCGCCCGCAACAGAAAAATGACGTCGATGCCATACAACTCGAACAACGTCATAAAAAGGTCATTCTAAGCCGAAAGTGTCTATTGATATTGTTTTTTTATTTAGCTTGTTTATTGTGATGCCATTGTATTATAACGTTAACTTATCACGTCAATTTGTATTATAACGTACGTTAACAGTTTTACGCCATTCTTGATTGATGTCGTTGTTTTCTAGATTCCGACGTTAGGCTACTCTTAATGATAAAAAATTAAGACATCACCACGTAGTAAGTTGCTTTGAACACTTTCGACACCTGTAGGCCTACTACTTGTACTACTACTCTTGTAAACAATTTCCCCGATTGGCCACTTTACACATTTGTTCTTTTCTTTAGTATTTATGTTAATATTTTGAAACATTAAATTCAGTTACACTTGACGAAGACATGGGTAGGCCTATAGGCCTAATATAGGTGTCAAAAGCTCGTGTTGTTAAAAAACAACTATATATAACTGCATGGTCATGTCTTAATTTTTTATCATTAACTACGAGGTGATGTCTTGATGTATTATCATTAACGTTATAATAGTGTGTGCATGCAACGTTACAAGGGGCGTGTAACGTTACTATTAGCCTGTAAATTCAAGAAAACGGATCTGTGACGCAATGAATTTTGTAACGTCACACCGCTGAACCTTTCCGAACATTTTGTCCCATCACATGGTGATTGGTCGGGTTGGTCATTTTTTGGCTGGCATTGACGTCAATAGGCGTATTCGACTGGTCGTTTTCAGAGGAGTAAATTTAAGCTCCGCCCACCTGCGCAGCAGCTCAAACTAACTGCTAGGGGAAGTACCAGTCGAACGAATTTGAGTAAATTGAGGAACGTTTGGGTTATTTGCTTGACAACATAAATCGCCCACCTAGCAACACAGTACATTCATCAAGTTCGATCATCTGGTAGGCTGTGGGGACGTAGAGGTGGAACCATCGAGATCTAAAAATAACTAGAGGGAGCATCGCCCAATCAGAGCAATGTAAAGGTCTGACGCCACAGTGGAGGGCAAGGGCGCCATTTTGAACTACCCTAGCAGTGTCATCTGTCAAAATGTCATGTTGTGCGACTTGCAACTGCTCAAACAGGCATGTGAAAGTATCAAACGATTTGAATTGACCAGAACTTAAAAATTCGTTACATCGGTGAGTAACACATAATGGAACACTTTTTAATTGAGCCTAAATGTAATATTTCAATCGCAAAAGAAGTTTACCAACAGCGAGAATGGAGACTGGAGTCGTGGAGACCCTTTTTAATTTAGCCTATATTTCAATCGCAAAAGAATCGTCGTACTTGTGTTGTTCAGTTGAACGTTTATACGGCTTACAAGCACTATTAGTATTACAACTTATACAAGAATATAATAATACTAAAGTTTAATGCATTTATCGATCACATCTTTAAGTTTAACATTCAAAAGAAAATCCGTAAACTCAGATTTTCAGTAATGTGTGACAATCAGATAATTTCAGATAAAAAAAAGAAATTGCTTCAACTTCAAGTTCTATACGATTTTGGTTTAAATTATTACATTAGCTAAGTTCTACTGCGTACTAGGCTTTACTAGATATTTTTTCTGATGTTCAACCATTCTTACTGTGTATGAATAATTGCCACTCTGCCATTCAATTTACATGTGATCATGAGGTAGATGGTTGTTTACCTTTTCTAGATATACTCGTTTCTCGTAACAATGAATGTATCACTACTACAGTGTATCGTAAGAAAACTCACACGGGACTGTACACGGCATGGTCGAGTTTTGTGCCAAATAAATTTAAACTTAATCTTATTCGTACATTGCTTAATCGAGCCTGGGGTATTTGTAATGACTACCAACTGCTTAGCATTGAAATGGATAAAATAAAAAATATGTTAATCCAAAATCAATATCCATCCCCCACGGTAGACAAAATCATTAAACAGTTCCTAGACAATAAATTTTCAGACAACCCATTTTGTAAACCATTCGGACCTGAAAAACAAAAAATCTTCATCAGAACACCCTTTCTTGGACCAGCCTCAATAAAATTATCTAAAGAACTAAAATCACTTGAAAACCCTGTCCCGACAGTTCAGTTTGTATCTTTAAGGGAAACTTTCACAATCAGTTCTTATTTTAATTACAAAGATCGCGAAGATGAAAAACTTCGAAGTAATCTTATTTACAAGGTTACATGTGGTGATTGCCCTGCATCTTATGTGGGACTTACATCCAGACATATTAATCAGAGGTTCTCCGAGCATCAGGTTATGCACCAAAACAGTGGCTCCTCTGCAGTTGCAAATCACTATTACAATAACAATCACAATCCCAACACATTGTCATGTGAGATAATTGACCAGGGTCACCAGGCTAAGAACATGCTTAACTTAGCATACAAAGAGTCCCTTCATATTTCAAAATTAAATCCTATATTAAATGTTCAAATTTCATCCGTTCCTCTCCGCTTATTCAATGTGTAACCAACTGTCTCCATTCTTATCGTCTGTGTTATATCCTGATGTTACAGCACACCTGCTTATTCCATGTCCTCCATATCTTAACTCTTTGCCCCATGTAGACTACTAGTGTTTTATCGAATATGTGAATACCACCCAAAACGTCCCCAGTCCAAAACGTCCCCACCCAAAACGTCCCCAAGTAAACCCAGAACGTCCCCACTATTAAACCCAAAACGTCCCCACTATTAAACCCAAAACGTCCCTAAGTAACCCAAAACATCCCTATCCATATCAGTAGCTTGACATCATCTTGTAAAACCGGTTAATTTTTATATGTTTTTATTTCATAATATGGGTCAATAAAGAAATTAAAAAAAACACGGATTTATTAATTTCATCGTTGTTTTTCACTATAAAATTTCAAATTTGTTATGGGTATATTCCCAATTTAATGTTTTATTTACCGGTACTCTTTTTTTTTTCTTGAAGGGTTTGTATTATTATACATATAAAATTTTGTGCCGGCGTTATGATAATACAAATAAGTGAAATAAATGATGCTGGGGTTATAATAATTTTAAAAATTTAAATGATATGCATATTTTACAACACTGTAAATGCAGTTCATTTTAAACAATGTTGGGTCTGGCTTCCTGGCCTGGTGAATGGTGTCGTAATATATGAATGATAACCCCGCTGGGTGTAGAGTAAAGAATGCCACGACTCTTTGAACCTTGCGATCTGTAGGTATATAAGTTAGGGCATTTTGTATCTTTACCAAAGCAATCATGAGTCTCGGCCAGGAAGACTGCGTTGTTTGTTTCAACAGAGTTCGTCCACGTCAAGAAGGCCTCCAATGCGATAACTGTAACCGATGGCAAAGAGTCCCAATATGTCAATATTCAGGTCAAACTTGTATCTGAAAGGAAGTTGAGACGGATCCAAAAAAATCACTTATTCACTTATAAGTGCTAATTTGCTAAACTTATTCAGTAGATAAAGTTTTATTGTTTGTCATACATTTTAAAATAAAAATCATTCTTGCAAATTGTTTTGCGAATTATTTTTTAATTTTTGTATTTATGTGGCAATGTGATTTGTTATTAGACTAAAATCTTAACTGGGGACGTTTTGGCCATTTTGTGGGGACGTTCTGGGCATTATATGGGGACGTTCTGGGTTTACATGTGGACGTTTTGGGTGGGGACGTTTCGGACTGGGGACGTTTTGGGCAGTTCCCGTTTTATCCATTACCCCATAATGACGCTGTATGGCGCCATGCTCTGATTCATAGACAGTTAACCAGGTCAACCTTATTTTGTTCTAAATATTTATTTCTGATAAGCAAAGACAATAAGTGAACAACATATTCATTTACATTCTTCAAAAGATTATCTTTAGTAAGTTATTTAAAAAAAAATTTTCATTAAAGTGGCATGAGCTGCCGAAATTCACACTTTTTTCATGATTTCTGATCATCACGACAGTAAGAGGCTTTAAAGGTCATTAAAAAACTAAATGATTGGCGTTGGAATGAGGACGATCCATACAGTATGTGGCCTGTACGAACCGAAAACGTGTTTGAAAGTAAACAAAATTTAAATAACCGGGACGACCATTCATTCATTCTAAGCCAAAGTTAGTTAAAAACAATAGTTTATCGTACATTTTCGAGACTAGAAGCACTTAAAAGCTTCTGAATTACACTTCTTGAGAAAAATAGACAATAATTTCAACATTCTGTTTTAACGTCAAAATATCAACATTTTGGCAGCTCATGCCCCTTTAAAAAAAAATTAAAATCAGGTCTTATATTAATTATGTCAAGGCGTCATATAGCGTCATTATGGGTTGACCCAGAGAACAGTTCATGGATACAAGCAAGGCGTCAAATAGCATCATTATGGGGTAAAGAGTTAATACATGTAGTTAACTCTTGACCTGTAATAGGATTGCCCCCCCCCCCTCCCCTCCCTTACCTTAGATTGTAGGAATCACAACTTATCAGTGATTATAACTTTTGTATTTGTTTTGTTCATTCTTGCTGTGTATATAATGCCTGTTTAACCATGCCGACGTGTTGCTGTAATGTATGTAAAAGCTCATATTAAAACATCACCATGTACAAAGTAGTACAAGTTGTCCTATGTGTTTTGGTTTTACTAGATAAGTATAGTGTTCATTAATAAATAAAAATATGATAATAAATTTCTAACCTAAAACACACTGGCACAGGGAAACATCATCTACATGTACCATCTGATCACCTTGACTAAAACAAATAACAAGGCATCGCAGACGATACTAATACCCTCGTATCCCCATGTCGTATAAGTAATGTCACGAGGGTATATAAGGATCCCCCTACATTGCAGCCTGTATAAGTTTTGTGACAATCGGATAAGAATTGCAGCCTCAAGATTCAAGAGTCGTCAAGATTCTGGCCAATTTCTACGTATGTGGGTTACAAAGTCGCTTAGATGCTTTAGCTAAGTATAGTGCAAAGTGGGGTCTCACTGTAAATACAGGTAAAACGAAATGTATGGTCTTTCGCAAAAGGGGGGACATTAAACAAAATGAAAATTGGTTATATCAAAATGAGGCTATAGAGATTGTTGAACAATTTAATTACTTGGGAGTTGTTTTTAGCTCCAAATGTAAGTTTAATAACACACGCGATTTGTTTGTACAAAAAGGTCAAAAAGCAGCAAATGTCCTTCTTATTAATATTAAAAAATATGGAATTCCAATTGATGTTACAAATGATTTGTTTGATGCATTTGTTAGTCAAACTGTTCTTTATGGTGCAGAAGTTTGGGGTTTTAAAAAGTCTCTACCCATGGAACGGATACAAACTAAGTTTTTCAAACGACTAGTAAATGTGAAAATGTCTACTTCTAATTGTACAATTTACTGTGAATTTGGTCGACAAACATTTTGGTGGAAAAGTATACTTCGTGTTGTAAAATATTTTTTAAAGGCATGTAAAACAGAAAATGTCATTGTTAGAAAAGTTTTTGATGAAATGTACTTGTCAAATTCAGACTGGGTCAATAACATAAAAGATATATTGAATCGTTATGGCTTTGGTGAAGTATGCTTATTTCCAAGTAGCGTTGAGCTAACCAGGTTCATATATATTTTCAGGCAGCGTCTGTATGATTGTCAAAAGCAAGAACTGCTATTAGAACTGGAATCTCCCAAAATGTTCTTGTATAAACATTTAAATACAAATTTTGGGCTGCAAGATTATTTAGTTAAAATAAGAAATTTTAACCATCGTAACTCCATGTTTAAGTTGAGAACTTCGAGTCACAATCTCCGTATAGAGACAGGTAGACATGGCAGTAACCAGCTACCAAGACATGAACGAAAATGTTTGTTATGTAACACAAATGATGTTGAGGATGAATACCATTTTATGTTAATCTGTCCAATTTATCAAGAAGTTAGAAAATAACTAATTAAAGGGTATTATTGGAAAAAACCTAGTGTACACAAACTTGTAGCACTTCTTAACTCTACCTCTGTTAATATGATTCAGAAAACTGCAAAATTTGTTCATATATGTTTGGAAAACAGGAATGTTTTGATAGGGAGAATGTAACCGTGTATATATCGAGGTTCTCTCTCAGCTCTCAGATGTCAGACATATATAATAAGTATATTCTGTTATAAACTTCATATGTTTGTGAGTGTCAGTATGTACATGTATTTATAATGTTGTTTCAATTATTGTAAAATTCATTGTACAGAAACCATTGTGACAATGGGCAATTATTTGCTCAAGTCAATAAACTTGAATTGAAATCTATTAATAAACGCGAACTTGTATAAGGGGTGATGGTTGTGAACATATGTATGAAGTTTCGTGACGATCTGATAAGAATTGTGGTCTGTAGAGCGATGACGCCGTTTGGGATACGTACATCCGTACGGCAGATCCCTATATACCCTCACGAATTTTGTCGCGAGGGTATAATAACTATGGAGAGTTGATTGACTGATGTTTTACGCTGCACTCAATATTATACTAATTTATAGAGAGTTGAAGACAAGTTCCAAAATAATTAATAATTCAATGCTAAAATTCGAATCTAATTTACTTTATCTGCTGCACAAACGACATTACAAATTATTCTCGATTTTGGTGTGACGATCGCTATGTACAAGGCTCCTAATTTGCATATAGGTGAAAACAACTCCATGACAACATGATTTTGACTTCGGTTACTATTTAGAGAGAGACTACACAATTTGAATGGTTACTTATCTGTACAACCGGAGATAACTGAACACAACTTTTAGGCATATTCGATGGTTTACTTTTTTTACGACTTAACAGCTCAAAATGGCTTTTTTTTTCATTTCGTTTACAGGCAGAGCGAAGATCATGTGGCCATAAGTACCCGGATGTCCGAATACAATGGGAGGGTCATTTGTATTATTTAAATACACTGTAGGGCCTAGTCAGCTGGTATGTGTTGAACAGTTGGACTTCGTATTAACCATATTCTCTCCCTATGCATAATGTTATCAGATCAACCATCTTGGAGGAGACATTAAAATGAATTTTTTTTCGCAAATACTTCTTCACTTCTATATTTTCAGGTGTGTTTGTTTTGGGGGGGGGGGGGGGGGGGGGCTAGGTGAGCCACAGTCGACACAGGTCTTCCATTGATGCAGTGCCTGTTCAAATCCCACTCAGACCAAATATAATTGACAAAATTTTCACCATATATGGAAAAGTATATATTAAGTGAAATGATCTTGTGTGTGACATAAATATCATGAATCTATCAATAAGGTAAGGATTAGGATATTTTTAATCATATTCGGTTTTCGTTTTAAAGACTGAAACAATACATCTTTACGAAGTCACTTCGATTTCAAAGGAGGTGGCGTGATGCCTGGATCAAATCCTGCCTTAAGATGGGTGCCTCCAATTGTTTCAGCTAATTCAAGCTATACTATCTTTTTGTGAAAAAATATGTCTCTGCCTGGATCTTCATCTTTTTTTTTTCCTCTCCTTTTATTTCTTCGAACCTAAAAACATCTGGTTTCAGCTAATTCAAGCTATACTATCTTTTTGTGAAAAAATATGTCTCTGCCTGGATCTTCATCTTTTTTTTTTCCTCTCCTTTTATTTCTTCGAACCTAAAAACATCTGGCAACAAAAATCCATGTTGCTGCTATGATTCCTACATGTAACTTGACATTGTATGAGGTAAATACACACAGCCTGTGGCTTGTATTATGAGCAGATCGAAACAGTGTTCAGAAAGTAAAGAAAATTGAAATAACCATGACGTCCGTTCACTTTAGGTCTAATTTAGTACATTATTGAGACAAGTGTCACTAAAAAGTTTCTAATTTGTACTTTTAAAGAAATGTAGTAAATGATTTAAATATTTTGTTATAACAGAAAAAATATCAACATTTTGGCAGCTCAACCCACTTTACTAGCCTAAAAAAGGTAAAGTGGTATGAGTTGCCAAAATTCAGACTTTTTCCTTCAATTAATCAAGAAAAAAAATATTCATTTTGAAATGAAAAATTTTTAAGGAGATAGACAGTCGGAAAATGAGTGAAATGAATGTTTCCTTTCCCTATCTGACATGTTATTGTTATGAATCTAAATTATACAGGATGGCCTACTAGGTTAGTCATGAACACGAATAGCAAAACGAAATTCTTTCTTAATAACCCTTGAATTAAATACACAGTAAATTGACTTGCAACCCTTCCAGTGAGGTTAATTTCATAACAAAGTGAGATAGTAACTCCCTTTAAAAACTTCCATTTTTACTGTCTTTTATGAAATATCTAGTTAATTTGCTTTATTAATTAAAAATATATGATTTTTAGCAGCTCATACATGTCATTTGACTGTAATATAGTGGTGGCTTTTTATTTATTGGCGTGTACCAGCCCAAACATAAACTTTAATATATTAAAGCTAACAATAATGTTCATTGCGTGTGGCCGAGATGATTTTTGTTCCATGGTAGTTTTTACCATGTTATATTAACAATGAAACCCAAGTAACACTACATGTGAGTGAATTCCAGCTATATCTATTGTTGATAAATTAAATAATAAAATATCGTAGTACAAAATCTCTGAAAAACATACTTTTTGTGAAATCAAGGTTATCATCAGTCAATTACTAGTAGAAAGTTTAATTAATTTAATTTAATTTCTTAAAAGTCCTGACCTAGACAAATAGTGGAGTATAATTAATAGAACTTGAAAGTTTTAATAATATTTTAAATTTGTAAGTTTATAGTGCTACTTTAGTACTGATCAAAAGTTATTTTTGCCATTTACTTTATCTTTTTTATTGTTCTTATTTCTATTATTCTAAAGTCTATTTCCAATTTTAATATTTACTTTTTCTTGTCACACTCTGTATATCATTGAGCTATAGAGAATTGTATTGCTAAACTTAATATTAATATTATAATAAGTCATTAAGTGCCAAAAATCCCATTTTCTATATTTACTCGATATATTGTTAATGTTATTTTAGTTTTACCAAAACTAAAGTATAGTATTAACTAAATGAACTCCGTCCGAGAAAAAAATATAACCTAATCTACAATAATTTAATGTCAAATAAAACGAATTTGAATTATCTTATTGATACATAAGCGTCTAATTATTTAATAGTCACAAAAAAGCGAAGTGGGAAGCATCCGAAAGACATTTTACTGGCCTTACTCCAATTACTCCGTGCTGACGATTACGGCTAACTGGGGTAGTTGAAAATGGCGCCTGTCTGGCGTCAGCTTGTGAGGCCAATGCGCTCTCTAGTTATTTTTAGATCTCGATGGGTGGAACACGGACTTGTGAAAATAAATATTTGCATTTCAAAATTAAATATTTCTGTCAATAATCTAGGAAAACTGCAAATATTTTTTCAGACCGATAGCACATTGATTTGGTTAAATTCGGCTTCCGAAGCATGATTGTTCCATTTGCATTAAAACATAAATAACATTAATTCGTTCAGATTTAGGGTTTCAGGGTTTAATTTTATGTAATTTTAGTTTTGTAATTCAGAAATGCCTAAAAAATAGTCAAAACAGGCCAAAATTATATAATTGGAGTCAAGAAAGTACTATTATTTTATCACGTGACCAGCTCCCCTCTCTCTGCTCTTACGAAATCAGCGAGCACTTCGAGCGTGCACGCGAGAGGAGTTTGTGCAAATCAAGCGACCAGTCGAATAGAAATTGTGTAGTCTGAGAAGAATGAGCTGCTCGAAAACGACCAGTCGAATACGGCTAATGCACTACACACTCGATGTTGTTTGAAAAGTCATCTCTACTTAACATGTATATTTGCACACGGCACGCACATACAGGAGGGGTAGAATGTAGGTCCTCGTCTGACGTTGTAGACGTCGTATTTGTGATGTATTGACGGTTTAACCCAATGAACTATATGCGTGGAAGGGAGATCACGTGACGTTTTAGTTGTAGTGAGCGCCGCCATTATTATGAGATAGTAATACTTATCTGACGTTACAGAGGAAGCGAAAGAAGACGTCAATGGTCCTGACCAATGAACTATATGCGTGGAATGGACACGTCTCATTGGCTGGTTTGGATCGTACTTTGTAAAATGTGCCGCCATTGACAGCTGATAAGCGCGTGCAGAACAGATCTGTATGGACCAAGGAGTATAGATAGACTGGAGATGGCGCGACACACTCTTACGTCACACAACAATGAAGCAGTGGGCGGAGCTTATCCGCCATATTGAGTGACCCAGAAGATCAGTTTCAGCTTTAGGGTATCGTATAGTTCGAGGTACAAGAGGCAATAATTGATACACTTTCAAAAGCTGGTTGTATCATTTATTCAACGTTTTCCTTTTGTCTGTTTTATAAACATCTAGAGATAAGAAATATTTTTCAAATTGCTTGAACAACGTACCGGGTATGGATGGAGCCGTTACTAACTTACTATATTACTAGTACTAGTAGTACTACTACTACGTCTAGAGCGTACGGTAGAAGACTAGTAGTAGTACTATTATACGGTAATGTCATAAAACGAGAGCTATTAAACCATAAACATATGGTCAAAATTGTGGTTAAATTATTCACCCCAACAGACAGCAAACTCCTAAAAAACTAGGCAAAATAATTTATGACAAAGGCAGAAATATGTGATTAACTTTTGTTGTTTTTTATTTAGAGCTAACCTAATGGTTACTCAGACAAATAGCAATTATTATAGCATTAACAAACAAAATAATATAGTCTGTCCCAAGTTTACTTTGTAACTTGTCTTCCAGTTAAAAAAGGTACAGTTTTATATATAGAAAATATATATTTATATTAATAATATATATAAAACATACATTATACATGTGTTGTCTGAAATGTTACTTTAATCTCATTAAAATTTTAGATACAATGAATCGGTTAAACACCGTCTTCAAAGCATTAGTTAAATACAAACATCAAGATCATACAGTTTCCTTTTCAACGTTAGTGGCATACATATAGGACATCAGCTCACATGAGCTCTAATTCAGACATTATCTGCGAAGAATGGTCGCATTAAGAGCACATTTATATCCAAATGGATATATCTGCATATTTATTAGCCGCACACATGCGTCTCATCCTGTTTTACTTACTTTGCCGATCATATTTATATACTTGCAAGATACTACTAAGTCTCACTTAAACATGTTTAAAAACAAGCTCAAAACAACCAAGCTTCTACAATTATCTATATGTACGAGAAAATACATATTGTATAGAAAGAACAATACAAGAAATAAAGCAATATAATTTCATTAACTTTGTGGATAGTTACTACCACAGTCCTGCCAAAACTACAAGTGTGACAGGGTAGTGGGTGTCCCCTGTATAGATCAGAACCTCCCCAAATCATTGATAATGTCCCAGACCAGATGAGTGGGAATGACCCTTTCCAATCCCAGTTTGATCTGAGACATAATAAAAAGAGGAGTTTTTTTAGACAAGAAGATTTTCCCTGTGCTCGTGTGTTTTAGTGATCATAAAAAAAGAGGAGTGTGATTATGACATATCGATTGATTAATTGGTGTTTTACGCCGCTCAAGATTATTTCTTTTATATGTCGACGTTGCCAGTTTTATTGTGGGAGGAAACAGGGCTCAATGCCCGGAGGAAACCCACGACCTTCCTTTGGTTACTGCATTGGCAACCATCCCACATAGGTTTTTCTAGTGAAAACCCAGTCAGAAAATTCTCCTTTTTGGGGACAGTGGGAATCGAACCCGCGACCCATTGGTGGCATATGACATATCTGTACACGGTTACTGGCCTGAAAATATCACAAACTTGCTGAGAACTTGTCGACTCTTAGATTTGAGGTTGTGCTTTAAATTAGCAGTGTATTTTTTCCCAGCATAGAAATATCTAACTTGAAAGTATTTCTCGGCAACAGCCTTTACTAGTAAAATCAAGTGATTATTGCATGCCTCAGTATCTAACATATGAGTTTTGATAGATTGAAATATTGATTTTGACAAGTATGTCTCCAAAACAGAGTGTACCAGTTTACAACACTGAACGTTCGACAAAGTCATATTAGTTTCATCACCAGACGACACATGTCTTCTGAAGAGCTTTTCACACAAAATACATACATCTATGACATCACTTGACGGAATTATCAACCCACCCTTGCTTTTCATAGCTATAAGAGAATGCAATGCAGATACATTTGAGTCAGTTAAAGCACTAATACAAATCTCACAGTGGAGTGACTTCTTCAATTTAAATACAACAAAACCAGCAATGTATGCCACAATTTTCTTGGTGCATAATGAAAGGGTAGCACTATTATGAAATAAAGTATAGTCATGGTCGTCATGCTTGTTCAAACTTGTATAGTCTGGCTCAACCATCCTATTTCTGCTAACTGTAGCGTTAATAACGCCAACAGATGGAGTTTCTTCATTAATGTTCATGGTGAAACTGCTTGAAGCAGTTAAAATGGGAACGTTTTCCAAAGGTAAACAATTACCACGAAGAACATCCTGAATATCATTATATGTTAAAAGCTTTAGATAAGCAGCCTTAAACTGTCTGGCTGTTGGGTTATTGTTACAACCACCCATGCTTCTGATTTTACCAAAGAACAATTCAAGATGGTCTTGACTACATTTATAAGTTAACAAATATGTCATACCATACTGCCCAGATAATACTACATGCTCATACAAGCCCATGACACTCTCAATACATAGTAGAAATCCAAGAAACCCCGTCTTTCTATTCCCAGCCACAACTAATCGACCATTCTTCGACTCTTTCAATGATAAAATATATGACTTCGCTTCATTAAGGAAGGTTTGAATCTGCTGAAAGTTTTTTTCCTGAATTGGAGATTTCCAACCAAAAGATTTGAGATTTCTTGAATTAAGAATGTCAAAGAGCTTATCAAAAATTCTAAGGAATGTCACAGTTGCTTCACATTTTAAAAATTCTTCGAAGTTCTCTTTTAAGCAGAAATCAAGCGATGTCGCCACCGACTCACTTAAAACCTGAGCGGCCAACTTAACAGACATCTTTTTTTTGTACCAATCAATGTGACTAGGTCGAAGGCGGTTACCTAAATGTAAGCCTTCACATTGCTGAAGTTTGTTCAGAGAAACAATAAACTCCCATTTAATGAGATCTTTGTCAAAACTGTTATACAAAGACCCTTTGTCTGCTAATGTATTCCGAACAAGCTTCAACATGTGACAAGCATCAAGAAATGCATAAACAGGAAATCCTGTAATGGGATGAGGAAATGAAGATTTCACATTGCTGGGATCATCAATATTTATGCCCAATAATTTTAACATACTTATGTTTGAAGCAGCACCATCTAGAGTTAATGATACCGCTGTAACACCTGCATCGTACAATTTTTCCAAACAGCTGTTAACCAGATTTTTTCTTTCCTCACCAGACATACCATCAATGAAAAAATAGCCTATTGGCAACTTCCATGAGCCATTAATACTGACAGCCATAAAAGTTAAAGCTTCTTTAGCTAAAGGCAACGAGTCATCGTCAAGCTGAGTCCCCATATCAATATACCCTTGGTACCTCGTTCCATCCCATTCTACGTGTTGTCGAATGGCCACTTCGTCCATCAATAAAGCAACCGGGATTGGCTTGCCATTAGCTTGCCCTAATTCAGCTCTGGTTTTAAGAGCAGCAAACGCAGTCTTTGTAAATCCAGGGCTGTCATCAAGCTTTTGATACCATTTCGCAATTGTCCTTACATGGGGAAGACAAGTATCAAACATTTTTCTTACATAATTATATGCACGAGGTGAATAAAAGTGTAGCGTTAACGCAAAGCTCCGAAGCTGTGGAGAATATGAAGGAGGAACTGATTTATTTGTAGCCTTAGAAAATTTTCGCTGCAATAAATCTTGCACTCCACCGGCGCATGTTTGCAAAATATCAATGCTGTTAGTGCTCAATAAATCATGCTTCTTAAGATCGGATACGACAGATTTCAACTCAGCATTTTTCTTAAGTAATCGTCTTTTTGCCTGAAGAAGAAGCTTTATTTTTTTCCGTGAACTAACTACCTTCTTCTCACTTTCAAATAATTTTCTTTTTAAAGCAGCCTTTTCCGGTGTATCAATCAGGTATTCAGGTAGAGAAGTATTTGCAGAAGCTGATTTTTCAGAGCATTGAGGGGGCAGTCTCTTTAATGGGGGTTTCCTTTGTTTGGCTTCTGTTTTGAAGTACGACGGAAACGCATTAAACACACTTGGCACTGAATTTTCTTTCAGACGTACATAAGAAAGGGATGTCCTGTCAAAATTCTCTTCTGTGAAGTGGCTTGAACACAGAACAGCAGATTTTGAAGGCTGAAAGCCTGCCCGTCTTGTAGCCTGTATCCATTTCTCTCTCAAGTCATCGTCTTTCGGGAACCTGAATGCAAAGACATCAAAATAACAATTAATAATAGGCTAATCTTAATATTTCAAGTGGATCAATGATTTAAAACCTGTATGTATCACCATGTTTTCTGAGTTTTCCAAACCCATGTTCATTGTTGTAAAGGCTGAGGAAATAAGGTTGTTTGTATGTTATATAAATTCTATGCAATCTGTATTACAATATTCATCCGGCAGTAAAGATAATTTCAGTTATTTGGAAGATACAAATCTTTTGGGGTCATACATTGAAAGTTAAAATTTATGTTTTATCTGATGTGAGAGTCCGACTAAATTGAAAAGTAAAATGCATGTAATGGTGCGACACTAAGCATGATGTTAGCATGGCAATTAATACACCTGTTATATTTACACTCATATTGCATGTATATTTATTTGGTAACAAGGCTTATTTTATACATATTATAGATATCTAATCCCAACACCAACATGCCATAAGTCAACTGAACAATAAATACTACATGAGAAAGAAGAAATAGCACACGAAGGAGTCAAAGGAAGAAGACATATTAATAGGAGTTAATTATTAAATAAGCACTAATATATGAAAATCTCTGACATTGCATAAAGAGATATAGCCTATAGGATAGGAGCGTTTCTGACAGTAAGACCGTGTAAAAACAACTTCAACTCACCAATGTGTTTTGCTTAAAAAATAAAATGTCAAAAAAATGAACAATTCAAAATCAATACAAGTTACAACTACAAGGTCAAATTCAATGAAACAGATTTATCATGATTATCAACATGTTTATTAATATTAATCTAACCAAACTCCAAAGTAATATTATTATTAAATTTTTAAAAGTTTATTTTGATAAGAATTGGCCATAAAATATCAGACAAGTATAATTAAACTGAAGTTACCATGAAAACGATCACATGATATGACAGTTGACACTTGACACGTGACGTACAGTTTTGACAGCGACACAGACCTGTACATGTTGTTTCCAAGTTCTATCACTCAGGCCAGAATAAAGTTCGCTTAAAACATTTCAATTTACCTTCCATCAATGACTATTATATGTTATATTTGTAGATGGAGGATAAACAAAAAAATATTAAACAAACTTTAAACTGGTCGGTGAACAGCGAAACAGTCACCGCTGGACTAAAATAAAAATAAATCGCATATTATTACTACGTCTACGGTACTTACTTGTGAAAAGTGACAGATCGTTGTCGATCTCTATCCGGCCTGTTTGTACATCCATATGCAGCACACGATGGCATGATGACAAAGTCAATATCACTATCAGTATCAGTACTAAATGTTGTGGAGTGTAGTGCAGTCTTACATATAAAACAGGCGCCTCCGATTTCGTTTGTTTTGGGTCACTCAAGATGGCGGACAGCGTCTTCGACGGCTTCGAGATTGTGACGTCATACCATCTCCAGTCTATCTATACTCCTTGGTATGGACGCTCTACTATCTCCTGGTAATGGCGGCATTCGAAGCATAGCAAGCGCCACGCGATCTCCCTTCCACGCATATAGTTCATTGGTCCTGACCATAGATCTTTATAGGTTCACCTATAAAGATCTATGGTCCTGACCCAACGACTACGTTATTTACGTCATAACACGATGACAAATCACTCTTGTGGCGTCAATTTTGACCGTTGATTCGTGATGTCATCAATTTGTAGAAGAACGTTTTTTGCGTTTCCAGAGAGACGTTATCTCTTAGTTATGACGGCGATTTTAGCTCGCCAGAGCCAATCTTCCCAATGTGACGTGACCATTCCACTCATATAGTTCATTGGTTTAACCTCATTCATATATGCGCGCGCCTACAACTCTGTATCATGTGTGTAACGTACAATAAACGTGTGTTCACTCAGCAGCCATCTTGAGTTCAAGTCTAAGTTTCTAACCCACGTTAAAATAGTTACCCAAACGTAACAAACTGGCGACGAGGTGTTTTTTAATTGATGGAAAGTATTCGCTGAGGACTTCGCCCGACGTTTGACAACGTATTTTAGCAGACTGCCTCTCGCGGCATAAGCCTTGTCAGGGCTCGTTTTGGCGCCCTGCGAATGGCGAAAAGCAGGCGAAAATTCGCCGGCTGCAGGGCAATGTTAAAATCACCGGCTAAAAAAATTCAGAAACCTAAAAATAGCAGGCCAAATCTGATTGACGGTAGAATTAAGAAAGCATATACATTAAGTCTAAGATACATGTAGTTAGTCTAACTCTTAGGAGTCGAAAAAATAAGTAAATTACGGTTGATATCGAACGAATCTGAAGATGAAAATGCAAATTGCGTTAATACCAATACCATACCGCCTTTGTCAAAATTGCGTCAAGTTAAACTTTCAATTCTTTAATTAGAATTTCTTGTTTTAATCAAGAGGCTTAGGTTCGCATTTTGAAAAGTTATTTTAGCGTTTTCTATCTTCATAATATTGAATTTAGCCTAGAATAACCGACCTTTGTTACTTTTCGGCAGTGATGACACGTGACGATAATTGGACCCTCAATGTATAGGGCCCCAATAATACGCCTTTGCTGACAGTAGAGTAAGGCACATTTCGGCTGTTGCGGAACAGACGGTGGATAAACGAATGTTAAAACGAATTGAAAATAAAAATAAAAAACAAAGAATTTAGTTCGCCACCTATTAGTGAAGAGTGGAACTCTACCCTTTTCACTTAATTTATTTTCCAATTATTAAAAAAAAAAATTCTTAAATTTAATTTTTTTTTTTTTTTCAATATTTATTTTTTTAATTTATAATTATTATTTTGTTCTCAAACTACATGAAGGTGAAACTTCATCATAATTCAATTTATCCAAAGACTTTAACGAGTTAACCAAGGGGAGGGGTAGGGGGTATTCGTGACAGACAAAGTTTCCTCTTTTTTTCAGGCCTGCTCTCACACCCCTGAAAAATAGCATATACATTGACGCGCTAGTCTTAGGAGTCCGAAAAATAACTAAATTACGGTTGCTATATAACGAATCTGAAGAAAAAGGCGAATTGCGTTATCGGTTAGGGAAAGTAGCCGAAAACCAATATATTACTAATAGCTATATCTGTTTTCAGCTACTTTCCCTAACCTGATTAAGCCAAAGAAACAGCATTTGATGGATGTTGGAATTTAAATCGAAGGAAATGTAGATGAATTTTTATTTTCTAAATTTTCTTTAATTAGCGCCGGTCAAAAATTAAGACAGCATGTCAAACTGAAAATGGCCTGCTATTTTCTGATTTGGGGAAAAAAATGCAGGCCATCAGATATTTTCTAAAATGAGCCCTGCTTGTCCAGCCGTGAGAAGTTCAGTGATCTTCGGGAACCATTGTCGCGCTGTGATTGACTGTATGCTGTTGTTGTACTGGCTTGACCCTCGACTGAGCGTGTTTTGGAGTGACAACAAACATTAACTGTAGGTATCCATTTATTTGGTTCCTGTGTGTAATGATGGCAGGCTATATTGGCAGAATTGATCCATATGACGATTCGGTGGAAGAGTGGGCGTCTTATGTAGAAAGACTTGAGCAGTATTTCGTTGTGAATGACGTTGCCGGCCAAAAACGTGTGCCGGCCTTACTGAGCCTTATAGCCATATAGGTGCTAGAATGTACTCTCTATTACGCAGTTTAACTGCTCCGATAAAACCTTCGGAAAAATCCTATGGAAATTTGGTTGAACTTTTGGGAAATCATCTTTCTCCCAAACCTAATGAAATAAGTGAACGTTTTCGTTTTGGCGAAAGAAAACAACGAGATGGAGAATCTGTTATTGTTAATGCTTATGTGGCAGAATTGAGAAAACTGGCTCAACATTGTGAGTATGGGGACACATTGAACGAACGGATTCGTGATAGACTGGTGAGGGGGATAAAATCAGAAAATATTCAAAAGCGTTTGCTGTCTGAATCAAAATTAACATTAGCAAGAGCTTTTGAAATAGCAGTTTCTATGGAAGCTGCAGCTAAGGATGCTGTAGAAATTAGAGGGGCTAATGTGAAAGAAGTTAATAAATTACAGAAATCTCATAAAAATAAATCAGCTCAAAATTACCCCAGGAAATATAACCCTCAACCACGTAGAGAAGAATGTTGGCGGTGTGGAGGCCAACACAACCATAATAGCTGTAGATTTAAAAGTGCAGCCTGTAGATTTTGTCGTGAAAGAGGTCACATTGAGAGAAAATGTAAGAAAAAGTCCCAAAAACAAAACGGTTACCATGGTAACGGCCATTGGAATAAAAGACCTGGCTCTCATAAAGTACATTCTGTAGATCAAAATAAAGCAGATAGTGATGATGATTTTCTTTTGGCCATCATTGAGATTAACAATGTCAGTAAGTCAACTGATGTTATTTGGCTATACCCTAAAATTGGTGGCAAAACTTTGAAAATGGAATTAGACACGGGATCTGCCCTGTCTATTTTGCCCAAATATCTGTATGATAGCATGTTTTCAGATATTCAACCACAATCAACAGATGTTGTATTAAGTACCTATACTGGAGAGAAGCTACATCCCACAGGTAAATTGTGTACTCTCGTGGAACACAATGGCTACAAATCAAAACTGGATTTCATCATTTGTATATTGTCGACTCAGCTGGGCCAGCCTTATATGGCAGAGATTGGTTAAGGAAAATACGCCTTGACTGGAAAGAAATACATGCCATGAAAACCGCGAGTAAAGAGTCTACTAGTAAGGAGGTAAATACAGACAATAAACTTAAAACTCTCTTAAGTGAATTTAGTGGTGTTTTTAAAGATGAAATCGGAACATTAAAGGGAATTCAAGCAAATTTAGTGCTAAAGGACAATGCTAGTCCAACCTTCTTAAAAGCAAGAAATGTGCCTTATGCTTCGAGAAGCTCAGTAGAAGCTGAGCTTGATCGACTTGAAAAAGCGGGAATACTGACTAAGGTACACCATAGTGAATGGGCAACACCCATTGTACCGGTGGTCAAAAAGTCCGGTGCGGTTAGGATATGTGGGGAAATCCAGCCCTAAAGGTAGACCAATATCCACTTCCAAAAATTGAAGACATTTTCGCTACTTTGTCAGGTGGTCAACATTACACAAAATTAGATTTACGCCAAGCGTACCATCAAATGGAACTGAAAGAATCATGTAGAGATTATCTAACTATAAACACTCATAAAGGACTTTACCGGTATAATAGACTTGTATTCGGTATCGCATCTGCACCAGCCCTCTGGCAGTGTGCAATGGACCAAGTGCTTTCTGGCATTCCCAAAACACAATGCCTAAGTGACGACATGATTATAACTGGCAACACAGATGAGGAACATTTGGAAAATTTAAAGAAGGTGTTAAAACGTCTCCAAGAATATAACCTTAGAATTAGCTTGGACAAGTGTGAATTTTTCAAGAAAAAGATAACTTATTGTGGGCATGATATCAGTTCTGAAGGCCTAGAGAAAACTTCTGAGAAAATCCAAGCAGTGTTAAACGCACCGAGACCTGAAAATCTTCAACAGTTAAGATCTTTCTTGGGTCTAATCAATTACTACCATAGGTTTTTACCTGAACTCTCCACACTGTTGTACCCGTTACATAGATTGCTTAAGAAAAATGAAAAATGGGTGTGGGACATGTCATGTGATAAAGCGTTTAAGAAAGCTAAGGAACTTGTCACTGCTGACACCGTGTTAACTCACTACGATCCGCAAAAACCGTTGAGATTAGCAAGTGATGCTTCGCCGTATGGTGTGGGATGTGTTTTATCTCATATTATGGAAGACGGGAGCGAGCGACCAATCGCCTTTGCTTCGCGTTCATTGTCAGTATCGGAGCGAAATTATTCACAGGTACACAAAGAAGCACTGGCCTTAATATGGGGTGTAAAGAAATTCAACCACTACGTGTACGGACGTAAGTTTTCTTTGGTGACAGATCACCAACCGCTGTTGACGATTTTACATCCGCAGAAAGGCATACCCGCGATGACTGCGGCGAGATTACAACGATATGCGATATTCTTGTCTGGTCACAATTACGAAATTGAATACAAGAATACAACCGAACACGGTAACCCAGACGCACTATCGAGATTGCCGCTCAACATTCAAGAAACTGACGCAGGTCCGGATGCGGCAGATTTATTTCATATATCACAAATAGAGCAACTACCTGTGTCGAGTGATGACATTCGTTTGGCAACGCAGCGTGACCCAATTTTGTCAAAGGTTTTGGATTATGTGTTACGCGGTTGGTCCGACAGTGCTAATGACATTAGTACGTATTACAGTAAACGGAATGAGCTGTCAGCTCACAGTGGATGTCTCTTATGGGGAATGCGAGTTGTGATTCCAGAAAAACTGAGACAAAGAGTTATGGAACAATTACACGAAAGTCATTTAGGAATCGTGAAAATGAAGGGACTCGCTCGAAGCTATGTTTGGTGGCCGACGATTGATCGTGACATTGAGCAACTTGCTAAATCGTGTGAAAGTTGCCAAGCTCACCAGCGCATGCCGCAGCATGCACCCCTACATCCGTGGGAATGGCCTAGTTCTCCATGGCAACGCTTCCACGTGGATTTTGCCGGGCCATTTCAGGGCCATATGTTTTTCATAGCCGTTGATGCTCATTCTAAATGGCCAGAGACCTATGTAATGAAATCGACCACAGCAAGCCAAACAATTCAAATTTTGCGTGAAATGTTCGCGAGAAACGGTTTACCTGAACAACTTGTGTCGGACAACGGTCCACAATTCGTCGCAGAGGAGTTTCAAACGTTTATGAAAGAGAACGGTATTAAGCATATCCGCTCTGCTCCGTATCACCCCGCTACAAACGGACTCGCGGAAAGATTTGTTCAAACATTGAAGCAAGGTTTTCGTTCTCTTGGACAAATTGACAGTGTCGAGAAACGTTTGGCTACATTCCTAATTTCCCACAGGAATGCACCGCATGCAACAACCGGAGAAACTCCCGCAGTCTTGTTCTTAGGGCGACCTATGAGAACAAGATTAGATCTTATGAAACCTGATGTAAGGAAACGTGTACTTGACAAAACTTTTTCCAGAGCAATTGCCCAGTCGACTGAAAATTTTCACCTGGACAGCAAGTTTTAGTTCGTGACTACAGGAGAAAGGGCAAATGGATTTCTGGTACGATAAGCGAAAAGTTAGGTCCGCTAAACTACAATGTAGAGATACGTCCAGACATGATCTGGAAACGACATTCTGACACAAATCGTGGAAACGTCTGTTAGAGGTTTGTCTGATCGAGAAATCATTGAGCCACATATTCCTCCAGTGAGTGAAATTCCAACTGTGCCTCCACTTGTGTCAAATCCTGTTGTATCTCGTACTCCAGCTAAACTACCAATCAACGCATCAGTTATGCCTCAACCTTCTGTGCATACTAACCGTTATCCTGTCAGAAACAGGAAACCTGTGATTAAATTAGATTTGTGATCAGTACTGTGTGAGGATTGACCTCGTACGATCACCGCCAGGGTAGGTTTCACCCCTGTGCGATACTAGTTGTATTGTGTTGTGAATTAGTGTTCTTTTGGAAAGTTGACATTTCGAGTTGGACATTTCTGTGTTAAAATGAACATTTATTGCTTCAAAGGGACATTCATTGATTTAAATGAAAATACCATTTTAAGTGTTGTTTTGATAAATATGCAACTTTTGTTCCCAAAGTTAAAAGTTAATTCTAAGAGCTATTCCTTAGGACTGGTTCATTTCTAGTTAAAGTTATAAGCTGTGATTGTAAAATTTGAAGCACAAATCTAGCGTGGAGGAATGTGATGTATTGACGGTTTAACCTCATTCATATATGCGCGCGCCTACAACTCTGTGTCACGTGTGTAACGTACAATAAACGTGTGTTCACTCAGCAGCCATCTTGACAGTATTGCATCAAAGAAGAACGCAAATTTAGTGACCCTGTCTGAAAAAATACCAAAAAAACAAATAAAAACGCGTTAACTTTTGATTGGATTGTCACCGACAGTTGGCGCACATATAAGGCTTTCGGCAACAATCGCCCACGGGTCGGTCATTATAACCATGGCAAACGTAACCTACACGTGTATTTGTCGTACGTCGGGTGTATTTGATACCCTTGAAAAGAGTAAAATTAAAGTGGCATGAGCTGCCAAAATGTTAATATTTTGACGCTAAAACAGAATGCTGACATTATTGGCTATTTATCTGAAGACGTATAATTCAGAAGCTAATTTTTAGTGCTTCTAGTCTCGAGAATGAACGATAAATATATTGTTTTGAACTAACTTTGGCTTAGAATGAATGAATGGTCGTCCCGGTTATTTAAATTTTGTTTACTTTTCGAACATTTCGGCGTAGGCCTATATACTTTATGGATTTCCCTCATTCCAACGCCAATCATTTAGTTTTTCGATGGTCTTCAAAACCTCTTACTGTACGTCGTGCCGATCAGAAATTATGAAAAAATGTTAATTTTGGCAGCTCATGCCACTTTAAGGAGCTTTCAATAAAGCCAGTAGGCTTTTTTTATTATTAAATTGTCTCCGTTAAGGCGTGGCAATCTATGCATGAGTAACATGATCTCATCGTAAACAACGTGCGTTTAAATAATCGGGCGGTTCGTAAAATGTAGGTCTGCACGTTTTATTTTACCGTTATATGCCGTTAGATATTAATTGAATGTTGTTACGAGACAAAATAGTTAACGAACAAGTTATGAAAGACCAGCAGATCTTATGTAAAAATGTTAATTCTGTTCTGTTCATGCGATTAATCAAATGTCTGCCTTTCATAATTTCAGAGGAAGACATTCATCCACAGTTAACCCACGTAGGCCTATTGATTGCATCTATAGATATAGTATAGGATTAACTTGAATCCAGAGTGAATTTGTTTTTGTTTTTGAAAAATTGGCATTTCGGTCCTAAAAAGTAAACACAAACATATTAGGCTAGGCTACCGTTAATTTTCTTTTGTAAGTAATGAGTAAAAAGGCATATTGAAAGAAAGTTGTTGCTGCGTGTAAGAAAACGTGAAGTTAATCATAGACTAAAATTCCGACTTCACGTTTTCCTATTCTCGCTTTGATTTAATTTTAACCAAGCGAAAACGCAAGAAATGACACTTTTCAATGAACACCTCGACTTCAGTTAGCCGAAAAATCGGGGCTCTGCCGAATTTTTTTTTCCGCATTCGTCGCATTACCAGCCAAATATAAAATAAGTCGCCCTCTAGACCGAAAATCCGGGCTAGACTTCAGTCAGACTGTAATCACTCTTTGGTTTTTTGACAATCACTAACTGCTAAAAAATACGAAACTCTGGCTATAGAAAATCTATCTGGGATTTGGGATCAAAGTTCACGTCGACTGCTTTCGTTTTTAAGGTAAAACCTAGTTCATTTTACCGAACTTATGGTTATATTACATATACCATAAGTATAGTACCATTGGTATATGAAATATAATAAGTTCTGTAAAATTGAACTAAGTAAAACCGTACATGGTTAGGTATTATCACCTGAGCGGCAAGTAAGTAACTGTACTGTAGTGTAGTGTAATTTAATGTAAATTGTAAACAGGTAAAAGTAAACAGTATGATTGAGACACATGTGTACGGCGGGCTAGCCCCAGGTGACAAGACAATAGTCACCTGGGTCTAGTGTACACCGTTTTTGCCGACAGAGTTGGAGTTTCTATCTAACGCGATCCGTAAAACTAAGGGAAAGGGTAAAGAATAGCAGGTAATAGGTTAGCCGCACTCGTGTGTCTCTATCCTGGTTTACTTACTTTGCCGGTCAGGTAGAGCCACACATTAAACAGCCTTTATAAGGGTGAGATAACTTGTGAAAAGTCATTAGGCCAATTTTTATGCTATGCTTTACAAAGAGCGATTTAACAGTTTAACAACTGGTTCAGTGAAAAGAGGAATGTTTCAAAGATATAATAGGCGCTAATAGCTGAAAGGTAGTTGAGATTAAGGATAGTTAAGACTTAGCTTAAATCTGAAATCCGAAGTCCTTCCAAATAATTCATTTAAAAGCCGTAACTAGTAATAGGTTAGCCGCACGCATGTGTCCCCAGGCTACGAACTTACGGTAGGCCTACTTACTTGCCGGTCAGGAAGAGCCACACATTAAACCACCATTAAAAATAAAAGGGTCGGATAACTATTCTCTGTCAACAGACTTTTCAAAACCCCGCAATCATTTGATGCGAGAGTTACGTTGTCATCAAATATCAAATATCAAATATCAAGCGTTTCTCAAATTTTAGACATAGTGTTGTTTGCTGACGACACTAGTGTCGTCATGTCGGACAAAACACCATCATTGGCAATTGAAAAAATTACTAAGGAACTAGATTTTCTGTCTACCTGGTTTAGCTGTAATAAATTATCACTGAACGTAGAGAAAACAAAATTTATGTTATTCAAGCCTTTTAAAAGTGGGTGTAACAGTATATCACCAAAACTGTTTATAAATAATACTGAAATTAGCAGAGTAAAAAGTTTTAAGTTTCTTGGTTTAATATTAAATGATCAACTAAACTGGGCAGACCATATCAATTCGATATCCAGTAAAATTTCTCGCAATATTGGCCTAATATATCATATCAAGAGTTGTCTTAGTGTAAAAACAATGCTTGTTCTGTACTATACTCTTATTTTTCCATATTTTTCCTATTGCAACTTTATTTGGGGAAATACGTTCCCAACCCATATGAAACATATTGTTACTCTACAAAAGAGAATTGTTAGAATAATGACCAACTCTGATAGATACAGTCATACACAACCTTTATTTACCCAATTAGATATATTACCCTTTTGTCAGTTAAATGATCTGCAGATTCTACTGTTCTGTCATAAATTTGTTCACCATCCTTATCTTTTACCAATTATGTTCAGAACATATCTCACAAAAGTGTCAAATATCCACATGTTTTCTACAAGGGGGTCTGCTTTAAACTTATACAGACCATACTACAGAACCCGTCTCTCACTTTACACAGCCAAAATTAAAGGACCACGAATTTGGAATACGTTGCCAGATGAAATTAAAAACATTCAGTCAATATCGCTTTTTAAATACAAAGCAAAGAAATTCCTGCAATGTAGGATGCCAATAAATTAGATTTCTATTTTTTCCAAATCCGCCATGAGTTCATAGATACTTTATTGTCTTTTTTGTTTATTTTTTTTTCTTCGTTTTTAGATTATTAAGGTAACTATATGTGAAAATCACCAAATGATCGTTAATATTAGCAACTATCTTTATATGGGATATCTCAAACCCGCAAGGGTTTACTTTCCCGCCATCATTTGCTTTATGTATTCAAAACATTTTAGTCTTACTTTTTTTCTTCTATATGTTTACTATATGAACCATATTTCATTGTAAAATTCATTCTAATTGGTGAATAAATAAACAAACAAACAAACAAACAAACAAATTGTCCAGGGGGCTGTTTCTCAACACAACTTACGCCCGTCGTAACTTTGCGCCTGGTCGTAACGTAATGTTGAAGGTATATGTTGCCATGACGTTACGACTAGGCGCAAAGTTACGTCGGTGTTGAGAAACAGCCCCCTGCTATTGAGGAAATTCTCGGACATACTGCGGACCATGTGACAGGTTGTCATTGTACCGTACGAGGAGAGTTTGAAATCTGTCAGGCCAATTTTAAAGTTTTTTTCTTATGAAGAGGAATTTGGTAGATTTACAACGAAAATCGAACAAATTAATGAGTAAAATGAAAAGAGGAATCTACGGTGGCTTGAATAGGACATTGGAATCCTTTTTGTTTAAAACTTTTTTTTTAGTTTCAAATTATTTTTTTTTAGTTTTAAATCTTTTTTTTTAGTTATGAATCTTTTTTTTTTAGTTATGAATTTTTTTTTGTAATTTATGGATTTTTTTTTTGTTTCAAACTTTTTTAGTTTTAAATTTTTTTTTAGTTTTGGATTTTTTTTTCAGTTTTGAATTTTTTTTTTGAGGATGTTTTCATCCCGGTGATAAGTCACGTGACTTTCCTTCCTGGTGATAAGTCATGTGACCAACAATAAAATAGCTGCCAGCTTTTTGGTAGGACACATAAAATAGCTGTAAGCTTTTTTGGTAGGACACATCAACGGTGTGAAACAGCTTTGGATATTGCATACGTGATCTGAATTCTATATTTTAAGTGGCATGAGCTGCCAAAATGTTGATATTTTGACGTTACAAAGGACAATAAAATTCTCGGCTATTTTTCTCAAGAAGTATAATTCAGAAGCTTTTTAGTGCTTCTAGTCTCGAAAATATACGATAAAGTATTGTTTTGAACTGACTTTGGCTTAGAATGAATGAATGGTCGTCCCGGTTATTTAAATTTTGTTTACTTGTCGAACACGTTTTCGCTTCGGTTTCCTCATTCCAGCGCCAATCATTTAGTTTTTCGATGGCCTTCAAATCCTCTAGCTGTCGTGACCATCAGGAATTATGAAAAAGTCTGAATTTTGGCAGCTTGTGCCTCTTTAAATACAAAAAGAATATCAAAGCGCCCCTTACGTCCCCGATCTTTATAGCTCCACACACAGCTGGCAGCTATCGTGTTATTATCGTCGGTCACATGACTTATCACCAGGAAGGAAAGTCACGTGACTTATCACCGGAGTGGATAGTCATGTGACTTTCCACCTGGGTGAAAACCTCCTCAAAAAAAAAAAATTCAAAACTGAAAAAAAAGTTCAAAACTAAAAATAAAATTTACAACTAAAAATAAAGTTTGAAACGAAAAAAAAAATTCATAACTAAAAAAAATAAATTCAAAACTAAAAAAGAAAGTTTAAAACAAAAAGGAGTCCATGTCCTATTCAAGCCACCGTAGGAATCCTTTAAATGTGTTGAAGATAAAATCTTAAAGGCAGGTAGGATTAATAGATATTTGAAACTTGGTTTAAATCTGAAAGCCGAAGTCCTTCCAAATAATTTATTTAAAAGCCGTAACTAGTAATACGTTCTATTTCCATTAGTAGAACTCTTCAAAGTGGAGGTGCATTTGGTGGTACGAGTGGGACAGCCTCCTTCTTGTTATAAATATAATGCAAAGCAATACAAACAATGGAAGAGTTCTATTTACCGATAGTTACCGTTAGGGTTTAATGAATTATTTATATCTTTAATTTTTTATATTTTTATTTTTACTATCTGAGGTAAATTCCAAAGAAGTATTTTGATATTATAGCCTGTCAAGAGTTTTCTGTACAATTCACCATTATTTTAACACAAGGCCCGTCCCAGAAATCTCATGAGAGGGGAGAAATGCTTTCTCCTTTCAATAGAGAGCACAGCAAGGGGAGTAACTTTTCCTTGATGGAAATTTAACGAATTGAAGCAAGTCAGATGTTAAACAATGGCTAAGTTCCACTGGGAGTCATAATGTCAATGTTAAATAGTCGGATATCTCCAAACTGTGTGGCCAAAGTATATTGATGATGGGTGGCCACATATGATCATCAATATACTTTGGCCACAGATGCTATTTATTTAAAATATGTATTTATGCCTAGGGTATAAATGTTACAATGAAACTGCAAGTGATTTTCTACCTTTTGCAGATGGCTTTAAAAGGGGTGAAAGTGATAGAGCTGGCAGGATTAGCTCCTGGACCATTCTGTGGGATGATATTAGCTGATTTTGGGGCTAAAGTAATCAGAGTTGACAAGGTAGGGATAAAAAACTTTTTCATTATCTTTCCATTTGCTTCTAAATAACCAGTGTGACTGATGATAAAATTGTATTCATTGTTCTTCTTTATGCTAAAGATAGAAATTATCTATAATTTATATTTTGTTCTTTTTTAATTTTAGCTGAAGTCTGAACAAGGGTTGCCGGATACTTTGGCGCGAGGTAAACAGTCCATTTCTGTAAACCTGAAGAGAGCAGAGGGGGTAGATGTGGTTAAAAAGCTATGTGGGTCAGCAGATGTACTTATTGAACCATTTAGAAAAGGTACAGAACATCAGGAATCTTTTATATTATTATGATATTCTTATGATATTCCCATAAATGATAAAGACAAGAATCAAATCAATGATGGCTAGAATGATTTATAGAAAGGTAAATAAATGTTGTTTTGCCGCGATTTGAGTAGGTTATAATGTTATTTCACTGTCTTAATCTGACCACATACTGCCCGCTCAGAAGCAGTCTACCCCGGCTTTTTGATTGCAATGAACCCTGACTCCAAAATATTGCTATCAGTAAACAGGCCATCAGAAACTAAGGCAAGTTTATAAGGGGAAGTTAATTTGTTTAGTGCGCTTTTTTTTCTAGGTTCTTTGTGGGACAGAAAAGTTGGGTTTAGGACCTGATGTACTGTTGTCATCTAACCCTCGTCTGGTCTATGATTGCTTCACTGGTTATGGTCAGAAACTAAGAAAAGTCATAAATTGATTTATTTAGTTCTCTATTTTTTCAGGTGTGATGGAGAAGTTGGGTTTAGGACCTGATGTACTGTTGACATCTAACCCTCACCTGGTCTACGCTCGTCTCACTGGTTATGGTCAGAAAGGCTCCATGGCAGAGGCTGCTGGACATGATATCAACTACATAGCTAAATCAGGTGAGAGATTATTACTAACTACACTTGCACTGTTTTATCCCAGTAAAATGTATTGGAGAAATAAACTGTCCCTTTTCTTGTGGTCTGTATGGGGGATATAGGGGGTTTCCTCTGGGCGCAAAGAGTCCGGTTCCCTCTCCCAACCTGGCAAAGGTGATGTATAAGTGAAATAATCAATCATCAATAAATCCTGTGTCATCACACCCTTATGCACTGCGTGCTGATCAATTCAATATGGTCAGATTAATGAACATCTTTCAGTAAAGTTAAGTCATTGGAAGAAAGCAAAAGTTATATGGTTTTAATTTGTGTTCCCTTTATAGGTGTCTTGTCTGCATTGGGGAGGAAGAATGAAAAGCCGACAGCCCCTGTAAACCTGCTGGCGGACTTTGGCGGAGGGGGGTTAACTTGTGCATTGGGTATCATGATGGCATTGTTTGAGAGATCTACTTCTGGTCAAGGACAGGTGGTGGACTGCAGTATGACAGCAGGATCAGCATACCTAGGTCAGTTACAAAACATGTTTCCACTCTCGTCCTTTCATTTACCTCAAGGCAGATACTTGTTTAATTAGACCACATGAGTTAATATGGATAGGTTATTGTCAATGTCCGTTGTCTGTACTTTTCAGCAGTGTTCCACTCATAAATGTTAGCACAGTTAGAGCAAATGCTAATTCTTTTCACAGTGATAGCATTGCATATGGCATTTACCGTGATATAAACTGAAATAAGTTTCGTGGACTTTATATAACTCCATTGCTTCTCATTGAGTCCAAATTTATACAAATAAGGAGATCCCTGAGGATTTTCTTATTTCACTTATTTCCATATATTTCAAAATAGTCTGGAACTTGACAAATACCCATATCAGGTTTCATCATGCAATCTTTACAGTGGCATGAGCTGCCAAAATTCAGACTTTTTCATAATTTCTGATCGTCACGACAGTAAGAGGCTTTGAAGGCCATCGAAAAACTAAAGGATAAGCTTTGGAATGAGGAAAATCCATACAGTATGTGGCCTATACGAACCGGAATAGTATTCGAAAAGTAAACAATATTTAAATAACCGGGACGACCATTCATTCATTCTAAGCCAACGTTAGTTCAAAGCAATACTTAGTTTATTGTACATTCTCGCGACTGGAAGCACTAAAAGGCTTCTGAACTATACGTCTTGAGAAAAATAGCCGATAATTTCAATATTCTGTTTTTACATCAAAACATTTTGACAGCTCATGCCACTTTAATATCATGTCGGCTTACATTGTATATAGGGTGTTGACTTATTGCTGTGTTTCTTGTGAATGACTATTTAAGTTTTCCTGTCTCAAATATTTTTAAAATTTCCTTTTGTATTTCTTCAGCAAGTTTCTTATGGAGCACTAAAAATGCCAAGATACCCATGGTCTGGGGAAAGCCAAGGGGAGATAACCTATTGGATACTGGAGCTGCCTTTTACGACACATATTTAACAGCAGACAATAAATACATGGCTGTGGGATCACTTGAACCTCAATTCTACCAATGTTTACTTAAAGGTAAATAATGTCCTTATCTCTGAGAATAGTTTTTTTTTCAGATCAGTCAAGATGACTTTGTTAAGATCGGGTTCCATGGTTCATTCTGAGGAGGGACCCTCAATATGTTGGGACATTGTTATAATCCCTTACAAGGGCAGTAATTGTCCATGGATTGATTGGATTAATTTATGTTTTACACTGAGTATTTCACTACATGCGGCGTTACCAGGTTGTGTTAGTGTGGAGAGGAATGCAGGCTTTTTGCCCAGAAAACCCTTGACAAAGGATATTGGTAATCAATTTAAAACCTACTCAGAACCTTTTTCTTTTGAGATGCAGAGGCCAGGAACCCAAGAGGTTAAGGCTTCACAATAAACAGAACAACCTCCATAGAAATGAAGTCTTGAGTGGGCGTAAATACTCCATTCAAACATAAAGTAGAACAGGGTATCACGAGCAGGTCTTATTTTTTTCAAATTTCTTCGCGTCTCTCACCTAACCACTACCAAATTTAAAAAATGTATTGGTAAGCTTATAATTACTAAATTAGCCATTCGCACAATTAATATAATAAATCAATAAAACCTACATTCTCCTTGAGACTTGTGGTCTTTTATTTAGTTCTCAACACAGCTCACAAAATAAATCCATCTTATCCCGAGGTTCTCTAATGTAGTGGGGGCCTTGGTGGTCCAGTGGGTTATAGGGATCGTCCCTCAGTCCCATCGATGTGGCGGGGGTTCAAATTACACTCAGACCAAATAAAGATTGAAAAATTTCTGAGTGGATTGTTCACTCAGTCGCCGTATGTGGAAGAGTTGCCAGGTACTCGCCACAGGTCAGGGGGTTTCCTCCGTGCAATGAGCCGGGTTTTCATTCCTTCCACCATATAAGTGAAATAATCTTGAGTGCGGCGTAAAACATCAATCTATTATCAAAAGTTTAAATCCCAGTTTTTATCACAATAAGTGAACCTTTCAAAAGTCTTAACCACTATAGTTATTGCATTAGTTAAAAATAAATTTTTCGGTCTGAACTTCTGAGGCAGACATTTAGACCACATGTGTAAGGGTGGCAGACTAGAACGTTTGACAAAATAAACAGGTAGCTGTGAAAGATTGAACCATATCGCCAAATTAAGTCATTTTTAGTTTTTATTGTTTATGGGTTGGGTTTTTTTCACGAGAACGGTCAGAATTAGCATCACGTTTCGGGTGGTTTTAAGTTTGTGTAATCCCCATGTAACCTTAACCAGGGTTCGCATGAAAACATAAGGCTTGCACGAGTGATCATGCATTTCTACAGCAGATTTAATATCCTCCTTACTTCAGTATCATACTCTACATAAGTGAAATAAACAGGATAGAAAGCAGTGTAACACTTTCAATCCTAGAATAATTACGATATATATATGTTGGTTTACTAAGATCTATGAATTGTTTTCCAGGACTTGGGCTGGATCCTGCGGAGTACCCCCAACTTCAAGATCAACTTCAACTAAAACAGAAATTTACAGAAATATTCCAAAGTAAGACCAGAGAGGAGTGGTGTCAGATATTTGAGAAGTTAGATGCCTGTGTTACACCTGTGTTAGAGATGAATGAAGCCCCTAACCATCCTCATAATATAGAGAATGGAACGTTTATAAAAGCCCCCAGTGGGAAGTATGAACCAGCTCCTGCCCCTGAGTTGTTGAGGACTCCCCCAGTGAAGGAGTCCTTACCATTACCCCGGGTGGGCCAACATACCAGAGACATTCTTACTGGACTTGGCTATGGTGGACAGGAAATCAGGGAGTTATTAACAAAAGGTGCTGTAGAGGAAGAAACCTTGTCTAAGTTATAACAGGTTATTGAGAGAGGATCAGTTGTAATAGAAGAGGATTGATTTTCATTGACAATATCAGACTGTGATATTTCATGGTGCTAGATATCTATGTACAATTTCATAAAGTGGCATGCACTGGCAAAACTAAGAAGTTTCAAGGAATTCCAAAAAATGATTTAGATTGGAATAAAACAGGATTCAAATCAACGTGAAAGAAATAATGGATAACATTATATTTATGAAACGAAACTGAAATTCATGCCAATTTCTCAACCATGCAAATTAGATGGTATAATTGATGTCTTGAAAATGTATGTTTGTGTTCAGTGGAGGCCTCTACACAATTTCTATTTGTTATATCAATAATTTAGTTTATTGAATTACTTAAAACTGTCATATTTTCTTTGTAATCATAAGCTATGAAAAAGATGACTTTTATTAGTTGATTGCTGTAATCATAAGCTATGAAAAAGATGTGACTTTAATTAGTTGATTGCTGTAATCATAAGCTCATCGTTAATATCCCAATCCATTCACTACAAAACTCAATCAATCATATTTATTTTTTGTAAATCTAGTCCAAAGGAAAATGTTTTTATTTGATCTACCTCAACAAAAAAGTTGCCAGATATTGGCCAAAGGTTACAGTTTTCCCCACTAAACGCCACCATAAAAGTGAAATAGCCTTCAGTACCGGGCAACATTTCAGTCAAAAACCCAATCAAGAAAATGTCTCACAGTCTGATGTCTACCCTCAGAAAAGAATCATACATAAAAATTCTTGCTCTGATACTATTGTTTATTACTAATATTATTATATACAGTAATCTGTTAAATAATAAAAGTGAATTTATACATGAATGTTACATAATAAAAGTGAATTTATAATTTTTGGAGATGTACTTGTTATTTCTAGGAGTTTTGATTGGTTTGGAGTCTTCCTTCACAGTCATTAGTTAACACCTTGTCTCCATGATGGAACAGCCCTAAAACAAATACAGGCAGCTGTTTTATACCATATCTAATAGTTGAACACCCATCTCAAGCCACTGGTAGAAAAATGACTTCTAATTTCTTAAATAAAAAAGCTAATTAATATTAATATCCTGTATACAAGTTCATGCCATATGCAACGCTCAAGATTATTTCCCTTGGTGGGTTAGAAAATCTAAATCATCTAACATTCATTCAAAATACCTCTAGAGCATCTAATAATAAAAAGCAGATGAAGAAATAAGTATATCTCTCGTATAGTGCCTCAAATACAGATGACTTATGTGATTTAGTTACCTATGAGGCATATGTAATACTGGTCCTGAGCCGGACGGTTTGTTGTCTTTTAATCTTTCCTTCCAGCCAGCAGTAGGTTTATATAGACGACTTGGGTCTCGAGAAACTTCAACCTACAAGTCGTAAAACAAGCCATTAGAGTTTTATTCCTGCCACATTCTCTATTGATTGTACATAAATTTCCTGATGTAATTATTGAACAGTTAATAAATGAGATGAAAAAATGAACAGTGAATTATTTTAGTGGAGAAAAGTCAAACCCTTCAGAGTTGAGATGAGAAATCAAAAATCAATTTATTAATTTATTCAACATTCAACAGATTTTCTACACATTGCATAAAAATGAATACTTACATTTTCTTTCATCCTGTCTAACTTTTCCTGTTTTAATCTTTCTGCCTCCTCTTTTTGCTTTTCCTTTTTTAACTTCTCTTCCAATTTTCCAAAATCCTGATAAAAGTATCAAAAATAAACACCATAATTCATCCTTTCATTCAATTTCTGACAGATTTTTACTCCAGGTCCCAATGGAATGGTCACAAATAGTCACTTCCATTAAATGGTTTTGTTGTTAAAATCCCAGTGGGGTGTAGCCCAATAAGCGACGGGGCCTCCGTGGCTCAGTAGGTAGAGCGGTGTACGCTTAATCTGAACACCAATGGGTCACGGGTTCGAATCCTAATCAGTACAAAAAAAATTGGAACATTTTCTGACTGGCATAGAGCTCGGCTCCCACAATAAAACTGGCAACGCCACCATATAAGTTAAATTCCACTTCAGTCGATCAGATGAAAACCCATGCAGGCCATTAGAATATTACTTTAATTCTTGAGGTGGTATTACTGGACCTACCCTTTGTCTGAATTTAGTGATTTCCCTGGCTGAGAGTTGTCTTTTCCTGTCCGTCTCAATCTGTTCTCGCAGTTCTTCCTGTTCTCTAAAGAAAGCCTCTTCTTCTTCTCTCTGTTTTTTGTATTCTTCTACTTTAGCCTTGACTTCTAACTGAATCGAGATGATATATAACACTACACAAGTTGGAAGCATTTTGCAGGACTAATATGGAATTCACTACTTTCTATAATCCTAAACAAAAAAATCTCAAGACAACTTATAAGGAGTGGAAAACAATGAAATTATGATTTGACAAAAACATTCATAGCAGCCTGAAAGACAAAGTCAACAACAAAAATGAATCATAGCAGCCTGAAAGACAAAGTCAACAACAAAAATGAATCCAAACAAATGAAAATGTAACAAAAAGTTTCTACTTCACCTTTTTCTTCTTTTCATTGTCTATTTTTTGTGCAACATTCAATTTTTCTCGGAGAAGTCTTTCTTCTTCTTGAGCTTTTTCCAACTCTTTCTGAACCTGTCAAGAGGAGATAACTATATATATATTCAACAATTGTCTATAATGTATCGAACAATTTTCATTGAATAAGCAGTTCTCTTAGAGGTGTATAGATTAAGTCATTAATGTTTTACATCACCCTAAAGTTTATTTTACTTACATGTAGGCGTTGCCAGATTTAGTAGGGGGAGGAAACCTAGGCTCTTTGCTCAGAGGCGGCCTTCAATAGGTGCCTTCCAACTTTTCCACATATGGAGATCCAGTGGGAAACCAACTTAGAAATGTTCCATTTTTCTTTGGACTTTGAACCCACCACCCATAGCTGGCAGTTTTGCGTCCAACTGAGAGACTATAAGTCTAGCAACTGAGCCATTGAAGCTCCTGGTGTGTAGAAGAAGAAGGAAAAGTAAAATATAAAGGACCCTTTAACTAACCTTCCAAGCATTGAGTTTGGAGAACCTTTCATGCTTTTCTTGTAGTATTTGTGTTTTCATTTTTTCTGAAATGATGGAGTTATCTTGATCACTTAAACAGTATCCTGCTCCATCCAGTTTAGTCGACATCACTTCCTTTTCTTCCTAAATAATAAAATAGTGAGAGGATCATAATAAATTGCTATTGAACGCTTAGACTTAAGGCATCATAGCCCACCCATGTAAACTTTGGCTTACAACTAGATTGACTGTGACAATCATTAATGGGAAAAACAAATGGCCTTTAACAATTTACAACTTTTTCAAGGCGTTTATTATTAAAATAAACTTCAGCCAGATTAAAACCAGACTGTAGAAGCCTTGAGAAGATTGACAATACATATAAACACACGATAACCAAAGGAAATCCAACCACACCTTTGAGCCGTCTCATTTAATGTTTAATGTGAAAAATAACATATCAATTTAGCCAAGAGCTATTTAAATACAGACAAACAATTGTGTTACACAAACCTTATTCTGATATAAAACTTAACTATTAATCTACCTGTTTTTTCTCTCTCCATCTTTGAATTGCATGCTTTTTCTCCTCATTCAGACTGAGGTATTCTTTATACCAACTCTCATGAGCATATATCTCCTCTTCTGTACGAGTAGGTAAGGAGGGAATCAACTGATCTATAAATCCTGCTCTACCCTGACAATATACAACAGAAGTGTGTGTAGAAGTCATTATAAATACCTCTGATAGGTTGACAGAATGAAACACTATATTCATCACTGTACTTAATAATACTGATAGTAGTAGTAGCTGACAAAATTTGGACTATTTCATAGATTTGGATTGTCACTACAGTAAGAGGCTTTGAAGGTCATCGAAAAACTTAATAATGAGCGTTGGAATGAGGAAAATACAGTATGTGGCCTATACGAACCGAAATAGTGTTTGAAAAGTAAACGAAATTTAAATAACCGGGGCGACCATTCATTCATTCTAAACCTAAGTCAGTTGAAATCAATGCTTTATCATACATTCCCGAGACTATAAGCACTAAAAAGCTTCTGAATTGTACACCTTGAGAAAAATAGCCGATAATTTTAAGATTTTGTTATATTTATGATCACTAAAACACACGGGCACAGGGAAAATAACATTCTGTTATAGTGGCCAAATATCAATTTTGGCAGCTCATGCCATTTTAAGGAATGTGTTATGGTTGTATATCCCAATCTAACCACCATTTTACCTGAGAACGATTTCTGAACTTGAGGAACGTGTTATGGTCATATTCATCCCAGCCACCTTTCATCCCACCTGTCTGCTGAAGAAATTTCTGGGGAATAACAGGATTAAAACATAAAATCACAAAAGATCTTGTTACCTTTTTATACAAATATGCAGCCCAATGCCAAATGAAGTTAGGCATTTTAAAAACGTTCGTGTTATTTGGTGAGCAAATTACTTGTATGTTTACAACTTTTGTGGAAAAAGTACTTGAATCACTTTGATTGTTTACGGAAACTGCTCTAAGATTGCTCAAGCTTCTTCTTTGTCTACACTGTTATGTAGGAGGGGAGGGGATAATAAATAACAACAATAAAAGCCTGAACTATGGTGGACTTTTTAATTAATATTTTAATATATGATGAATAATGAACACCAATTAAGTGCTTAACTAGTATGTTTATCGTTATAAATTTTCAAACAATGAATTTTTTACTGATCGTTTCAAGTAGATTTATGAGAAATAAATACATTTAAAAGACTTTAAAGAATATCTCACAGTGAATACCTCAAATGCTGCTACTTCCTGGGGCAGATCTTTTGTAATGTCTCTAGCAGTAGAAAGGGGTTTAGGTTTGCTGGAATTTGCCATCCAACTATAAGTGTCTGTACAATGAAGCCAACCATCAAATTTTTTCTCCAAAGCTTGAACTTCTTGACTCGTTGTTCTCTCATCTCGAAGAAGTTCATCAAATCTTTGAAAAAAAATTACAATAGAAAAACGTAGAAAAAGATTTCCAAAATTAAGAAAAAAAATTGTGATTGATTGATTGTTTGGTGTTTTATTGTGGGAGGAAACCAGGCTCTATGCCCGGAGGAAACCCACGACCTTCCGCTGGTAACTGGCAACCATCCCACATAGGTCGTTCGAGTGAAAACCCAGTCAGAAAATTTTCCATTTTTTTTTGGGACTGAGTGGGGGAAAAAAAAAAAATGGTGAAAATTACAAATGTAAATTTAGAAAAAAATGTGTAGGGTGTAATTAATTAAACTGATTTTGAAGTGAGTTTTAAGCATTGGTTTCAGCAGTTGAGGGAAGCTAGTTACAATATTATCTGTTTTGTGATGTATTAAAACAGATAGTTATCGTAAAGAACTACCTCCTGGTAAGGACTATTTCACTTGAATGACAGTTACATAAATACCGTACCTAGAAGTGGTGTGTTTACCTTTGTCTGTGCTGTTCTTTAAATGAGTTCATAGTCCCTTCTATATCCTCCATTATAACCTTCAATTTCTCCACAACTGAAAAGTAAAACATAATGTCCACTAAACCTGAAGATGTTTGTTATCGCAAATACCCTACAATTGAGGGTTTCTGAATCTCCACTGACTTCCTCTTGATGTAACGGTTGTCATCTAACGGGTATATCAAAGAATTCAACTATTGGAAACCATCCATCATTTTGTCTGTTTGTTGATGAATTATCAATCCTTATACTTGATATGTGCAAAGTTGTGTCTGATGGGCAATTCTCTAACTCTTATAGGGAACTCAAGAAAACATCTGCAACCCATAAGCTGTGGTCCAAGATCAATGATTATTTAAAACAATACGATATGTATATACACTGTAGAATTAAACCTATTATACATATTTAACATGGAATCAACAAAGGGCTGATGTATACAATTTAGAACTTGTCTGAAGCATAAACAAGTATTTAGTTTAACAGTCTACAACTAATGTAACTTATGTAAGACAACTCAATTTGATTCAGGGTCGAAAGGTATTTCACACTTAAATAGTATGTTTGAAAAATTCTCCTAAATTCTGATTGTCAAGAGAAGTTTTGTGTTTAAAGTACCTTTAAAAATGAAAGGATTGACATTGAAAATGTGTGTAAATATCACACAGAATAGCCTGGCTGCATGAGATCTTGGGGGTTTTGTTGTCTATAAAACTACCTAAACGTACATCTGCAAGATTGGGGGCTGAAAGCTCTTATTTTGTAATTTTGATAAAAATAAAAATGACAAACAATAACCTAATTCCGTTATTTTTCCTATATTTGGAATACTGTTTACACTAAAAACAGCAGATGATTGTATGTATTTTTACCAGACAGAATTTGATATGTTTGTTTCTTAAAAAACTTATTTTCCACAAATAATTCCACAAGACTATTAAGTAAAGATCAAAACTGTAGAAGCAATAGATCTGAAGTGCATGTCAGACAATGGGAGGAATACATATGGTGCCATAATGTGACTGGCTTGTTTATACACATTAACTACCATATAATAATAGAATGAAATTCTGTATTTTTCTTACACTCGGGGGATGGTTTGACATCCTGAATCTCTCGCCGGAACCGTCTCACAGAGTTACTGATTTTCTGCAACTGTTGCCGAGTTTTAGACACTATGAAAAGAAGGAAAAGAATTACCAAATACTTAATTACTAAATCAACACAAGTTTATACATGCATACAGATTTGTTATACATGTATTTCCTTTTGGGAATTTTCAAGTAAAAATATTCTTTCTCCTACCTATAAAAAGAGAAAACATAGAAACTAATACATGAAACACACAAACTATTTTTCTTTCTTTTTATACCCTATATAAACCAGGCAATTTCTTCAGAGAAGATAACTAAAACACAAATATCCAAAATACCTACAGGTAGTTCTTATTCTGAGCATAAAGAAATGTAATGATAACCTACTTTCTGTTTTTCTTTCAGCTGACATCTTGTTCTCCATTTCCTCCAATTGTGCAAACTCCTTCCTAAATTCATTTCTCTTACTATAAATGTGAGTTCCTTTTTCACGGTCTAAAGCTTGAATCCTGAAGAAAAAAACAATAAATTTTCACATGGTTTTCTTCTTTAGAGATATCCCCTTTGGTCAATTTATATGAAATATTCTATTCTCAAAGAAAAAACATTTGCAAGCAAATGGATGGATTCCCATAAAAAGCAAAGGACAAATAGCAATATCTACAAGGATGATTTCTTCAAAAGATGGTAGTTTTCAATTTCAAAATCTGGTTTTTAATTTTGTGCTTATGATTATATTGTGTTTGACTAGTGCACAATTCAATTGGTGTTTGTACAATAACATACTTTGTGTTTTGACTTACTGTAATGTTAGTTTGTGGATATCTTTAATAAGATTTATCTTCTTGCTTTTTTCTGTGTCTTGTCTCCAAGCATGTACCTTTTCACCCTTTGCAGGTCCATCATAACTCTGAAAATTGATTGGATTGGAGAAGATCAAGATATTTGTTAAGCCATTGAATTTGATAGGCTGGTCAGCTTGGCACATGTATGTGGTCTCCTGTTAATAGTCAACAATAGATCAAGTTAGTCTGATCAGCCAATTTATAGACTTGTTCAATACCTAGCAGACCAAATATTTTCTGTTGAATAGTTTCTTTATATTGGGATGCTGTGAACAAACCGGTACCGATGATAGTTTCGTTATAAATCATACCATATCTAAGAGTCGTTGTCACTGTGGCGAATATGATTTGAAACCAGCCAGGGGATGGCAGTCACCGGAATACTGGTCATTTAACTTTCGAGTTTTGATAATTTGAAAATTGGGGGTACAAATATTAATGCTCAGATTTTGTTAACCTCTGCTAGACATGGTTGGACATCGGTGGGTAAAGAATAACGTTATGGTAATTCATGGGAAGTATAAGATGTTTTCAAGACAGAGAATTTTCATAAATTTTTATCAAGGCAAGTGATCTGGGCTCTGAAAAATACAGAGAAAAATATGGCACAAATCAGATTTGTGATCACATTACGATTCGTTCATCACATGTTATAGCCCGTCCCAGCTGGAGATATCCAAACTCTGTGGCCAAAGTATATTGATGATGTGTGGCCAACAGAGCTGGAGAATGTCCCATATTGAAACATGTAACTCTATAGAATCGCCCCATTTTGCTCTGAATTTAAGCAACCCAAAACTTAACACACATTCCATTCAATCTTTTAGTTCGCCGTTCCACCCAAGGGAAAAATTGTTCAAAAACTCACTTTTGTGAGTTTGAAAAAAACTTCACATGGACCCAATTTCATGGAAATGTGGAAGCGGGTCAGAGATTCAAACAATTCTTCGAAAAACGGCGAGGATACAACCCAAAAGTTAGTTTTTGGGGGGTAGAACTGCAAACTGAAGCCGATCAAATGGGATGTGTGTAAAATATGGGCTCGTTGCATTGCTTAGAGGAGAAGAAAATAAAAAAAATAACATGCAACTGTATTGAACAGGCTCCCATAGAGCATCATATTCATGTGTATGATTCTTGCATGTTGAAAATGAATCGGTCAGACAAACTCGCTTTCGATCGTCAGTTGAGCATGCCATTGACATTTTAAAATTGACAGGAAGAAGTATTAGAAAATTACGTATCACATTTTATCGTATCTTATAGGACTATAACCTGCAATGTCAGCGATAAGACTACCTTTTCTGAAAATTCTACAACCACACCCATAAGTCGCATAGATACCAAATGCAGCCTGTCACATTTACAGGCCAATATATATTTCAGAGTCAATAGAGTGTTTGTCTTTAGTTATTAGCTCCTCGAAATTAACCTAGGTTTAAATGGCAGACTTTCAAAGTTGACCAATTTCTCTTGTACTAGTGCAGTGACTGGTGGGCTTGGCGTAAGCTGCTGGGACTTACACTAGACAGGTCGGGTCAATTTTAATCATCCATAGTTTGTTTCTAAAACCTATACCAAACTATTCTTCACATAGTTATAAGATGTAATTAGAACTCCGTTTGACATGTATAATCATATTTACTTAGAAAAATGATATTTAATAAATCAGGGGAGACAACTTTTGTCTCTAAATATGGGCCTTTTCCAAGCATTTTTATGAATGGTAGTTATTTTTCTGTTCAAGCGAAAATGAGCAAACAGAGTCCAGTGGAAGCGCCCTGAAAAAATATACAGACTACACTTTTTGTTTTATTTTTAACTTTTGAGACTCACATTTGCTTTTTAACTTTTATGATCGAATACCTTGTACCAACGGGGTAGGTCAATAACGGCCCCAAGACGATAACGGCCGCTCGCTTTAGGTGCCTGTAAGCTGTAGTTATTAACTTCTCTTCAAATTCGTCTTAATTTAGATGTTATTTCTTTTAGCTTTTAGTATAGGGATAGTTTAGTTTTAAGCTTGTAATATTAAATTAGTCTTAAGTTCTAGAAGAAATGAATAAAACGGGGGGTTGCAGGGGGGCTTGCCCCCCTGACGATTATAGCGGTTTGAGACTGACGGATCAATTCTATAGTCTGTCCCAAAATAATCCAGCAGGTAAGTCCAGAAATTATGTTACACGAAGCGCTGGACTAGTTCAAAACGCTAGCCATATAATAGTCAACTACCCCGATGGCGCGGAAGCCTGCTTTCAATCTCCATTTAACATACACATGACTAAAGCGGCCGTTTTAGCCGTGGGGCCGTTCCAGCCGTAGTCCGTACCAACATTTGATGACGTCACCGACCTGCCTACTTACACCTAAGCTCTGCCGTGAAGATGGCTGCCGAGTCAGTTTGACTTTGAGTTCTCTGATAACGCTTCTTAACTTTCTTATAATATAGCACAGTTTGGCGAGGAAAAGTCGCAGAGATATGGTTTTCCTACCGTTACAAATGAAAATTTACCGCGCCTGCACTGTATAATATATTTTTCCTTCTCCTTTGAATTAGGAAAAAATCTGAGAAAAATGGGGTGATTGAGTTTCATCTTTCATCCAGCTCAGCCTGTCTAAGCAACGTTACACTAACAGACTAAAAAGATAGTAAATGGGTCAAAGTTGTTGAAATATAAAAATGGAACAAAATCTGTTTATTACCACCGAATTAACTAACTGTCAACATAAAAATGCCAACTATTTACCCACCTGTTCTTGCCTTGCGGCCATTTTGAAGCTTTCCAGTTGCCACAGGTGAATTAAAATTCACAACTAAACTCAAATGCGGTAACTTCTTTTCTTTTTTATTGAGGCATTTACAGAAATCTTCCCAAACTTTAAATGAGAAAATAAAAAATAAAATAAGCTAATGCATTGAAGGGAGGTGAAGGATTGATCTTTTCTTCTGGTTTTAGTTTAAACCCAAGTCGTAAATATTACCTGGTTTGCAATTTCGTACTGCCCAATGCCACATCCAAATCAAAACAAGATGTCAAGCAACTTTGACAGCGTGAATTTGTTGGTTGAAAACACGGCTGATCAATTTATTCAGGCCTCTGACATTCTGATCAGATTTTGTGACAATGTTCTCAGGGATCCGACGGAACCAAAGTATCGACGTCTACGTCTGGGAAATCCAATTATTCAGAATAAATTGTTGAACATCAGCGGTGGTATGGAGTGTTTGTTTGACATGGGATTTTTAGAGGTGCGAGTTTTTGTATGGATGTTATGGGGCAGCATATATGATTGGACCTTCTGTCTATTTTTATTATCAACCGTCTTCAATTCATCAAAAATCACATCAAAACAAAATTTATCAAAACAAAGCTTAACCTCTACATTGCTTATTAATTCAATAATATTAATAAATGCAGGTACCGGTACCTCTCTAGTCTATTTATGTTTGGATATTTATTTGTCGGTACCAAGTTGTCGACGACTAATAAATATAAAACATTATTAAATTACGTAGGAAGACGGTTAGACCTCTACTTTAGTGAAGCACATTACTCATCACATCAGCTCATTACGGGTGTCCGTAGGACCTTAGTCCGCAATATGTTGAGTGGATTGTGAGCGGACCAGGGTATCTGATCAGTTGTCGTTCAGAACCAATTACCGTACTACCAACTAGCTGTCTTCAGCGGTGTGGTGGAATTTTCGAAGATGAAAAATGACATCAGAACAGTTATAACTGATTCCCTTCATTTGGCAAAGACAGGCGGTCGAGCTGGCCAATGGCTGATCGATGAAACTTCATTCAAGAGTCTTGGGGGGAAATTATACTCTATTAACAAGAGCCCAGCTTTACTTCTGTGACATTTCTTTTTCAATACCAAAACTGATATAAATTCTAACATTGAAAAAAAAGGGTAAAAGTGTACGATAACTGATCGGCTAATCTTAGCCTATCCTTACCTACACTCACTTCAATCAATGCTATATGTTGGGTCATACTTAAAGTGGCATGAGCTGTCAAAATTCACACATTTTTCATAATTTCTGATCGTCACAACAGTAAGAGGCTTTGAAAGCCATCGAAAAACTAAGTGATTGGCGTTGGAATGAGGAAAATCCATAGAGTATGTGGCCTATACGAACCGAATTAGTGTTCGAAATGTAAACAAAATTTAAATAACTGGGACGACCATTCATTCATTCTAAGCCAAAGTTAGTTCAAAACAATACTTTATCGTACATTGTTGAGACTGGAAGCACTAAAAAGCTTCTGGATTATACGTCTTGAGAAAAATAGCCGATAATTTCCAAATTTTGTTTCAACGTCAAAATATCAACATTTTGGCAGCTAATGCCACTTTAAAGTGTCGAACCTAAATTAAATAACAAGATCCAATATCTTTTCAAACACAAAGAAAACCGAAAGTAGTAATTATTTTTGTATGCTTGATATAGGAGAGCTGCCAAACTTAAACCAATGAAATCCCATGCTCATATGTGTACTTTCATCGCTTAGAGAAGTTAAAAAGATTGAAGTGCCTTGGCCTATCAAAGTTAACAATACTGTGCACAGTGATGGGTATTCAGCTATTATACATCTATTAGCTAAGTGACCAAGCCTGCCAGTCATTGACAACTAACTTGCTAAGAAATAAATCTCAGTCTTCAGATAGATATACCGGTAGCCCTATTTATTAAGACAATACATACAATCACTGTTTCCTTGCTTAGGAATGTTCGAAGACGCAAAATAATGTTATAATAGATTTTACATTGATTGTGAGATCACTGGTTCCATTTGCTTGGCAATAGTTGTCAAATTGCCTTTGTCATCTTTGAAGTGCGACATTAAGCCCCAATCAATCAATCATGTGATACCATGTGAACAAAAGTACATTTAACTTGAAAAATATACGAATTATTACTTAAATTCACCCCAAAAAATTATGGCAATTACTGATCTGATACACTAACAAATAATTAAACCCCTTTTAGGATTTTGGTTCTGCTCTTTTACACAAGATTACTGGTGTTATCAGTTATTCTTGCATCCTTTACAGCATTGTAGAGCATTGCAAGACCTGTTAATCTAATGCTTTGTTACCTATACTGTTTCAGGATGGGGACTATTTGAGTTTACCCAACACTGCTCCTTTATACCCACTGCAGAAAATTAGAGATGACTTGAGTAAAGAAAAGGAGAAGAGACAGAAATTGTCTAGTGGAACATCGTTGACAACACCGGTTGAAGCATCAACATCGACCATCAGACCAGCTATATCAGACCTACCAGTGAGTGAACAGAACACATTGATATTGAGAAATCAAAACTCTTTGTGTATATGAGAATTTAACAAGTGTGCTGTTCCCAGCAGGCTCAGCTGGTATAATGATGGGAAAGTAACCCTAAGGCGTGAGTTCGATTCTCACCCTGGCCCAGAATTTCTTTCTGGGTTATGAGAGTGATTTATTTACTAATTCAGCCATATTCAGTCCTCCAAGGTTCAATTTAAAATACTGAAGTGTACTAGTGATAGGATACATGTGAGTTTGATCATACATAGGTGTGGTTTCTTAGGAGTTATCACAACTCTGGATGGATGTCCATCAATCAGCCCCCCTCCCCTAGACCTAGTAGAACATCTGTCCCCTTTCGTCCTCCGTCCTCTCCAGTTTCTACTAGGGTCTCTTCTCCTAGACCTAGTACATCTAGTCCCTCTGCTCCTCCCCCATCCCCAGTTTTGTCTGTCCATTCTCCTATGAGATATTCAGATGCAGTGAGATCCCCTCCGAGGGGTCAGCGCAACCCTCGGAATAAATTAGCTAATTCTAAATTTTGGAAATTTCGGCACACTTCCTCTAATTGGCACCTTCCTAATGTAACTAAGAAAGTTCTGTTACTTGGGGATTCTAATCTTTCTAGAATTAACCTTGACCCCCACCCTGATATGCAGGTAGAATGTTTTCCTGGTGCCAATTTCAATTCATTTCGGACTCTAATTCAAAAGTATCAAGGTCCCAAACCTGAGAAAGTTATCTTGAATATTGGTATCAATAACAAGACAACTACTGAGCCAAATACTTCGTTAACTCAAATGCGCAACATGATGACAGCGGTTAGGAAGACTTTTTCCAACTCGCTCATCTACTTTGTAGAGATCCAGTCATCCACTAAACTGCCGGCCAGTGAAGTTTCGAACCTGAACCTATATAACTCTTCTGCTTCCAAGATGAAGAGAGTTATGGTCATACCAAAAATCCCCAATTCAAAATTTAGAGTATCCACGGACAAAATTCACTGGACCGAAGATACAGCAAATTGCTTGTATACCCACTGGCTTCAGACACTAGATTTAAACTAAATTTGGGACAGGGCATGTGCCACCCTACTTTCGGCTTAGGAAGTAATATTGTTAATCTTAGTAACGAGGAACTCACTGCTGATGATATATCTCTACTCAATAGAGGACTCTCATTTGTGCCTTGCCCTAAAGCATTATCTGATAGGGACTTTTCTATTAGTAAATTAGTGTATGTTATGGAGTTCTCCAGAAATCTTAGTCTGGCTGATATCTACCGAGATTCTAGTGGGGTACGCAAGCCGTTTACATCTAAAAGCGGCTATACACCTCCTTCTCACATGTATGATCCAGAAATAAACATTAGTCGTGACTCTGTATCAAGGAAGTTTGATGCTTTAACTAATCAGAAAAACCAACATAACCTTACTCATTCAGAATGTCTTGCCTTAAGTAAGCTAAGGAGAAATCCAAACATAGTTATTAAACCTGCTGATAAAGGTTCGGCAACAGTTATTATGTCAAAACAGGATTATATTGAAGAGATAGAACGGCAGCTAAGCAACCCTCTTCATTACAAAAAACTTGATAAGGAAATTTGGCCTGAAAATGTTAGGAAGTTTAATAAAATTCTTGTTTCTCTTCAAGATAAAGGCTTACTTAATGAAAAACAGTATCGCTATTTGGAATCTGATCATAACTCTAAAAACAGGGTCTTCTATATTCTTCCAAAAATTCACAAACCCATTGAAAAATGGCCGAAGCCTACAATGCCCCCTGGGCGTCCTATTATCTCAGATTGTGGCAGTGAAAGTTATAGAATATCAGAGCTAATTGATTACTATCTAAAACCTATAGCGAATCGGCATCCTAGCTTTATAAAGAATACGGATGATTTATTGGCTAAATTGTCTGAGAAATCCATCCCACAAGATGTGATTTTGGTTACTCTGGATGTGGAGTCTATGTATACAAACATTGACATAGATTTGGGTCTTAAATCCATAAAATCAGCATTCCAAAGATATCCTGACCACCGTCGTCCGGATAAAGACATTTTAGAATTGCTGGAACTTAGCTTAAAAGGTAACGATTTTGAATTCAATGGGGAGATCTTTCAGCAAATTAAAGGGTGTGCTATGGGGAAACGTTTTAGTCCTAACTTTGCCTCTATTTTTATGGCTGAGTGGGAGAGTGATATTCTTCACAAATGTCACCTACAACCTTTTATTTACCTTCGGTATCTGGATGACATTTTTATCATTTGGCAACATACGTTGGAAGACCTTCATATTTTCATCGATACTCTTAATTCTCACGACTCAAGCATTAAATTACAGCCTACTATTGATCACACTTCTGTGGATTTTTTGGATGTAACTATTTACAAGGGTCATACATATCATACTACTGGGTATTTAGATTACAAAGTATTCTTCAAACCTACTGACACGCATCAGCTACTACATGCTGGGTCATACCATCCTCCTCACACTTTCAAGGGGGTCATTAAATCTCAGATTTTTAGATTCTATAGAAACTGTAGTTCTTTAGATTTTTTTAACCAGGCTTGTTCTGTTCTTTTTAAAGCTCTCCTCCCTAGGAAGTATTCTATTAGATTACTCCGAAGGATGAAATCTAACACAGTAAGACAAATCATGTTTCCCCCTTCATCCCCCGATACGCTTACCTCCCCTTCACGAGTGTACCACTACCGTCCAACATTTCTCTCAGGTACATCAATGAAATGCCTTAAGACGCGATGCAAACTCGATATATACGTACCCGATCGCGGAACCTTTTTCGGAGAACAAACTCGCAACAAATATCAAATGGCAGAGAACCTTAATTGTGACTCCTCTAATATCGTGTATGTAATCACGTGCAAAAAATGTCGCAAACAGTACGTCGGAGAAACTCAGAATTCTCTACGACAAAGAGCAGCCAACCATTTATCTAGCATAAGACTTAAACATGATGTACCCGTGGCACAACATTTCAATACTCAAGGTCATTCGGTCAAGGACCATTTTGAAATCATGCCTATTGAGAAAATCCCATTTCTCACTTCCGCTGCAGATACGAAGCACAAACGTTTGGAAAGGGAAAGTTTTTGGATTCAAACATTACAAACTATTTATCCTTTGGGTTTGAACTTGGACCCCGGAAGATGTCGTGAAAAAACTATAATACCATTTGTGTTTCAGTATAACAAAGCTAGCATCGCTATGGCCAAGATTATAGTAGAAGAATACAAACTACTTCAAAGTAAACTTGCTCGACCTCTGACCCAAAGGCCAGTCATTGCTTATAAAAAAAACAAGAGTTTGAAAGACATACTGGTCAGGGCTAAACTCCCCTGTCTGCCTTCTACCTAGGTTTTCTGGGAAAGGGTATGGGGGGGGGGGGGCATACTATATAGTCTGAGGATATTCTTACTATAGCTTAAGATACGTAAGCATTGTCAATGTAATACAAAGTGTTCCAGAAAATTCTACTGACTAAGGCCAAGCTCCTGTCAGTCGTCAACCTAATGAAATATCATAGGTTTACTTTATTACAACAATTTATGATGGGGTATAAAGGTCTAAATGATATACCTCTTTTTAACACAATTAGAAACTTGTCTCCGTGGTTATTTTAGACAAGAAGATTTTCCCTGTGCCCGTGTGTTTTAGTGTCCATAAATATATATATTTGCCTGTGCCAGGGGTTCAAAATAACCATTGTTTTAAAACAAAAAACTATCCACACATTTGTACACGGTTGGAAGCAGTCTGCAGCATTGTTGAACTTTCTTGATATATATTTTACTTTTATCTTCTAATATTACCTTCCATCTTCAAACACTTCATTAGTTTTCATCTAAAATTATTTTTATCGTTTGAATTCTGTCTTTTAACGTTTAAATATTTTATTGCATTCAATATACAATAGGCTAGGTGTTCCCACCCTAGATTTCTTCTCCTACCTTATATTGTTTCTCTTCAGTTACTGTAATTTCCTTTTGATTTAAGCTCCTTTATTTCAAAACCACAGGATATTTATACCCCAGCTCTCTCTAACCATATGACCTTTTATGTCTAGACTTAACCATACCTCCAGTGGTTATGAGTATAAACTAACTTTATCAAGCTTCCATGCTTTAGTTAAATGTTTTAATAGCTTAATCTTCCCTAGTTTACAAAAATATTCTTTAATCACCCAAGCCCTTTTTATTTCCTGTCATTTTTCCATATAAACACAAGAAATTCAACATAACTTTAGACTTTTTTCTACGGCTATTGATAAAGGACAGCAAATCCGAAAGGCCTCTAGCAAAACCGTGTGCGATCCCGTTTTCTGCTAAGTATTCTTTGCTTACTGTAAAACGTTGTATATATTACTTTCTTTTATATTCCTCTTATACCTTTTTCATCTCTTTATATATTTTCATTATTTAGGCTTACTATTGTTTTGCCCTTTTATTTATGATTTAACCTTATCTTCCATTTACAGCCCTTGTATATTTTTCTTCCAAATTTTATTTCTAGGACTTCATTATTATTTCCTGTTCCAATTGTACATTAATTTTAACCTTAGTGTCTTATTAAGTTGTTTTTCCTTCCCGCTCTATTTAGTCTTCCTATGCTTATATATCTCACAATTTGTGACTAGATTTATTACCCTTTTTACTTTAGTCCTTCTGTCTCCAGACACATTTTATTCTTTATCTCTGCCTCTTTGTAACATATATTTTCCAAATTCCATCTTTTTTGTCCCCTAAGTCAGCCAATTCAATTAGGTCCTTTTATCTCTAGTTTGTATCAATTCTTTTTGTTTCCCGACATATTTTTCCTTTCTATCTCTGTCTCACTTTCCCAACTCCATTTTCCCTTTTCATCTAGTTAGACTAATTAAGTATATTGGCATTTAGGCAGAATGGCAAAACAAGGGCGTGGTAACAGAAGCAGGCAATTTTCAGTTAGCAATAGGCATGGAAATTCAAAATCTAAAAGTCCCCAATATTCAGAATTCTCGGCTCTGGTGAAAGCCCTTTTCAAAATCTTACAATGTCTTCACCACATTGGCATCCTTGAGGGACATTTACGTGACCAAACCCTCCCAAATTCCTTAAATAATAAAATTAAAGAGCTTAATTCTTTTCTTAAACCGGCTCAACGCAATCGGGAAGTTGATATTGCGTTTGACCATGTACACAAAAATTGGGCCCATAGGATCATACAAGAGATGATTTCACATTATGCGGCTTGTTTAAATAGATTAAAAGCACAGGTGACTTCTGCCAGGTCATCCAATGGTCTAAACTTTGACAGTGCTTTCAATAATGCTTTAAAATGGGGCAAACAGAATTATAAAGGTAAATTACAACTTTCGACCATTCAAAATTTTTATTCTTTTCTTTCCATCACTAAATCTGTCACTTCTGCTGCTACTACTCAGTTTAGTCCACCATCGTCTCCCCAACCCCATCCGCCTGTCAGTCCGTCGACATCTGTTATCTCACCTCCAACTCTGCAGTCACAGACTCCTAGGTCTGTAACTTTACCTTCTGTTTCCCCTTCGCCTTTCCCTACTGGTACTCCCCCCCTTAGACCTACTACCTCTGCCCCCTCTTTTTCTTCCCCTCAGCCCCCCTCCCCTAGACCTAGTAGAACATCTGTCCCCTTTCGTCCTCCGTCCTCTCCAGTTTCTACTAGGGTCTCTTCTCCTAGACCTAGTACATCTAGTCCCTCTGCTCCTCCCCCATCCCCAGTTTTGTCTGTCCATTCTCCTATGAGATATTCAGATGCAGTGAGATCCCCTCCGAGGGGTCAGCGCAACCCTCGGAATAAATTAGCTAATTCTAAATTTTGGAAATTTCGGCACACTTCCTCTAATTGGCACCTTCCTAATGTAACTAAGAAAGTTCTTTTACTTGGGGATTCTAATCTTTCTAGAATTAACCTTGACCCCCACCCTGATATGCAGGTAGAATGTTTTCCTGGTGCCAATTTCAATTCATTTCGGACTCTAATTCAAAAGTATCAAGGTCCCAAACCTGAGAAAGTTATCTTGAATATTGGTATCAATAACAAGACAACTACTGAGCCAAATACTTCGTTAACTCAAATGCGCAACATGATGACAGCGGTTAGGAAGACTTTTTCCAACTCGCTCATCTACTTTGTAGAGATCCAGTCATCCACTAAACTGCCGGCCAGTGAAGTTTCGAACCTGAACCTATATAACTCTTCTGCTTCCAAGATGAAGAGAGTTATGGTCATACCAAAAATCCCCAATTCAAAATTTAGAGTATCCACGGACAAAATTCACTGGACCGAAGATACAGCAAATTGCTTGTATACCCACTGGCTTCAGACACTAGATTTAAACTAAATTTGGGACAGGGCATGTGCCACCCTACTTTCGGCTTAGGAAGTAATATTGTTAATCTTAGTAACGAGGAACTCACTGCTGATGATATATCTCTACTCAATAGAGGACTCTCATTTGTGCCTTGCCCTAAAGCATTATCTGATAGGGACTTTTCTATTAGTAAATTAGTGTATGTTATGGAGTTCTCCAGAAATCTTAGTCTGGCTGATATCTACCGAGATTCTAGTGGGGTACGCAAGCCGTTTACATCTAAAAGCGGCTATACACCTCCTTCTCACATGTATGATCCAGAAATAAACATTAGTCGTGACTCTGTATCAAGGAAGTTTGATGCTTTAACTAATCAGAAAAACCAACATAACCTTACTCATTCAGAATGTCTTGCCTTAAGTAAGCTAAGGAGAAATCCAAACATAGTTATTAAACCTGCTGATAAAGGTTCGGCAACAGTTATTATGTCAAAACAGGATTATATTGAAGAGATAGAACGGCAGCTAAGCAACCCTCTTCATTACAAAAAACTTGATAAGGAAATTTGGCCTGAAAATGTTAGGAAGTTTAATAAAATTCTTGTTTCTCTTCAAGATAAAGGCTTACTTAATGAAAAACAGTATCGCTATTTGGAATCTGATCATAACTCTAAAAACAGGGTCTTCTATATTCTTCCAAAAATTCACAAACCCATTGAAAAATGGCCGAAGCCTACAATGCCCCCTGGGCGTCCTATTATCTCAGATTGTGGCAGTGAAAGTTATAGAATATCAGAGCTAATTGATTACTATCTAAAACCTATAGCGAATCGGCATCCTAGCTTTATAAAGAATACGGATGATTTATTGGCTAAATTGTCTGAGAAATCCATCCCACAAGATGTGATTTTGGTTACTCTGGATGTGGAGTCTATGTATACAAACATTGACATAGATTTGGGTCTTAAATCCATAAAATCAGCATTCCAAAGATATCCTGACCACCGTCGTCCGGATAAAGACATTTTAGAATTGCTGGAACTTAGCTTAAAAGGTAACGATTTTGAATTCAATGGGGAGATCTTTCAGCAAATTAAAGGGTGTGCTATGGGGAAACGTTTTAGTCCTAACTTTGCCTCTATTTTTATGGCTGAGTGGGAGAGTGATATTCTTCACAAATGTCACCTACAACCTTTTATTTACCTTCGGTATCTGGATGACATTTTTATCATTTGGCAACATACGTTGGAAGACCTTCATATTTTCATCGATACTCTTAATTCTCACGACTCAAGCATTAAATTACAGCCTACTATTGATCACACTTCTGTGGATTTTTTGGATGTAACTATTTACAAGGGTCATACATATCATACTACTGGGTATTTAGATTACAAAGTATTCTTCAAACCTACTGACACGCATCAGCTACTACATGCTGGGTCATACCATCCTCCTCACACTTTCAAGGGGGTCATTAAATCTCAGATTTTTAGATTCTATAGAAACTGTAGTTCTTTAGATTTTTTTAACCAGGCTTGTTCTGTTCTTTTTAAAGCTCTCCTCCCTAGGAAGTATTCTATTAGATTACTCCGAAGGATGAAATCTAACACAGTAAGACAAATCATGTTTCCCCCTTCATCCCCCGATACGCTTACCTCCCCTTCACGAGTGTACCACTACCGTCCAACATTTCTCTCAGGTACATCAATGAAATGCCTTAAGACGCGATGCAAACTCGATATATACGTACCCGATCGCGGAACCTTTTTCGGAGAACAAACTCGCAACAAATATCAAATGGCAGAGAACCTTAATTGTGACTCCTCTAATATCGTGTATGTAATCACGTGCAAAAAATGTCGCAAACAGTACGTCGGAGAAACTCAGAATTCTCTACGACAAAGAGCAGCCAACCATTTATCTAGCATAAGACTTAAACATGATGTACCCGTGGCACAACATTTCAATACTCAAGGTCATTCGGTCAAGGACTAGCCGAGAAATCTTGGCTCTGCCGAATTTTTTTTTTTCCGTGTTCGTCATAGCCAAGATCACTTCCATAGTAAAAAAACGATATATGTTAAGGAGGCCCGCCTAAAAAATCGGCGGCGCAAATTTCACAACAAATAAGCAAAGAATAAAATATTTACCACTGCATTCCGATAGTATAGACCACGAAGAAGGAGTTTGTCAAACTTACGCCGCTGTAAAGTGACTAAAGATATATGATTGAAGTATTTCCACGACGCCCCGCACAGTTTAACTGGTCGTTTAAATGTTTTACAATGGCGGTTACGTCAGGTTGAAAGCCAGTGGACTTCGAAACAAATATTGACTGCATAAGGGAAAGTTTACCACCTTACAGCGGCGTAAGTTTGACAAACTCCTTCTTCGTGGTCTATACTATCGGAATGCAGTGGTAAATATTTTATTCTTTGCTTATTTGTTGTGAAATTTGCGCCGCCGATTTTTTAGGCGGGCCTCCTTAACATATATCGTTTTTTTACTATGGAAGTGATCTTGGCTATGACGAACACAGAAAAAAAAAATTCGGCAGAGCCAAGATTTCTCGGCTAGGTCAAGGACCATTTTGAAATCATGCCTATTGAGAAAATCCCATTTCTCACTTCCGCTGCAGATACGAAGCACAAACGTTTGGAAAGGGAAAGTTTTTGGATTCAAACATTACAAACTATTTATCCTTTGGGTTTGAACTTGGACCCCGGAAGATGTCGTGAAAAAACTATAATACCATTTGTGTTTCAGTATAACAAAGCTAGCATCGCTATGGCCAAGATTATAGTAGAAGAATACAAACTACTTCAAAGTAAACTTGCTCGACCTCTGACCCAAAGGCCAGTCATTGCTTATAAAAAAAACAAGAGTTTGAAAGACATACTGGTCAGGGCTAAACTCCCCTGTCTGCCTTCTACCTAGGTTTTCTGGGAAAGGGTATGGGGGGGGGGGGGGGGCATACTATATAGTCTGAGGATATTCTTACTATAGCTTAAGATACGTAAGCATTGTCAATGTAATACAAAGTGTTCCAGAAAATTCTACTGACTAAGGCCAAGCTCCTGTCAGTCGTCAACCTAATGAAATATCATAGGTTTACTTTATTACAACAATTTATGATGGGGTATAAAGGTCTAAATGATATACCTCTTTTTAACACAATTAGAAACTTGTCTCCGTGGTTATTTTAGACAAGAAGATTTTCCCTGTGCCCGTGTGTTTTAGTGTCCATAAATCAGAGGATCCTTGTCATATAGGACCTTCACTGGGAACAGGATGACTACCAATAGACGTTACACGTCTAACTATTATGAAATTCATTTTATGACAAATTTGGCTGCAGTATTGCACAGTTTAAAATGGTGTTACGAGGAATGTCCAATGTTTTCTTTAACTTAAAACAATCAGGATTTTTATGGTTTCTTCGTGATTTGACATATTAGCCAGTTGCTAGAAGTCACACAGTGGGCTGGGGCTGGGGTGAGCCTCTTTTCTTCACCTTATAATCATAAGAGCTAATACAACAAGTGAAATAATATCCCCAGTAACACACACAAACAAACTTCAGTAAAATTAATTTTTTGTTTCAGAGAAAGGAGTTAAGTTTCTATATGAAAGTCCAGTCGAGTTTTGATCATGTACTGGTTTATGAAGATCCATCCATTCAGCAGACAGCCAGGGAGAAAATGCCAATTTCTAGTTTTCAGAAAGAGGCTGATGATAAGTATCAACAGTTAATGGCCCAAAATGCTGTGGGGGTGAAAGTTAAAGACCTTATTTTGTTGGCCATGATGAATTGGTTTAAAAACTTGTTTTTCTCCTGGGTGAATTGTCCAGCATGTGATAGGTGTGGAGGAGAAACTAAACAACAAGGTAGTGGAGAACCCACACCTGAAGAGTTACGATGGGGTGGGAATAAAGTAGAAATCTATCGCTGTGAGTCATGTTCAAACATTGTCAGATTTCCACGATATAACCACCCTGGGAAGTTGCTGGAAACCCGTAAAGGCCGTTGTGGGGAATGGGCTAACTGCTTTACTCTATGCTGTCGGGCTTTAGGCTTTGAGGCACGCTATGTCCTTGACTGGACAGATCATGTTTGGACAGAAGTGTTCAATGAGGAGGAAAAACGCTGGATTCATTTCGATCCCTGTGAGAATATATGTGACAAGCCTTTGTTGTACGAGTCTGGTTGGGGGAAAAAATTGACTTATGTTATAGCCTTTTCTAAAGATGATATCCAAGATGTCTCCTGGCGTTATTCAGCTAATCACGAGTCACTAAAACAACGTAGACTGGAGTGTAGAGAAGACTGGCTCATTTCTAAGATTGTTAAGCTACGTAAACAACGTCAAGCCTCACTCTCCGAGATAGAGAGGAAAAAACTTGAGGAACGTTGTATATGTGAGTTAGTTGAACTGTTGCTTCCTCAGTCTGAAGACACTGAGAACTTACCAGGCAGGCTATCTGGTTCAGTAGCCTGGAGATTAGCGCGAGGTGAACTGGGCAGCTTAGAAAAACACTCATATGTATTCTGTTTAACCAAATCAGAGATAGAAACATTGTCATTTCATTTAAAATACAACTGTGCCTCTGATAAATACATTCGAATAAGTTCAGATACTGTTCTAGAGAAATGGGAGAAAGGTGTTTTTGAATCCCACTCTGTGATACGTAAGGTTGAACAAGATTGGGACATGGCCTATTTAGCCAGGGCAGAGGGGACCTCTATGGCAGATGTTTCCTGGAAATTTGATTTTCAAGGTACTTTAAATGTTTTTAGTGTACTGAAATGTTGCATACTGCTATTGCACTTAAATTGTATAAAGAGGTCTACAAATAGAAGAGTGTGGTGCTATTGTATATTGCTGTTTTGGGAGGTACAGAGAGTAATGAAATGTTATATACCAATTTTTTTTTCATTAAAAATTTACATTATGTCAAAATACATGTATTTTTATATAGTCGCTGCTTTGTCCATCCGTCCGTCCGGATTTTTTGTCTGGGGCATATTTCTGGTAATATTGTCAGGATTGGTTTGAAACTTCGCTGGTATATCCTCATTACCAAGACCTTGTGCAGTGTTACGCTTTTTTTTTCTTTTTCCAGTTAAGCCTATTCAAATGCATATAGGCGTTTATTGAGGATAGTCACGAATTTACATAATGCCTGCCGCCAAAGTGCTTCCAACGTGACCAGGTTGCACTACGCGGCTTGTGTTTATGTTGACATGCACCATGTTTACAATCTTGTGGAGCAATTTAAAGAAAATTTAACGCCAAAATTACATTAGCACATTAAAATTGTCATATTTACAAGGATCAATTGAGCTCTCTGTGACGAGAATAATTTTAGAGTTATTGTCCTTGGTTTCTCCAGTTTGTCAAATTTTACCCAGACTGCTTGTCCAGGCCATATCTTAATTAATATTGTCAGGATTGATTTGAAACTTGGCTGGTATATAGTCATTAACAAAACCTTGTGCAGTGATACGCTTTTCTCTCCGTGACGAGAATAATTTTAGAGTTATTTCCCTTGGTGTCTTCAATTTGTCAAATTTTACCCAGAGTGCTTGCCCGGGCCATACCTTGGTTAATATTGTCAGGATTGGTTTTGAAACTTGGCTGGTATATAGTCATTACCAAGACCTTGTGCAGTGTTATGCTTTTCTCTCCGTGACGAGAATAATTTTTAGAGTTATTGCCCTTGGATTCTCCAATTTGTCAAATTTTACCAAGACTGCTTGTCAGGGCCATATCTTAATTAATATTGTAAGGATTGTTTTGAAGCTTGGCTGGTATATAGTCATTACCAAGACCGTGTGCAGTGTTACGCGTTTCTCTCCGTGACGAGAATAATTTTAGAGTTATTGCCCTTGGTTTCTTTAATTTGTCAAATTTTACCTAGACTGCTTGTCCGCCCCCCTCCCCGATCCGAAACATAACACATTCCAGTTGTGTTGGGTTCTAATAATAATTTCGCACAACGCAGACATGAGCATCCACTTCATGGCCTTCCAAACCAATCAATAGTCTTTTGTCCATTCTCCTGCTTTGACAAATCGTTACAAAGTAATATAGCTCTGTAGGATTTATTATTTAAGCATCTCCAGAAAAATGGATATTTGCAGAGTTATTGCCCTTTTCTCATTATTTGGTCAAATTTGCTGAGCGTATATCTGCGATGGGTAACTGGGGAGCATCCATCAGTTTTACTGATACTTTTCTTGTTAAATTCTAAAAGGAAAGCATAGAAACTTTAAGGTTGTAGAAAATTAAATGTAAGTTTGTGCTCTGATTCTTTTCTGTAGGATTGAAGATTGACACTGTTGAAATCTATCCCGGTTCCTGTACGTTTGAGACAGGGTCAATATCTTGGAGTCTTTGTGCTGGGGATACATGCATCTTACTGAAAGGTACGGGTTAACATACTGAGATATTCTACAAATTGACAAAGTATGAATTCAAATACAGCAAAATTGATGCTTCCCTTAATCTTTTGAAGATAAATAGTATAATATGTGTATTGTGACTTGTCTGTTGTAGGCCAATGGTAGCTGACAACTTTGATCGCTCCACTGTTGTGCGTTAATGGCAGCTACTTCTTTTTTAAATCTGTTATTAATAAAGGCTTCTTGTCTTTTTTAAAATTTTTATCCAGGAAAAGCTCATCTGGTATAAATGTTTATTTCAGGTTCTGAGAATAACACGGTTAGAGAGTTGAGAGGAGAGAGTGACATGATGTTGACAGCCCGTTTGTCTGGAGGAAGAGGCAGTGTTGCTTGGCAGCATACTCAACTCTTCAGACAAAGTACTAATGACACAGAAGTATTCCCCCTTGAAATAAAAGTGAAGTTGATGAAGTAGATCCAGTTTTCATACCATCAAATAAATAACCAAAGTCAATTCCTTATGCTAATTTTTCAATGACAATTCTGTCCTTGAATTCATATTTTTTCAAATGTCTTCTTCCAGCAGAATGGTAATATTTTACTATTTTAGTAAATCAGGATTCATTTATCTTTAATCAAGGATAATAAACCAACAAGCAACTGTTGTTAGACATAGATGGGACCAGGTGTAGAATTGTTGACTTGTATGACAGTCTTTTTTCCAATAAGCTTGGCTGCCCTGCAGGTGAAATAATGTTCAGTGGAACATAAAACACTAAACGACATGGGTCAGTGAATAAACTATTCCTGTATACTTTTGTTGTTCAGAACTAATCATTATCAAATTCGGGTATAGTGTCTGATGTAAGGACTAAAGTTATATTTTGACTTGGTGGCACATTTACAATGTAGCTGAATTTATTCCTGAACTCATTTGTGTCTTAGGGGTCTGGGTAACTCAGCCAAGGGATAGTCTTGCAGTCTGACACAAGCTTTCCATCAATGTGTGAGGGTTGGAATTCCACTCAGTGCAAAAGAAAAAAATAGAAAAATTTCTGAGTGGGTTTGTCTCTTGATTGCCTTATTCAATGTGGAACGCCATCAAACTGAAATAATGTTGTACGCCATAAAACAGCCAATCAACTCCCTGCTTTGTTTAAGAAATTGTGCTTGTGGTACAATTTATTGTCCATTCACTAGAAAACACACCACATCGATAAGAAGAGATTAATTCTATGAAATCTTACATATCAGGGAAATTCGATACAGTACATGTATTTGTATCTGTATGAAAACGCACATATCAGGGAAATTCGATATAATGTTCATGTCTGTATGATATTTCACATGTCGGGGAAATTCGATAATGTATTCATGTCTGTATGAAATCCCACATGTCAGGGAAATTCGATATAATGTTCATGTCAATCCAATTGGTATTTTGATAAAGCCTTTATGGTAAAATAACAGATACACTTTGGTGAAACAAACTTTATATTCCAGACATTTCAGTATTGATTCAATAGCTTATTCTCTTGCACACTATATGGTGTATTATTCAGTTGTTTTGATGGATTTTTACAGTTGAACTGTGGTCTTATTTCGTAATTTAGTAGACCAGTGGGTGTACCACTACAATATATAAAAGTATTTACCTTTGAATTTTTATCACAGTGAAATGTTTGTACTCGTGAAAATTTTCAAATGATCATGCAAATTAAATTTTTATAAGCAATTTGAATGGTTTTGTTTGAATGAATTCATATTATTAACAACTGCAAAGGTACAGCCTTTATTTCAAGCGAAATGCTTCTGATGTCTCATTGATGGTTTGATTGGACTCTTTTCTTAAAGAGGTTTCTTCACTTTAAATCCAGTCAGACATGTAGACCCACTAAATGGAACAACAATGCAAGTAGTAAAAGCAAACGCAAACTGATTGCCGGCCAATAAAAGTACAAAAGAATCCACCAAATGAAAAGTCTGCATGGATTTGTTGTCTAATTTGAAATATATTAGCGCTAAATGAAAATTTGCCATATTCCATCTTTGAAGTGTTTTTAAAATTAATTTTACTATTCATTTTACTTGAACCTCTCTGTGTGTCCATTATGCCATAAAATTCTTTATTGGTACAAATTAAGTGTACAGTATGAATGGAATTTTTTTCTCCAAATAAGACAAAAATTGAAAATACTGGCTGGAATGTGCAATGACATACAGCAACCGAGCAAAAAATCCACTCTTTGAATGTGGTCTGAGTGTGATTCGAACCCGCGCTGCATCGTCTGTGTGGGACTGAGTGATGATCACTCTAACCCACTGGACCACCAAGGCCCCCTGCTATTTTTGATCCATATCAGATAGATATTGATAGATGAATGTTTTAAGCCAGGTTGTAATGATGAAAAGTTATCCAGCATCAATGTTTGACAGTTTATAAACACTCTCCACCCCCCTCACCCAATAAAGAGAATAAAAATGGAACAAAACAAACAAAGCTATTAAGTGAAATAATCTTTGGCTTGAAATTAATGGCCAAACAACCATAATCCTCCTTTATATGAAGATAGTCAGCTACCAATGGAAGGTCTGGGTTTACATCAGGTTAAATGAAATAATACTGAGTGATTGAAACCTAGACACTGGACATCAACACGTCTTTCATGGTGCCTTGTTATACATAAGTCAAAAAGTAGTAGATAATTATCATAACATTTGGGTTTCAGTTGAGGAGATGGAAATATTCACACAATTATTGACTAAATATTAACAAGTCCATAAATTGATAATAAATTTAGAATTTATTTGGTAAACAGAAAAGGATGTTGTTTCAGGATTTTAGTTCTTTACAAGTCTTGGTCTTTAACATATCTATTGCAGTCCAATAATAAATGTCTCCTTCAGATCACCACTATTGAGAGTCCAGCTATTGAGACCTCATTGTTTCCGTGTTAACTTCGAGAGGCTGGGTTTTGTTGAGAACTTTCACTGGAAACTGTTTCTTGTGAATTGGAAGGTGTTGTTTCCTGCCATCGTTGATAGACTTTATGTATAAATGATGGCAGACAATGTTTCTCTGTCTTCACCAAATCATCCACAGAAAAATAATCCACGTTAATCTGCAATCAAAAAGTAAGCAATCAATGAGCAAGATAGTTAACATTACTGGGTGAAAGGAAGATTGGAAATAATGTTCTGTATGCACAGTTGAACTCCCTACAAATAGATCAGTCGATCAATTACTGCTCAGTTAAAACCACTGCAATCAGATTTTTGACAGTGAATTTAACGTTTCCATTTTAATTATAAATGTAGTTATATCCAACTCCACTGTAGTGTCAAGTTGGAATGTCAATTTAGTGAAGACATTTTTAATAGAATAAGAAAATGTCCAGGAGCAGATGGTAGTCTGAACTATGCAACAACAATGACTTTTGTCTAAGTTGGTTATCATCATATTTGGGATAGCATTGTAAGCAGGATGGTAAAAATAATACATGTATATTGTACACCCCTAAAAGGCTTCAAACTACAGCAATCTCCCATTAGTTTATACTGCATGGAGCATACATGTAGTTTTCCGACAGGGGTCCAATTTGAAGGAATATATGCATCACATGTAGATTATTTCAAGATTATTTCACTCAAATGTTGGCATTGGAAAAGGATACCAGGCAGTGTGAAACCCTGACGTTCCAATCGTATCTGGCAAACCATTCCATACAGGCATTCCATACAGGCTGTGTGACTAAAGGTTCGATGGTTGATTGATGATTTACGCAGCACTCAAGATTATTTCACTTATATGGCGGCGTTGCCAGGTTTAGTGGGGGAAGGAAACCGGGCTCATTGCCCAGAGGAAACCCCCGACATGCGGCGGGTACCTGGGAACTCTTCCACATACGGCAACCGAGTGAAAAATCCACTCAGAAAATATTAAAATTTTTATTCGGTCTGAGTGGGATTCGAACCCGCGTCACATTGATGGAAGCTCTGTGGGACTGAAGACCACCAAGGCTCCCCTGTGACTAAAGGAAACTCACAACCCTCCGCTGTTATATCGTAACCCTTCCATACAAGCTATGCGAGTGGTAGAAATTCTTGGCCCTCTCTGAACGGATGAAACTCTCGGCCTTCCACTGGTAAACATTCAATGCAAATCCAGATGAAACTCAAGTTTTCGATTGGTTTTGTTGACAATGGGGATCAAACCCACAGCCCATAGACGAATGGCTTGTGTCAGCTTGAGCCCACATCAATCAATATGATGTCGCAAACAGTACGTCGGAGAAACTCAGAATTCTCTACGACAAAGAGCAGCCAACCATTTATCTAGTATAAGACTTAAACATGATGTACCCGTGGCACAACATTTCAATACTCAAGGTCATTCGGTCAAGGACCATTTTGAAATCATGCCTATTGAGAAAATCCCATTTTTCACTTCCGCTGCAGATACCAAGCACAAACGTTTGGAAAGGGAAAGTTTTTGGATTCAAACATTACAAACTATTTATCCTTTGGGTTTGAACTTGGAACTTGGGGGGGGGGGGGGGGGGGGGGCATAATATATAGTCTGACGATATTCTTACTATAGCTTTAGATGCGTAAGCATTGTCAATGTAATACAAAGTGTTCCAGAAAATTCTACTGACTAAGGCCAAGCTCCTGTCAGTCGTCAACCTAATGAAATATCATAGGTTTACTTTATTACAACAATTTATGATGGGGTATAAAGGTCTAAATGATATACCTCTTTTTAACACAATTAGAAACTTGTCTCTGTGGTTATTTTAGACAAGAAGATTTTCCCTGTGCCCGTGTGTTTTAGTGTCCATAAATATGATTGACTTATATGGCGGCGTTGCCAGTTTTATTGTGGGAGGAAACCGGGCTCTGTGCCCGGAGGAAAACCACGACCTTCCGCTGGTAACCATCCCACATAGGTCGTTCGAGTGAAAACCCAGTCAAAAATTTTTCCAATTTGTGGAATTCGAACCCTTGACCCATTGGGGGAAGGCTGTTGGGATTGAGCGTCCAACACTCTACCTACTGAGCCACAGACCTAACATCTGTATGATGCAGAAACAAGTATAAATAAGAAAAGAAGAATTTTACCGTGGCCATTTTGATAAAGTCTCTATTATCTGAAGTTGTATAGAGTTGTATGTTGAGGAATAGACTGGGTAAAGTGACATCACTAAACTCCAACACCATACTACATCTGTCCATGTGATGAACACAAATATTGTGCCCATCTAACTTGTTCACATTTTTAATGGCTGACTCCAAACTACAAAAAAAAATCATAAGTTTTTTCACTATGATTCTGTGTCATTTAATTTCAGGGGCCTTGGTGGCTCAGTCGGTTAGAGGGATTGTCCCTCAGTCCGACATAGGCCTTCCATTGATGCAGTGGCGGTTTAAATCCCATTCAGACCAAATAGGCATCAGCCTCACAAATATATGTTTAATAATCACATCAAAGTTAACTGAACAAGTTGTCTGCTATGATAGTTGACAGAAACAATTTCAAAAGTTACTAGTTCTATATATGTTCATAACCACCAAATTTTGATAGCCAGGAAATGTTGATAAATACTTCATGATATCAAAATCTAGAGGTAATCAGTTGGTACAAGAATATACAATGTGACAAATATCACTTTCCCGAATTCTATTTTGAAAAAAAGACAAGATTAGGGGTAAATAAACCATCTGTTTGTTGTCTGCTTGTTGAAAGTTAAAATAAAGCATAATAAAATATTCTATGTGTTCACTTTCATGAAATAACCATAACAAACGCTTAATTTAGAAAATGTACAGTTTTAGTTGAGCATAGTAAAAATAGTCATTATTGAACCGACCTTGAAGTTTTGGAATGAAGTTGAGACTGTTCTTTATGCTGATGTTCAGTAAGACTATCTTTTTGTTGTTTAACTTCCAGCCTCAATTCTTCTGTTATACGTTTTAAATCCTCTAACTCTGTGTGAGAGGTTTGAATAGATCTTTGACAGGTATTCAATAAATCCTCCAGTTTCTCCAAATCACCTTGCTGGGTAGAAGGAAATCAATAGTAACAAGCTTTTCATTGCCAATCACAAAATCATTCTTTGAATTTGGAAAATGGAATCCTTTTACTACAGTTGAGAAAAACAACCTGTCACATTACCACAAAAATGCAAACTTAATGAACACTTTCACTCATACCTTTAACCCTTAAAAAAACTCTTTTGAATTTGGCCACGAGATCAAGGAAGACCAGTGTTCAGTGGTTGCTTAATTCTCAGCTTACAATCTATACTTTTTACTGGGACGCTTTGAATAATTAAAAAAAAAGATCATTTCTAACTAATAACATGTTTTAGTTTTTTTCACTGATGGTTTTTGACAACAGCGAAGGATAGCTAAAGAAAATAAATATTTTCAGTGTCAGAATGTCAGGCGCCAAAATGTCAACTGATAGCTGGTGATATTAGTTTCGTAAAAAGAATGAAAGACAAAACGATATAGTAACCACTGATCTCCTTAAACGCTAATGTTAATTGAACGGCTGGTCAGTGAAAGTTATACCCCTACATTCTGGTCTCACATTTGAAAACCTCAAATCATTCCCTGTGGTGTAATAACTGTTCAACTTGAACAGTCCTATAATATGATGTCAGTGAAAACAAGTCTTTACAAATCTGATCTATCATACCTTAGCAGAAGTCTCTTCTTTCAATTTCCTTTGTTTTTCTATTTCTTTCTCTTTTTTTGCTTTAGCTTGTTCCACTTTCTCTTTCTAAAACCATGACAAACAATATAATAATTAAGGAAACTGTATTGTTAACGGCCACAAGAGACATTTACTGGAGTATGGAAAACTGGTTAAAAATGACCAAAGTCCCTGTAAACGGACTCATTGTAAAAATTAATAATCTTAACAGATACAGAAGAAAGTAGAAACAACATCAGGAAACAAACTTTTAAAGGGAAAAATTACACGGTAAAAAATCTACCTTTCTGTAAGCTCCATTTAGCCAAACAAACATTAAAAAAAAAAAATACATGACATCCTAGCACTTGTAAGGTTACAAAGCTGCCACACTGGATTGGTGTTAGCTTTCAGAATGTTTGGCCTGTCCATGTGGCACTAGCAGATAGGTTAATTACATTAACACTTTCCTGTTCCTGTACTTACCGTCGCAGTCCATTTTTGGATGTTCTCTTCAATAGCCTTAATTTTAACCTCTAAATTTGAGAAAACTGTAAAAAAATCATAACAAAGTAACTTTAATATATAATAATAAAAAAAAATAATATACAATAAAAATAAATATTCTGATCTATCTTGGTTGATTGATTGTTTGGTGTTTTACGCCGCGCTCAAGATTATTTCACTTATATGGCGGCGTTGCCAGTTTTATTGTGGGAGGAAACCGGGCTCTATGCCCGGAGGAAACCCACGACCTTCCGTTGGTAACTGGCAACCATCCCACATAGGTCGTTCGAGTGAAAACCCAGTCAGAAAATTTTCCAATTTTTTTGGACTGAGTGGGATTCGAACCCGCGACCCATTGGTGGAAGATCTATCTTGGAGTTAGTAAATCAAACCAAGTCGTGGTTCTTAAAAGTGGCATTAGCTGCCAAAATTCAAACTTTTTCCATAAATTCCAATTGTCACAACAGTAAAAGGCTTTGAAAGTCATTGGAAAACTAAATGACTAACTTTGGAATGAGGAAAATCCACGCAGTATGCATGCTGTACAAATTTCAACAAATGTTAATTCAAAACACTTCTTAAATGAACATTCTAGAGACTAGTAGCACTAAAACGCTTCTGAATCGAACATTCCAGAGACTAGTAGTAGCACTAAAACGCTTCTGAATCGAACATTCTAGAGACTAGTAGCACTTAAATGCTTCTGAATCGAACATTCTAGAGACTAGTAGCACTAAAACGCTTCTGAATAGAACATTCTCGAGACTAGTAGCACTAAAACGCTTCTGAATAGAACATTCTAGAGACTAGTAGCACTAAAACTCTTCTGAATCGAACATTCTAGAGACTAGTAGCACTCAGGGACTGATCCAGGGAAAATTTGGGCATACCATTTCGGTTCAAAATGTTCCAACAATAAGACAAAAACAACATCTCTGGCCCAAAATTCAACATTAAATGCTATTTTGACGCTAAAATCTGTTGGTTTTAAGAATTTGGGCAGATTTTTTGCTTGTGAGTTTGGGCGCCCATACCTATATACAGGTATCAAAATGTCTCTGGATGAGTCTATGGCACTAAAACGCTTCTGAATAGAACATTCCAGAGACTAGTAGCACTAAAACGCTTCTGAATAGAACATTCTAGAGACTAGTCGCACTAAAATGCTTCTGAATCGAACATTCTGGAGACTAGTAGCATTATAACGCTTCTGAAACGAACATTCTAGAGACTAGTCGCACTAAAATGCTTCTGAATAGAACATTATGGACAAAATGACTGATAATGTGCGCACTGTGTTTTAATGGAAAATTTCAACATTTTGATAGCTCATGCCACATTAAAGGGGTTATAAAATATCTAGAAATGCATAACACGCACTGAGGACAAAATTTATACATATCCCACTGTACAGTTACCTTCAACTGATTTTTCCACTTTCTCACTGATATTTTTCATGACAGCAGCATTTTCTTCTTTGGCGGTTTTCAGTTTGTCCGCTGTTGTTGTCAAATCAGAATCTGTTATAAGAAAAATTATTACATTTTTTTGTATGTTCTATATTTATGAGTAAGATATACAAAAAAAATTTGGTTTTTAACTTGTAATAATATAACCCATAATAAGGATATAATGTGGCTATGGATTTGTTTGTTACTTTTTCAATTTGACATAGTCTTGTTTAAGTGGTAGATCATTATTAGTATAAGAACTGGTGAGAACGACCTCAGAACCTTCTGTTGCTTCCTCACTGTCATCTCTCTCATCATGACCTTTCACATTTATTTATTGTTGTTTTCTATTCATTCAAGTAAGTTTATGTTTATGGTGTGGTCACTCAGTTTATAAGGGGAGGTAATTCTGTTGCTTCTGATCGAATAGCCATCATTGTACTCAGCCAACTACATATGCTGGGAAGGCTATGTGACAAAAAAAAAGCATAATAGTCGTGCTTAATAAAAAATGTTTTACAAAATAGAATTGGGGGTTCATACTTGCTTGCTCTAAAGTTAACCAATCTGCCGGCTCTTTTAGCAAGTTTTGTAATAAAATTGATTTTGCTTCAGACTCCAGGAGATTGTACTTCATCTGTGAAAATTTACCCTGGTATGAAAAACAAAGACTTAAAATATCCGTTCAGGATACTTTATTGGGTGTGTCAGTTATAACAGAACATGAATATTACAATATTTTCATTATTTTTTCGTTACATTTTCTTAAAAACATGGTCCATGATCAGAAATTCTTCTCCTGATGATGATACATGTACCAGTGCTGGCAGTAGGTTTTTTATTCTTGAAGAGGGTAAGATTCCCAGTTGGGCATCACCCGAAAGTTCAAAACGAGTATTCAGCTATTTTTGCAGAAAGTGTTCTTTCTAAAATAACCAGAATAATGATCAGGGATGGGATGGACAGTCCTACAGTGTACATCAGTACATGTAAACTAACCAGAATACTGAGGGGGGGGGGGGGACAGTTCTACAGTGTACATCATACAAAATAAATTCATAATGTAATCGAATTTGTATGCCAGACAATGGTGCACCGACAAGAATTGATCTTTCAGGATTCGTTACATAAATAATATAAAAGTTATTGATAGATCAAATCATTGGAATGAGCTTACATGTATCTTTAAAGAGGCTTATGCCATCTAAAAGCACAACCCTGAACTTAACACTGGCCTAAAGGCCACCAAACAATTTATTTCTGTAAACTTTCTGTCTCGCCTCATTACAGTAAATACCTGTCAAACACTTGTCAATCTATATTGTATCAACCATCTTAGTTATCCTAAAGTACTATATTCTTACTATGCCATGTTTATTACCTCCCACCTGTATGCCCCAGGGTAAAGGTTGTTCTTCCTTAATCTTCTTGCTGTACATAACATTTAATCGTTTCATTACCCTACATGTGTTGTTTTAAATTCTTTTCTACTGCCTATATATACCGTTATTTTCATTGTATCACTACTCCTGATGATGGTTTGAGAATAAACCGAAATATTGAGTTAATATGTCTTACATGTCTTTCTTCGGATTGCTCACTCTACTTTATTATGTCAAGCTAGTCAGTGGAAATGCTAATATTTGGATAGAAATTAAGTTACCTACTTTTTTAACAGACAAAGGAATGGCTTCGTCCTCATACTCCTGCTTAATCTGTGCAATCTTTAACTCCTCTAATTTGATTTCATTGAAAAATCTGCAATGAGAAGTATGAGGAAAATTAATAACAATGTAAATATGAACACACTGTACATGTACATTAAGATGTTAACATTTCTAGAAACTATAAGTAAGTAGTAAAAAAATAGTTTTGATTCGTATATATATGCATCACTGCCCTGAATGAATAAAGCTGTCCTTAGCCTGCTGAGCAAGATTTGTTTTCAGGCTCTAGGCTCTCCTGGGACTGTATGTATGATAATTAGCGTATTGCCGTAATGAATATGTATATACATATAATATGAGGGTTTGCCCAATCAGCAAGTTCTTTTCTATCAAAGTTTCTTTTTCTTACGTTGATATTCCATTTATTTAAATTATTTACTACATGTAGCATTCATCTGCAATCGAAATGTTGACACTTACATGGCAATCTTAATAAATGTTAAAAAGCTGGTGTTTTCTAAATTAATGTCATTACATGTACCTACAAACCAACAATTTTGGATAATTTCAGACGACTTGATCTAGCGAACAGTCATGTTATGACACCGTTAAATGGAGGGGTCTACACACTGTGTAGTTAGTGTGGGGTAGGTGGGTGAGAGCATGTGTGTGTTTTTGGGGGGAAGGTGGGTCACACTTAACATGACTGTTTGCTAGATCAAGTCGGCTGAAATTATCCAAGATTGTTGGTTTTAGTGACTTATGAAGTAACCACGCCGATCAACGGATTTTTAAAATGTTAACTTGGAATATCCAGTTGGAAGACCTACGATTAAGCTAGAATTGCTCTGTTTTCGCTTACATGTACTTACATTCAAATCAAAATATGCTGGGACACTTAAAATCTGATTATAAAGGTCGAAATCGATGGCAAATCAAAAGTGATTGAGGCTCCATTGTTTATTGGACGCGCGGTTTTGCAGAAAGTAAGAAGTAAGGTTGGTTGTCGAATTGTCCGAGTACACACATTAAGTTCGCGGGGGGGGGGATGTCATGGGGGGGGGGGGGGGGGATCTTGCTGGGTCATTCACTCATTGGGTGATAATAGGATAGTTCTGACTTAGCTTTAATCTGAAATCCGAAGTCCTTCCAAATAATTCATTTAAATTTGCATAGAAAACCAATTTACATGAGCTTACTACGACTAAACAGAGGACACATAAAACATGTCTACCGGTAGTTAGCTTTAGAATGTAGAAATGGGGTGAAAAACAAACGAAGAATCGAAGCCTGATTACAACAACAACGATAAGTGTCGGTCAACTTTCGTGTTGGTTTGCCTTCATTTCAGGCCTTTTTATCTGTGGTTTACACTCAAACAATTATCAGCAGGCTTTTCCAGTCGCTGTTAACCGATCGTCAGTCTGTATTTCTCAGATAAATAGGCCTACGTAAAATTACGGGTATCCGATCAGTTATCGTACACTTTTGTCGGTTTTTCAATGCTAAAATTTACATCAGTGTTTGCATAGACAAGAAATTTCACAGAAGTGAAGCTGGGCTCAGCCGACTTTTGTTATAATAGTTTAATTTCTCCCAAGACTCTGAAATAAATTTTTAGGGACCGGACATTCACCCGCTCGTCTGCATGTTTTTGTAGAGTGACGGGAACCAGTTATCGTACACCCAACGTGAAAGCTGTTGTGACGTCGACACGGCCAAAGGCGACTATTCTTACATCGCCTGACAAATGTAACTTCATGAAAAGTTCTATTAATATTTGGAGGTTGAAATTTTGCAAGAAGATGCTTCAATGAGTAAGCTGGCTGTCATCGACGGGAAAACCCGATCGCTTGGGTTAGGGTTAAACTTAAAGACGCATAAGTGTTGGGTGTACGATAATTGGTTCTGTAGGATAACTGATCGGATACCCGTAGTGTTAGTTACATCGACTGAGTTCAGTTTTAAAATTTAACAACTTGAAGTATACCTTGAATTGTTTGTCCCTAACTCGAGACCAGATTCAGAGTCACCCATTTTGTCTCACAAAGGATACAGAACACTTCAATCACCCATTTTCGGTTGTTTCCAATGTTTCTCGAATAATAAGTCAAAGGTTTGATTTGAAGAGCGCGCGGCAGTTCCAGAACAACATAATTCATAAAATTCATGGTATACGTATACATTTCTAACTTTTTGGTATATAGATAACTAAACACAGTTGTAAAATACTTATCTTAAATGCTGAAATCTATCTAAAAAAACAAGCTTTTTATTTCGTTCCATATTTCCATTATTAAGGTTTAAATAAATTATCGATTTGTTTTGCCTTGCCTGAAATTGTCAATGATGGCCGCCCCCATAAAACGTAAACATTAACCATTTTGTTGTTGAATCCCTTTTCTGGAGGCTGGTATTGTTCTCGGGTAATTGAACAAAATCGTCTCCATTCTCGCATTCAGAACCAGAAAACTATGGAAAGGGATCAAGAAGCAAAGAAATCTAAACGTTCAAAATCTAAGCACAAGAAGCATCGAAAATCGAGACCGAACAGGGACACCCGTGACAGTGACAGTCACACTCACAGTGATGACAATGACAGGTCAAAATCCGAAACTAAAACTAAAAGACACGACCAAATGTCTCTGACGACGTTCGACTCTAGACATTCTAGATCATCAAATAAATTGACTGACAAAGAAAAACACGACCTGTACAGAAAAGATCGCTACACGCCCCAAGAAAATATAGAACACTCAGAGTCAGAAAGCCAAGAGCAGAAAAGGGCATCACATACTTCACCCAGTGTTGACAACATTGCTGGCCACCACTCTGAAGAGCCCAGTGAAGCAGAGTTTGATTTTGATTTCTCTCAGTATAAACATTCAATAAATAAAATATTCTTCAGAGATCAAGAATATATCAAAAGGTATGTGGCATTTCTGAACTAAAATCCATAAATTTCCTCACCGTTAAAGTGGTAGAAGAAATGAGATGCCAACACTCATATTTTTTTGCATAAATTCTAATTGTCACAACAGAGACGACTTTGAAGGTCATAGAAAAATTATCTACATACATATTATTTTCATGAATCTAGATTGCCAAAACAATTTTTAGTCTGTGGCCCCACTGACCTGGCTTAATTTAATAAAACCATAATTTTCAAAAAATAAAATCGAAATTTGTTAAGCCTAGATCTATGCTACTTTTAGAAAAGTCACATTCCACACTAGTTATTTGTTATTCCACACACTAAAGTTTCATTACATATGTTTCATCACTCTATCTAAATAATAACTCTTTGAGTGCCTTGTTTGACATTTATGTTTTTCCCCCTTAAATATATCATTTCAGAGGAACTCAAGAATATGATGATTTCTGGTCTTTTGTTGTTCGATATCAAGCATTTCAAAAGAAAAAAGCTTTACACCAAAAAGGTATACATTTCTCAACTTATCATAATCTGTAACTAATACTCATGTAGCCAACTTATTTATTGAAGTTAGAGTTTGTCTTCAATCACTATTGATTAACTTGTAAGTACAGGTAATTGTAGCAAAATAGTTCTTCATGCTAGAGATTTCACATCTACATGTAAGGTTACTATGGCCTGGCATCAGATTAAGATTGTTCATGGTTCAACATTTTCCCCAAATAGTCACACTGATCTTTCTCTCCTTAGTCCTTACCATCTGTCTGGATTTTTTCCAGGGCAGCCATATCTTGGTTAATAGTTCGGCTTCAAAGTTGCTTAAAGTATACATATTACAAAGTATAATCGTAACATTTTTTCTCTGTCATGGTAATATTTTCACTGTTATTACACTTTGTTTCTGAAAATCCTAAAATGTTGAAAATATCTTTTGACGGGCCATATATTTGAAACTTGCTTTGTATGTAAGTCAGGTAAAATTAAAGTACTCCCTACCAAATAGTTTGACTTAAATAGTCATCTTAATAACCTTTCTATTTGTCTTTTCAGCTGGGATAGAAGCAAAAGAGGACATTGGAAGTGATCTAGGGATACCTTTAAAATATGATAACAGATACCGAATAAATATTTCATTTGTTAGTAAAAATGTTGATGACTTTTTAAAACGTGGGCGTCTGATGGGTAAGTTAGCAAAAAGAAAAAAATGGAATTTTAAACTTAATTAAAAGGGATATTCATGCAGCGATTCTATACAACGCCATATATATATATTAAGACTGACTCTGATAAAATAAATGGAACATTATCAGCGTCATTTTGTCTGTTTGAAGGACCTTCATCTTAGGAACAAGGTGTAGATTGTGAAGGTAAATGTACCTGGCATAATGTTTAAAAGAGGATTGAACTTTAATCTTGATCAAATCTCTGTTTTTCTTAGATGCTGATGTTGAAAAAGACCTAACAGTGAACCGTGTGAAACAGTTTAAAAATATATTACTTTGTTACCTAGACTTCAAACAAAAGGAAAAGGTAAATAAACCAAAGGTCCTACTTTTATCATTGTTAATCAGATATTTTTCAGCGAAGGGAAGTTTCTAATGTATTAAATCTAGAGAATGTGTTTATATGTTTCTTCAAAGACAGGTAGTCATTGTTAAGGGTTTCTTTAGTAGATTTTTTGGAGCAGAATCTTTGTTATGCACCAAATGCTGTAACATGGATATTAGATTTTCAGGAAATATCACTTTTCCTTGTATTTAATGCACCTTAAGGGAAACTGGTTGACCACAGTAATGTGTTATTTTCCATATTGTCAATACTGATATCTGGATACTGTATGTACAGTTGTAGTACTACGAATGCTGTAAATAAAGCAATCATGCCTGACAAAAGAAAATTAAAATGACACAACTGTTTGCAACTGACTGCAAATGACACAACTGTCTGCCTGGCGAGACTCACTTCTGAGGCAGTAACTTTGCCAGTGCAATTTGCCATAGCCTATGCTCCACATGTCAAATTGTCTATGTCTATTAAAGCAGACAAAAAGAAAAAGACACAGTTACAAGGAAAGGAACACCTTACTTAACAATGGGGTTAAACTTCAAAATAATAAGTGTTCACTGAACATTTAAAATATGCATTGTTTTTCTAGAACTGATGTTTTTCTAGTTTGTATGAATATACTTTGGCTCTATACCTATCTCCTAGCTGAAGAAATTGACAAAGATAAGAGGGGACCAGAAAAATTTACCTATCTACCAACACAAAGGGGAGATAATTGAGTGTGTGGAGAAACATCAGGTTGTTGTTGTAGCAGGGGATACAGGCTGTGGCAAATCTACTCAGGTGAACGATTAACCAAATTGAAAATTCATCTATTTTCTCCTTTGAAAATTGTCTGCCTTAAAAATTCATGTAATGATGTTCTCAAAAGCTCAGTTGTCATTTATATCAACACATTCCATCAACTATTGCTTTACTTGAATAACTTCAAATTTCCATATGCCAATGTTGACTTTTCTATACAAAAGCAGAGACATGTCTAAATAGCTATAATGTGTTCTGACCTTTTTGTCCTACACAAGTTTACCATTTCAAAATATGTATCTAATCTTATGGTTTGTTTTACATCATAAATAAATTCTTGAAATAAGGCTTCTATTACTTCTACCCTCGGGCTGGGGGCGGTGTGGTTTTTGCCATAGCCATTTTCGCCTACCTAGCATGGAGGAAAATTAAGTATGCCAAATACATTAGCCTTTCTGACGTTCATATGGTCTGTGGAGGTTTTAATGTTCAAATTTAGGTGGAATGGGGGTGGGGAAGATCTTTTGGTCAGTTGGTACTTTTGTCGCCATATAACCTTAGCTGTTGAGTGCGACGTTAAGCCCCAATCTATCAGTCAATCAATCATTCTATTATTTCTCTTTGCTCCCTTTCCAATATTTACTAATACTTACAATATTTATATTCTCATTCAGGGAACAAAATTTACATTGATTTGTCGGACATGTCTGGCAAAAAAACGTCTTGTCTGATAAAAATGTTATGTCATTCGGACGATTGTCCGACCGTGTTTATCTGCCCGGAATTACTGGAAAAGATGCTGGGAGGATACATATAACTCACTCAAGGAGCCAACGTCTCTTTTTTTACTTGTATTCACAGAATTCGCGTTCCAGCGTTGCCGAAAGTATACATTTTTTGTTTAGAAAAAACTGTCCGGCAAGAACCGGTGATCGCTGCCTGTGATCGTTTTACCGCCGCTGTAGGAGATGTTTTTGACGAAGTCCGCGACGTACTTGAAAACGAGGCTCTCAATTCATGGATCTTACCGCTTTTAACATAACTGAAGCCCGGTGATTACCGTGGTAATGTTTCCTTTCTCCTTGTTCCTCTGTTCATTTCATGAAAAATATCATAGGGAGTATACAGATTTGCCGATTTTTTATACCACGCTCAAAAGAAGAGGCCCTTTCATTCAATTTTCATATGGTGTAGATGGACAACTGACTACCGATCTTCAGCGGCCCATTCCGTTTGTCTTGTACTTTGTGGAATATGGCCCAGGCCGTGCGACAAAACGGACATTTGTTGTACTTATAGTAGGTAGTGTTACTGAAAACGAGCTTGAATCTTTGACAGAAGCTGCTATAGGTTATACAAGTAGTTTATAAGGTACTGCAATTCATGGGACCCGTGGGATACAAAAATAAGAAAAATGCCGCGGTGAATCAATTCTGCCATGGAAAACTGAGTTCTCTGCGGCAACGTTTTTTTTTGCCGCGGTAAAAATCTGAATTGCGAGGGTTGCGTTGACAGTTAGGCGAACGCGATTGTCAGCTATTAGGAGCTATGGCAGGCCTGTTGAAATTTGGTTTTACAACGGCCAGAAAAGTCGCCGACGATCAAGAAGAGTCGGGATTATCGCGAGAGTGGTGGAGGGTCCGACTCAGACATGTAAATCATTCAAAGTTTGAATCACAAATCTATGTGCTTTTGTTCAAAACCATATTAGAATAAACAGTCCAGTGAACTATTAGCGAAGTAAAAAACAAACTCCAATTTTGGTGTTCAACTTTCCTTTTAGTTTATTAATTGCTGTGGCGATGTGTCCAATAATTTAAATAACTTTTAAACCACCTTTACAATTGATTAAATCAAAAACTTAGATTGGAGAGCATTTTCTCTTACAAAAACGTTACTGGCCAGGCCATATTTAAACAAGTTTGAGCAATTAGAGTGGAATATTGTCAGAATATTTTCTGGAATCCGCTTCTAAAGTGATCAAATTATTGGAGACATCAACATACTTGTAAAAAACATAACTTTGTCATACACAAACTTTTGTCCTGACAAAGTCAAGAATATCCTGTAACTTTCTTGATGAGCAGGACAATTTTCCTGCTGAGGATTTTGAATATTTTGACCCCTGTCATTTGGTTTTCAGGTACCCCAGTATTTACTTGAATCCGGGTTTACCAAAATAGCTTGTACCCAGCCCAGAAGAATAGCCTGTATATCATTATCTAAACGTGTAGGTTATGAGACATTAAATGAGTATGGTAGTGAGGTGGCATTTCAGGTAAGTCTGTAGCTACGGCAATCATATAGAAAAGAAATCTGGGAATCCTATACACTGACAGTATAGAGTAGTCCCTGATTAAACAACACAGGGGTTATCAACATTCCATGTTCTTTTCAATGTAAGTTTCTCAGTGCTGCAGCTGGGTTGTTAAAAAGTGGATCAAACTGAACCAGGAGTTATGAACTTGCGCGTTGCACTGTCAGAGAGGTCCATTACAATCAAAACATTTATCTAATGTTTCTTTCAAAGTTCTTTTTATTAGTTTGCGGAGAGCTCCACCACAATCTGTTTATATTTACAGGTGAGGTTTGAGAAAACTAAAAACAGGTTCACCAGAATTCTCTTTCTTACTGAAGGTAAGTTGTCAATTAAACAAGTATATACATGGTCGTTCCTTATCAAGTACCTGTTATAATATGACTTTTCAAGCACATACCTAGCAACCTAGGGTTCTCTCTGTTTATTTTTTAAATTGTCTCTTGAAAATTTGGAAGAAAAACAATTTTTTGACATGCCATAATTGCCTATAAATTTTCTTATACATGTTAACTAATCCAACAGCATTTCTATTCTGTGGGTATTCTAGTGTTTTACATGCTTATCTGGTTTGATTTTCATCACTTGTTGACGACTTCTCTTGCCTATAACAGTAGTTTGGATTGTTGATCTCTTTGAATTGACACTTCTTAACCTGTCCTTGTCAATTCTGGCTATAGAACTTAGTCTTTGACACTATGTTAATGTCACTGGTACCAGGCTGTGCACGAAGAATTCCTTACTGGAATCAACAAGCATACAGCTTTAAACAGCATACAGCATTAGGAACTAAGGAGTTTGATGTCAACTAACCTGGGCAGATTCCTTATCGGTTGATTTTATATATTATATAAATGAGGCAGCAAACTTCTAACCAAACCAGCCAACATATCCAGTAACCTCCAAACCAGCCAACATGTCCAGTAACCTCCAAACCAGCCAACATGTCCAGTAACATCCAAACCAGCTAACATATCCAGTAACCTCCAAACCAGCCAACATGTCCAGTAACCTCCAAACCAGCCAACATGTCCAGTAACCTCCAAACCAGCCAACATAACCAGTGACCTCCAAACCCGCCAACATAACCAGTAACCTCCAAACCAGCCAAACATGTCCAGTAACCTCCAAACCAGCCAACATGTCCAGTAACCTCCAAACCAGCCAACATGTCCAGTAACCTCCAAACCAACCAACATGTCCAGTAACCTCCAAACCAGCCAACATAAACAGTAATCTCCAAACCAGCCAACATGTCCAGTAACCTCTAAACCAACCAACATAAACAGTAACCTCCAATCCAGCCAAAATGTCCAGTAACCTCTAAACCAACCAACATATCCAGTAACCTCTAAACCAGCCAACATGTCCAGTAATCCTCCAAACCAGCCAATATATCCAGTAACCTCCAAACCAACCAATATATCCAGTAACCTCCAAACCAACCAATATACCCAGTAACATCCAAACAAGCTAACATATCTAGTAACCTCCAAACCAGCCAACATGTCCAGTAACCTCCAAACCAGCCAACATGTCCAGTAACCTCCAAACCAGCCAACATGTCCAGTAACCTCCAAACCAACCAACATGTCCAGTAACCTCCAACTCAGCCAACATAAACAGTAACCTCCAAACCAGCCAACATGTCCAGTAACCTCTAAACCAAGCAACATGTCCAGTAACCTCCAAACCAGCCAAAATGTCCAGTAACCTCTAAACCAACCAACATATCCAGTAACCTCTAAACCAGCCAACATGTCCAGTAACCTCCAAACCAGCCAATATATCCAGTAACCTCAAAACCAACCAATATATCCAGTAACCTCCAAACCAACCAATATATCCAGTAACATCCAAACAAGCTAACATATATAGTAACCTCCAAACCAGCCAACATGTCCAGTAACTTCCAAACCAGCCAACATAACCAGTAACCTCCAAACCAGCCAACATAACCAGTAACCTCCAAACCAGCCAACATGTCCAGTAACCTCCAAACCAGCCAACATGTCCAGTAACCTCTAAACCCACCAACATAGCCAGTAACCTTTAAACCAGCCAACATGTCCAGTAACCTCCGAACCAGGCAATATATCCAGTAACCTCAAAACCAACCAATATATCCAGTAACCTCCAAACCAACCAATATATCCAGTAACATCCAAACCAGCTAACATATCTGGTAACCTCCAAACCAGCCAACATGTTCAGTAACCTCCAAACCAGCCAACATGTCCAGTAACCTCCAAACCAGCCAACATGTCCAGTAACCTCCAAACCAGCCAACATGTCCAGTAACCTCCAAACCAGCCAACATGTCCAGTAACCTCCAAACCAGCCAACATAAACAGTGACCTCCAAACCAGCCAACATGTCCAGTAACCTATAAACCAGACAACATGTCCAGTAACCTCCAAACCAGCCAAAATGTCCAGTAACCTCTAAACCAACCAAGATATCCAGTAACCTCTAAACCAGCCAACATGTCCAGTAACCCCAAAACCAACCAATATATCCAGTAAACTCCAAACCAACCAATATATCCAGTAACTGGGCCCATAGGATCATACAAGAGATGATTTCACATTATGCGGCTTGTTTAAATAGATTAAAAGCACAGATGACTTCTGCCAGGTCATCCAATGGTCTAAACTTTGACAGTGCTTTCAATAATGCTTTAAAATGGGGCAAACAGAATTATAAAGGTAAATTACAACTTTCGACTATTCAAAATTTTTATTCTTTTCTTTCCATCACTAAATCTGTCACTTCTGCTGCTACTACTCAGTTCAGTCCACCATCGTCTCCCCAACCCCATCCGCCTGTCAGTCCGTCGACATCTGTTATCTCACCTCCAACTCTGCAGTCACAGACTCCTAGGTCTGTAACTTTACCTTCTGTTTCCCCTTCGCCTTTCCCTACTGGTACTCCCCCCCTTAGACCTACTACCTCTGCCCCCTCTTTTTCTTCCCCTCAACCCCCCTCCCCTAGACCTAGTAGTACCTCTGTCCCCTTTCGTCCTCCGTCCTCCCCAGTTTCTACTAGGGTCACTTCTCCTAGACCTAGTACATCTAGTCCCTCTGCTCCTCCCCCATCCCCAGTTTTGTCCGTCCATTCTCCTATGAGATATTCAGATGCAGTGAGATCCCCTCCGAGGGGTCAGCGCAACCCTCGGAATAAATTAGCTAATTCTAAATTTTGGAAATTTCGGCACATTTCCTCTAATTGGCACCTTCCTAATGTAACTAAGAAAGTTCTTTTACTTGGGGATTCTAATCTTTCTAGAATTAACCTTGACCCCCACCCTGATATGCAGGTAGAATGTTTTCCTGGTGCCAATTTCAATTCATTTCGGACTCTAATTCAAAAGTATCAAGGTCCCAAACCTGAGAAAGTTATCTTGAATATTGGTATCAATAACAAGACAACTACTGAGCCAAACACTTTGTTAACTCAAATGCGCAACATGATGACAGCGGTTAGGAAGACTTTTTCCAACTCGCTCATCTACTTTGTAGAGATCCAGTCATCCACTAAACTGCCGGCCAGTGAAGTTTCGAACCTGAACCTATATAACTCTTCTGCTTCCAAGATGAAGAGAGTTATGGTCATACCAAAAATCCTCAATGCAAAATTTAGAGTATCCACGGACAAAATTCACTGGACCGAAGATACAGCAAATTGCTTGTATACCCACTGGCTTCAGACACTAGATTTAAACTAAATTTGGGACAGGGCATGTGCCACCCTACTTTCGGCTTAGGAAGTAATATTGTTAATCTTAGTAACGAGGAACTCACTGCTGATGATATATCTCTACTCAATAGAGGACTCTCATTTGTGCCTTGCCCTAAAGCATTATCTGATAGGGACTTTTCTATTAGTAAATTAGTGCATGTTATGGAGTTCTCCAGAAATCTTAGTCTGGCTGATATCTACCGAGATTCTAGTGGGGTACGCAAGCCGTTTACATCTAAAAGCGGCTATACACCCCCTTCTCACATGTATGATCCAGAAATAAACATTAGTCGTGACTCTGTATCAAGGAAGTTTGATGCTTTAACTAATCAGAAAAAACAACATAACCTTACTCATTCAGAATGTCTTGCCTTAAGTAAGCTAAGGAGAAATCCAAACATAGTTATTAAACCTGCTGATAAAGGTTCGGCAACAGTTATTATGTCAAAACAGGATTATATTGAAGAGATAGAACGGCAGCTAAGCAACCCTCTTCATTACAAAAAACTTGATAAGGAAATTTGGCCTGAAAATGTTAGGAAGTTTAATCAAATTCTTGTTTCTCTTCAAGATAAAGGCTTACTTAATGAAAAACAGTATCGCTATTTGGAATCTGATCATAACTCTAAAAACAGGGTCTTCTATATTCTTCCGAAAATTCAGAAACCCATTGAAAAATGGCCGAAGCCTACAATGCCCCCTGGGCGTCCTATTATCTCAGATTGTGGCAGTGAAAGTTATAGAATATCAGAGCTAATTGATTACTATCTAAAACCTATAGCGAATCGGCATCCTAGCTTTATAAAGAATACGGATGATTTATTGGCCAAATTGTCCGAGAAATCCATCCCACAAGATGTGATTTTGGTTACTCTGGATGTGGAGTCTATGTATACAAACATTGACATAGATTTGGGTCTTAAATCCATAAAATCAGCATTCCAAAGATATCCTGACCACTGTCGTCCGGATAAAGACATTTTAGAATTGCTGGAACTTAGCTTAAAAGGTAATGATTTTGAATTCAATGGGGAGATCTTTCAGCAAATTAAAGGGTGTGCTATGGGGAAACGTTTTAGTCCTAACTTTGCCTCTATTTTTATGGCTGAGTGGGAGAGTGATATTCTTCACAAGTGTCACCAACAACCTTTTATTTACCTTCGGTATCTGGATGACATTTTTATCATTTGGCAACATACGTTGGAAGACCTTCATATTTTCATTGATACTCTTAATTCTCACGACTCAAGCATTAAATTACAGCCTACTATTGATCACACTTCTGTGGATTTTTTGGATGTAACTATTTACAAGGGTCATACATATCATACTACTGGGTATTTAGATTACAAAGTATTCTTCAAACCTACTGACACGCATCAGCTACTACATGCTGGGTCATAACATCCTCCTCACACTTTCAAGGGAGTCATTAAATCTCAGATTTTTAGATTCTATAGAAACTGTAGTTCTTTAGATTTTTTTAACCAGGCTTGTTCTGTTCTTTTTAAAGCTCTCCTCCCTAGGAAGTATTCTATTAGATTACTCCGAAGGATAAAATCTAACACAGTAAGACAAATCATGTTTCCCCCTTCATCCCCCGATACGCTTACCTCCCCTTCACGAGTGTACCACTACCGTCCAACATTTCTCTCAGGTACATCAATGAAATGCCTTAAGACACGATGCAAACTCGATATATACGTACCCGATCGCGGAACCTTTTTCGGAGAACAAACTCGCGACAAATATCAAATGGCAGAGAATCTTAATTGTGACTCCTCTAATATCGTGTATGTAATCACGTGCAAAAAATGTCGCAAACAGTACGTCGGAGAAACTCAGAATTCTCTACGACAAAGAGCAGCCAACCATTTATCTAGCATAAGACTTAAACATGATGTACCCGTGGCACAACATTTCAATACTCAAGGTCATTCGGTCAAGGACCATTTTGAAATCATGCCTATTGAGAAAATCCCATTTCTCACTTCCGCTGCAGATACGAAGCACAAACGTTTGGAAAGGGAAAGTTTTTGGATTCAAACATTACAAACTATTTATCCTTTGGGTTTGAACTTGGACCCCGGAAGATGTCGTGAAAAAACTATAATACCATTTGTGTTTCAGTATAACAAAGCTAGCATCCCTATGGCCAAGATTATAGTAGAAGAATACAAACTACTTCAAAGTAAACTTGCTCGACCTCTGACCCAAAGACCAGTCATTGCTTATAAAAAAAACAAGAGTTTGAAAGACATACTGGTCAGGCTAAACTCCCCTGTCTGCCTTCTACCTAGGTTTTCTGGGTAAGGGTATGGGGGGGGGGGCATAATATATAGTCTGACGATATTCTTACTATAGCTTAAGATGCGTAAGCATTGTCAATGTAATACAAAGTGTTCCAGAAAATTCTACTGACTAAGGCCAAGCTCCTGTCAGTCGTCAACCTAATGAAATAGCATAGGTTTACTTTATTACAACAATTTATGAGGGGGTATAAAGGTCTAAATGATATACCTCTTTTTAACACAATTAGAAACTTGTCTCCGTGGTTATTTTAGACAAGAAGATTTTCCCTGTGCCCGTGTGTTTTAGTGTCCATAAATATATCCAGTAACACCTAAACCAGCTAACATATCTAGTAACCTCAAAACCAGCCAACATGTCCAGTAACCTCCAAACCAGCCAACATGTCCAGTGACCTCCAAACCAGCCAACATAAACAGTGACCTCCAAACCAGCCAACATGTCCAGTAACCTATAAACCAGCCAACATGTCCAGTAACCTCCAAACCAGCCAAAATGTCCAGTAACCTCTAAACCAACCAAGATGTCCAGTAACCTCTAAACCAGCCAACATGTCCAGTAACCTCCAAACCAGCCAATATGTCCAGTAACTTCTAAACCGACCAACATGTCCAGTAACCTCCAAACCAACCAACATATCCAGTAGCCTCCAAACCAGCCAACATATCCAGTAACCTCCAAACCAACCAATATATCCAGTAACCTCAAAACCAACCAATATATCCAGTAAAATCCAAACCAGACAATATATCTAGTAACCGCTAAACCTGCCAACATAACCAGTAACCTCCAAACCAGCCAATATATCCAGTAACCTCCAAATCAGCCAATATATCCAGTAACCTCCAAACCAACCAACAGTATTTTGTTGTGAACTCATCCCCATAGTTATTTTAGTCAATCGGGTACTTATAACAAAGAAAATTACAACAAATCTAGTAGCCAGCATACTGACCAAACAATTTAATAACCAATCTTTGAAAAGAAAACCAACCAATCTGGTAACCAGCCATCTGATCAGCCAATGATTTAACCAGAAAACCAACCAATCTGGTAACCGGCCTTCTGATCAGCCATTGATTTTTGTTTTTGTCTGAGTGGGATTCAAAACCATGACTCACCAATGTGAGGCCTGTGTTGCACCGAAGAACTATCACTCTGCTGGTCGAGTAACCGCCCTTCCCGCCACCTGCAGAAATTTGGAAGTTAAAATGCAAACTCAGTTTTACATGTTTATTTCTCAGGATTGCTACTGAGACAGATGTCATCAGATGCTGAACTCTCCCAGTATACTGTCATAGTTATTGATGAGGTATTTGTCTCCATATATCAAAAGTCTATTAACATAAAGTCTGACGTAATGTTTCACACTTCACAAGGTCTATGTACTTCTGAATATTTTACATCTACTTAACAAAATTTATGCCAATTTTTTTTCTTGTAAAAACAATTTAAAAGCATGGTTTTCATACTATGATGCATTTTAGATTTCAGTGTGTTTCTCCACAGTTTTTAGAAATAGACACTTCACAGACTGTAAACCTACCAACTCTCCCACTCAGTCCCTCCCTTATAAATAATATCCTTGTTGTTACTGTTATTCTACGATTACATGTAGGTCCATGAGCGTCATATTCATACAGACTTCCTATTGGGTGTGTTAAAATGTCTTCTCCGTCAAAGAACAGATTTGAAACTTGTTCTGATGTCTGCTACAATCAACATTAATCTCTTCAGTGGTTACTTTGATAATTGTCCTGTCATCAAGGTAATACATCTCACATTCTATTTGTACAATAGATTAGGTTTCTGTAAAGTCTGCTGCTTCGTGAAAGGTCTAACCATCCTGGTTAAACTTCTTGATAATTAAGGATGGTTTAAAGATGCTTTAGTACCAAATTGGAAAAATGTTAAAAGGTTGGACAGAAAAAAATAATTTTTGACGTAAAGTCGTAAAAAATTTAGTATTTTAAGATTATAGGCCTACCTAACCCAAGATATATTTCATGAGCTCTGATTTTAAACACAGCTCACATTCTTTTTTAATAGCATCAATTATCTCTGTTTCCTTGATTAAACTGATGATGACTTTCAAACACTTCATCAATGTTATCAGTAAACTTCATGTTCAGAATTGTCAATTGTCACTTTACTTAGGTACCTGGACGTTTATACCCAATTCAATTAGAGTATTGTCCAATAACCAAAGACCAGTTAGGAGGAAAAACTCAGCGACTGGATCCTTCACCATATCTTAAAGTCATGCAGAAAATTGACCATAAGGTATCTAGTAATTTATCCAAAACATATGTTGATAGTCACCTTAGCTTTAACTCTTATTGCATAGCTGAAATTTTTGTCTTCATGTATTTTTGTGGAATTGCAGACGGCTATTTTTGGGCCTTAATAGAAATGTATAAATCTTTTTTTTTATAAATGTATGAAAATCACATAATATAGAATTGGTCCATCGCTTTCAAGTTTAGTGATTTTTGCTTTGACACTTGGAAATTTATCAACTGATATTTAGCTTCTTCGAGTGAACAAATTTGTTGAACCAATAAAAGTTGGTTCTACGAATGGCACAGCAGTTTTGAAATGGAAGCGGCGAATTTTCCTGATGTTTTAAGTGACAGACCACTTCTATATTTGCACCTAATTAAGCCTTTCCAAAAGAAAAAATAAATATGAAAAGCTAGATTTAATCTTTGTATAAGACCATGAGAAATTTGTGCTATTCAAAAAATGTAAATATAAACAAATGATCTATTATTCACATTTTGTTGTTGTCCAGTATTCCTCGTCTGAACGTGGTGACCTACTTATCTTCCTCAGTGGAATGTCTGAGATTATGGCCGTTGTAGAGGCAGCCAGGATGTACGCTCAACAGACTAAACGCTGGATTATTCTCCCCTTACACAGTGCACTGTCTATAGCTGAACAGGATAAGGTACAGTCAGATTTTACATGACAGGGGGCCGTTTCACGAGCCGTCAAACAGTGCGATCAATTGCAGTTGCCATGACGTCGTATCTCTTCAATATGGTATCCATTGGCAACTAGGCTTCGTTTGGGATGCGACTGCTTTGTGAAAAGAGCCCTAGTTCTTACTATAATAGTTTAATCTCACAGCTTTTAATGGGTTATTTATTGGTTGCTGTTGTTTATTGTCAGACAGGTACTGTCTATTTCCACCTGTGAAAAGTCATCTCTCTATGTGCATAATGTGTAATAAAATGTCCAAGCGTATTAAGATTTCTATGGAGTCCTGTATTGTGTATTGAGCTTAAAAGAAAGTCACTAAATCTATGAACTTACAATGGTATTACTGTTGATTTTCAAACAGATGGAAAGACATGGATATCTACTTGTATTTGTGAATAAAAGGTAGAGAAATCTCCAAACACTAGATACAGTGTTGATGTTGTAACTCACATTCTTCAAGTTTCTTATTTCCTTATGGAAATCAATAATTTCAATCTCAAAATATGATTTTTATTTGGAATTGTACAACCTCGAGGAGAAAACAAAAAAACAACATGCAATTGTATCGAACGGGCTCCCATAGACCATCGTATTCATGTGTATGAGTCTTGCACAGGGTTTACGATGTGAAAATAAAATGAAAATGAATCTGTCAGACAAGCTCGTGCTCGATCGTCAGTGGAGCGCGCCATTGACGGTTTGAAATTGACCGGAAAAAGTATTAGTAGATTACTTCCCTTGCGAGTTTACCATATCTTCTATGGTTATAACATGCAATGTCAGCGGTAAGACTACCTTTTCTGAAAATTCTACAACGACCCCAACAAGTCGCGTAGACAACATATGCAGCCTGTCACGTCTTCCCAAAAGGTTGATTTACTAGCTAGTGTACATTTCAGAGTTGTAAGAGTGTTCGTCTTCTCTTATTAGCGCCTCGAAATGATCGAAATTAACCTAGGTTTAAATGGCAGACTTTCAGAGTTGACCAATTTTTCTTACGCTAGCGAGTGACTGGTTGCCAGGCGTATGCTGATTGGCCGATCGAGACACACAGCTGAGCTCTGCTGTGAAGATGGCTGCCGAGACAGTTTAGACGTTCTCTGATAACGATTGTAAACTTTCTTATAGCACAGTTTGGCGAGGAAAAATCGCAGAAATATGGTTTTGGTACCGTTAGAAAGTAAAATATGTCGCGCCTGTACTGTATTTACTTAGTTCTTTCCTTTTCTTCTCCTTTAAAATCTTTGCGATTACTGTTAGTTATAACTTGCTGTATTACATAATAATGTCTACGAAGACCCCAATTACGAATAGAAAGCATTCACCTCTCATATTGTACGATTACATGTATAACCAGGTAGGTTGTATTGTCAGGTATTTGATTGATTGATTGTTTGGTGTTTTACGCCAGCTCAAGATTATGTCACTTATATGGCGGCATTGCCACTTTTGTTGTGGGAGGAAACCGCGCTCTATGCTCCAAGGAAACCCTCGACCTTCCGGTGGTAACTGGCAACCATCCCACATAGGTCGTTCGAGTGAAAAGCCTCTCAGAAAATTTTCCAATTTTTTTTGGACTGAGTGGGATTCGAACCCGCGATTCATTAGTGGAAGGCTGTTCGGATTGAGCGTCCAACGCTCTACATACTGAGCCACGGAGGCCCCTGTCAGGTATTTGACGTGGCCCCCCTAAAGAAAAAATGTACCTCTCTGATTGTATGATTATAACCAGGTCTGTTGTATTGTCAGGTATTTGATGTGGCCCCCAATAGAAAGCATTCACCTCTCTGATTGTATGATTATAACCAGGTCTGTTACATGATTATAACCAGGTCTGTTGTATTGTCAGGTATTTGACGTGGCCCCCAATAGAAAACATTCCCCTCTCTGATTGTATGATTATAACCAGGTCTGTTGTATGATTATTACCAGGTCTGTTGTATTGTCAGGTATTTGATGTGGCCCCAATAGAATGCATTCCCCTCTCTGATTGTATGATTATAACCAGGTCTGTTACATGATTATAACCAGGTCTGTTGTATTGTCAGGTATTTGACGGGGCCCCAATAGAAGGCATTCCCCTCTCTGATTGTATGATTATAACCAGGTCTGTTGTATTGTCAGGTATTTGACGTGGCCCCATTAGAAAGCATTCCCCTCTCTGATTGTATGATTATAACCAGGTCTGTTGTATTGCCAGGTATTTGACGTGGCCCCTGAAGCTGTCAGGAAATGTATCGTCTCCACTAACATTGCCGAGACGTCCCTCACAATAGATGGTGTACGATTTATCATAGACTCCGGAAAGGTAGACCATAATCAATTTGCTACATGTAGTACAATGTAGTTATAAAACTAGAGTTTTCATTGTTCAATGTTTGTATTATAAAGGCTTCTGTATTTCTAACGTTCTAATCTGATTGATTTCTACAAGAAAGTTGTGGCCATGCCTGCTTTGTTCCCAAGTATAAGGAAATCACATAATCATAAAAACTGTGCTACTTTCCAATAGTTGTATTTGTACTATGTTTTAGTATTACTCAGTATGTTAGGTTTATATTTTGTGAATGGTTCACTTGTATGTGAAATCAACACTCTGTATTTCTAACATCAGGTTAAAGAAATGAGTTTTGATCTGAAGTATAAGATGCAAAGACTTCAAGAGTTTTGGATCAGTAAAGCTAGTGCTAATCAGAGAAAGGGCCGGGCAGGTAAGCAGCCTTTAATTCATAGACAACCTTTCTCATTTAGCTTCATCTATCACAAGATATTGATTAATGTATTAATTTTAGCCTTATTTAAGGTTTTCTTCTGTTTATGAGTTTTACCTGTTTATATACTTGATGTCCCTACAGGTAGAACTGGCCAAGGTGTCTAAATGATATGCAATTTGGTAGGAAGGTAGAACATTTTCCCTGTGCCCATGGGTTTTTGGGTGGAAAAATATATATTGAACAGGATTATAATGACTTTCACCTGTTTATATATCTTATGTCCCTACAGGTAGAACTGGCCCAGGTGTTTGTTTCCGTCAGTATACAGAACAGGATTATAATGACTTTCACCTGTTTATTTATCTTATGTCCCTACAGGTCGAACTGGCCCAGGTGTTTGTTTCCGTCAGTATACAGAAGAAGATTATAATGACTTTCACCTGTTTATATATCTTATGTCCCTACAGGTAGAACTGGCCCAGGTGTTTGTTTCTGTCTATATACAGAAGAAGATTATAATGACTTTCACCTGTTTATATATCCTATGTCCCTGCAGGTAGAACTGGCCATGGTGTTTGTTTCCGTCTATATACAGAACAGGATTATAATGACTTTTACCTGTTTATATATCTTATGTCCCTACAGGTAGAACTGGCCCAGGTGTTTGTTTCCGTCTATATACAGAAGAAGATTATAATGACTTTCACCTGTTTATATATCTTATGTCCCTACAGGTCGAACTGGCCCAGGTGTTTGTTTCCGTCAGTATACAGAACAGGATTATAGTGACTTTCACCTGTTTATACATCTTATGTCCCTACAGGTAGAACTGGCCCAGGTGTTTGTTTCTGTCTATATACAGAAGAAGATTATAATGACTTTCACCTGTTTATATATCCTATGTCCCTGCAGGTAGAACTGGCCATGGTGTTTGTTTCCGTCTATATACAGAACAGGATTATAATGACTTTTACCTGTTTATATATCTTATGTCCCTACAGGTAGAACTGGCCCAGGTGTTTGTTTCCGTCTATATACAGAAGAAGATTATAATGACTTTCACCTGTTTATATATCTTATGTCCCTACAGGTCGAACTGGCCCAGGTGTTTGTTTCCGTCAGTATACAGAACAGGATTATAGTGACTTTCACCTGTTTATACATCTTATGTCCCTACAGGTAGAACTGGCCCAGGTGTTTGTTTCTGTCAGTATACAGAACAGGATTATAATGACTTTCACCTGTTTATATATCTTATGTCCCTACAGGTAGAACTGGACCAGGTGTTTGTTTCTGTCTATATACAGAAGAAGATTATAATGACTTTCACCTGTTCATATATCCTATGTCCCTGCAGGTAGAACTGGCCCAGGTGTTTGTTTCCGTCTATATACAGAACAGGATTATAATGACTTTCACCTGTTTATATATCCTATGTCCCTGCAGGTAGAACTGGACCAGGTGTTTGTTTCCGTCTGTATACACAAGAAGATTATAATGACTTTCACCTGTTTATATATCTTATGTCCCTACAGGTAGAACTAGCCCAGGTGTTTGTTTCCGTCAGTGTACAGAAGAAGATTATAATGACTTTCACCTGCTTATATATCTTATGTCCCTACAGCTAGAACTAGCCCAGGTGTTTGTTTCCGTCAGTGTACAGAAGAAGATTATATGACTTTCACCTGTTAATGTATCTTATGTCCCTACAGGTAGAACTGGACCAGGTGTTTGTTTCCGTCTGTATACAGAAGAAGATTATAATGACTTCCAGGAATATTCTACACCTGAGATACAGAGAGTTCCTATCAACTCACTTTTACTGCAGCTGATTGCCATGGGACTTCCAGATGCTAGAAGGTTTCCTATTAAATGTTTTTTTTGTCAAACACTTAAATAATATTTCTGTCACTGGGATGGGGGGGGGGGGGGGATTTATGTTAATTTTTCTCGCTATTACTTAGGCACTTCAGGTTTTGTTGCTCGGTTCTGAAATCAACATTTTCTCTCGTATTCTCTGTTATTTAATGAGCTTTATTAAAAAAAAACAAAAACAAACCAGTTGAATAGATGTAAAAAAAATGAGGAATATTTAATTTCCTTTCCTTAGATTTCCATTCCTGGAAGCTCCAGCCATGTCCAGTGTTGAAAACTCCATCCTCTTTCTTAAAGAACAGGTAAGGCTGAATGGATCACTTATACTAGCAAAGGTTTTTTATACCCTTAATTATTATATTCTAGATAAACATGTCTGTTTGTACAGTCCTTGATTGATGACACCTGACTTCTAGTTGCTATGTTCTGTAAATAAGGGTTTGGGACATTTTTTTATTGCCAAGATGAGGTTAAATATTTTTAAGCAATTTCAAAACAAACTATAAACATTTCCTTCAACATATTGTGTGAGTGGGGAAGGGCACTCTGATGACATCGGTTTTAACCCAATTTAAACTTTTATGTGGATGTTGAATATTTGTGTTTTGGCAGGGTGCACTAAACGCTGATGAGACACTCACACCGATTGGTCAAATGTTGTCACAATTACCAGTGGATGTGGTCATTGGAAAGATGCTCATTATGGGCTCTATATTTCATGTAAGTTCAACCAATCTAACAGACTGCCTTAAAGTGTATGGGGGCCTCGGTGGTCCAGTGATCGTCCCACACAGACCTTCCATTGATGTGGCGCGGGTTCGAATCACACTCAGATCAAATAAAAATTGAGGTCTGGGATTTCCTCTGGGCATAGAGCCCGGTTCCCCTTCCCCCCCCACTAAAAGCTGGCAATGGCGCCATATAAGTGAAATAATCTTGAGCATGGCTTAAAACATCAATCACTCTATTGTGACGCTATCAAAACAAACATCTATCTGCAGCGACTTATACAGAAGATATAGTTTTATTGGCGACGAAAAATTATATTTGTTAATCTATTTGTTCTGTATACATGAAGTTATTGTTTTATGTGTAATGGTTGTCTTCTTGGCAATCCCACATATTATCTAAGTAAGATTTTACCAACTGAAATAATAGTGAATAGTTGAAAGATAGCTCTGTTTTATCAAGCGGTATAAATTACTTTAAAACAAATGGCATCAAATTGTTTAGATTTTATGTTTTATTTTTCAGATGATTGATCCAGTTTTATCAATAGCTGCAGCCATGAGTGTTCAATCTCCCTTCACTAGTAAAGGACATCTAGACCATGATGCTACAGTCAGTTTACTTCTCTCATTCTCACTAATTCTGACTTATATGTAATGTTGGCACAGTATGGTTAGAAGAATGGCCTTTACCTGATATGGCTGCAATATCAATGTAATAGTGTTGAGTACAGCGTGGAAGCAATCAATCAGACATTCTCATTGGTTCAACAACTCATTTGTTTTGACAACAGCCCATGCTGGACATTTTTTCTGATGTTCTACGCTAATGTTGTCCTCATTCATGTGTGTAGCCATCTTGTACAGCTTTGAAGGGTTTTATGTTATTAAAGATTGAATTGTTTATTTTATAGGCATCCAGAAAATCACTGGAATCTGAACATGGGGATCCCTTCACTTTACTGAATGCCTTTGATGAATGGATACAAGTGAAGGCAGAAGGAAGGGGCACCAAGAAATGGTGTAAACGACGGTCGCTGGAAGAACAGAGGTTTTATGAGATGACCAAACTCAAACAGCAGTTCAAAGAACTACTACAGGTTAACTATTTAATACAATGGAACCTGAAATATAAGGTCTATCTAATACTGAAGAGTCCCAACTATCAGGTGATAGCTTCTCCCACATTAAGAAAACCATCATGTGATCAAAGCAATCTAATAAGTTATTTTTTTTTCTTAAAAAAAAAAAAAAATGTTAAAGACTCAGTGTTGATTTTATGAGTCTATCTTGTGTCTCCATGTCAACACAGTGAAACAGACCGTAACCTAGATAATCACCAAGGAAGTAGAACAACAGAATGCCCTTTTTTAAAACATTTATGTGAGAAAAAGACATTCCATGTATGACAGATATGACTCACATCCTTCTGGTTTTTTCATTCACTTGGAACTTGGAAGACAAAACTGTTCAAATGTTTTAGAATGTTTTGTGGTTCTCAAAGATGGAAAATGGATGTTTTATTAACCAAAAAGCATGTGTCTCATTCATTTAGGCTACTTTTGTATTTTTGTTTAACTTTTGCTGATATTTCGATATAGTTAAATTGAAGATAATATATATGAAGAGATAATTTGGAGGTCTATTAGTCCTTAGCTTAACTGCTGTTATTATTTACGTTCCAATTTTTGTCAAATTTGTTATTGTCTGTTCACCAGGATCATGGCTTATTGTCCAAGCAGACTGAGACTCAGGTTTATCAGACCAGTGAGGAGAGGCGGAGACGCCATGGCGATAGAAAAAGACTGGGCCAATTAAAAAAAGAACAGAGGAAATCTTCAAAGAAGAGAAAAGTCTTGAAGCTGGAGAATGAGGTTAGTCAACTACTTTTGTTGTGTTGTTAAATAATTAAAAAAATTAATAAACAAAATGATTTCTTAGTCCACTGACCATTACCAATTATAAACACTCTCTTCCTCATCAGAAAATGGGATAGGATCAATCTATTTTGATCACCCTACTTCTGTGATATGTTCACTTTGTGGGGTTCAGTCTCAATCAAATACATTTTTAACTGGTTTTTCACACCTTTTCAAATTGGGAGGAGCAATTCATTATATTTTTGTAATTGTATTTTTTGTATTTCACAGTATTTGTTCAATCACAAAAAATCCACTGTAATTGTTTTCTCTATAGTGTTTCACAATGAGCCATAGGTTAATAATGGAACATATGCAATGTAGGCATACAAAATGAAAGTCATTCTGGTTATCGGAATTCGTTTAACTTCAACTTAAATGCATATTTTGAATCATTTACTTTTTTTTCTAATCCACGCGTAGGATTTCACAATAAGTGGAGGGGAGTCTGAAGAAGAAGCAGAAGATGATTTGAAGGATTTAGAATTCAGACTCTCACATGACCTCAATAAACTACAGGTAAACTGATTTATGACCTCAATAAACTACAGGTAAACTGACTTATTACGTGACCTCAATAAACTACAGGTAAACTGACTTATTATGTGACCTCAATAAACTACAGGTAAACTGACTTATTATGTAACCTCAATAAACTACAGGTAAACGGACTTATAATGTGACCTCAATAAACTACAGGTAAACTGACTTATTATGTGATCTCAATAAACTACAGGTAAACTGACTTATTATGTGACCTCAATAAACTACAGGTAAACTGACTTATTATGTGACCTCAATAAACTACAGGTAAACTGTCTTATTATGTGACCTCAATAAACTACAGGTAAACTGACTTATTATGTGACCTCAATAAACTACAGGTAAACTGACTTATTACATGACCTCAATAAATTACTGGTAAACTGACTTATTATGTGACCTCAATAAACTGCAGGTAAACTGACTTATTATGTGACCTCAATAAACTGCACGTAAACTGACTTATTTATGTGACCTTAATAACCTACAGGTAAACTGACTTATAATGTGACCTCAATAAATTACAGGTAAACTGACTTATTATGTGACCTGAATAAACTACAGGTAAACTGACTTATTATGTGACCTCAATAAATTACAGGTAAATAGATTGATTACATGACCTCAATAAACTACAGGTAAACTGACTTATTATGTGACCTCAATAAACTACAGGTAAATAGATTTATTACATGACCTCAATAAGCTACAGGTAAACAAATTGTGAAAAAAACACAATTGCATTAAGCTGAAATAAAAATTTTATTCATGGCAATAATTGTTTAAAAAGATGTAGGCTTTAAAAGGATGCATTCTCCATGTTCCACTTTAACGTTGACTTTTAAAGGATGCATTCTCCGTGTTCCATTTTAACATTGACTTTAAAAGGATGCATTTTATCGTGTTCCACTTTAACGTTGACTTTTAAAGGATGCATTCTCCGTGTTCCATTTTAACATTGACTTTAAAAGGATGCATTTTATCGTGTTCCATTTTAACATTGACTTTAAAAGGATGCATTTTATCGTGTTCCATTTTAACATTGACTTTAAAAGGCTGCATTTTATTGTGTTCCATTTTAACATTGACTTTAAAAGGATGCATTTTATCGTGTTGTGTTTTAACATTGACTTTAAATGGATGCATTCTTCGTGTTGTGTTTTAACATCGACTTTAAAAGGATGCATTTTATCGTGTTCCATTTTAACATTGACCTTAAAAGGATGCATTTTATTGTGTTCCATTTTAACATTGACTTTAAAAGGATGCATTTTATCGTGTTCCATTTTAACATTGACTTTAAAAGGATGCATTCTCCGTGTTCCACTTTAACATTGACTTTAAAAGGATGCATTTTATCGTGTTCCATTTTAACATTGACTTTAAAAGGATGCATTTTATCGTGTTCCATTTTAACATTGACTTTAAAAGGATGCATTTTATCGTGTTCCATTTTAACATTGACTTTAAAAGGCTGCATTTTATTGTGTTCCATTTTAACATTGACTTTAAAAGGATGCATTTTATCGTGTTGTGTTTTAACATTGACTTTAAATGGATGCATTCTTCGTGTTCCACTTTAACATTGACTTTAAAAGGATGCATTTTATCGTGTTCCATTTTAACATTGACTTTAAAAGGATGCATTCTCCGTGTTCCACTTTAACATTGACTTTAAAAGGATGCATTTTATTGTGTTCCATTTTAACATTGACTTTAAATGGATGCATTCTTCGTGTTGTGTTTTAACATCGACTTTAAAAGGATGCATTCTTCGTGTTGTGTTTTAACATCGACTTTAAAAGGATGCATTTTATCGTGTTCCATTTTAACATTGACTTTAAAAGGATGCATTTTATCGTGTTGTGTTTTAACATTGACTGTTTTTATCTTTGATTCAGGAGACCTCCAATCGTAGTCGTTGTTTCACCAGAAGAGATATCAACTTGTTAAAGATTATTCTGTGTTCTGGTCTTTATCCACAAGTATCTATAGCTGATGATTGTAACTCCTTCAAATCAGACTCTGAACAAGCATTTCATACAAAGGTATTTAGTCATGTGCCTTCACAATTAGCTGATGATTGTAACTCCTTCAAATCAGACTCTGAACAAGCATTTCATACAAAGGTATTTAGTCATGTGCCTTCACAATTAGCTGATGATTGTAACTCCTTCAAATCAGACTCTGAACTAGCATTTCATACAAAGGTATTTACAGTCATGTGCCTTCGTAACAGGAACTTAGTAAGTCCATTAAAAAAAATTTAACTGTAGAAAAAAAAATGTAACGGATTATAGGCCGGTGGCTGTAACTTGAAAAGTCGCTATAAATAGGGTTCCGTGGCCGATCTCTGGAATATACTTTTTGTATGTTTTCTTATATTCCTTAGGACATACTTGAGCACCAAAAAAAGTTCGTCCACTCAAAACCCCGGCGTTTTCGCAAAAAAGCCATGTGAAAGGAACACTTCTTCGCATATACAGTGGCCATAGGCAAAATGAGTGCTCTCCCCTTACCTCTATCTAATACATATAGACACATCAACATTCCCGAAATATGGTTATTAAATCTGTTAAAATATGACTTACCTAACTTTGATATATGTTATGAAAGGGTTCTATTAACCGGACTACAGCAGCATCAAAGTTTTCCCACTTCGTTGATTCTTTTGTTTTTGACGGAAAACGGAAGTGTCTCGCAACACACACATAGGCCCGGAATACACAGAGCGGCGTAGCGTAAGTTTTTACGTAACTGTCATGACAACACATATTGTAGAGATCTATACGGTCTACGAAAGTTACGCAAAAAAAAAACATCTACTCAGTTTTGTGAAACAGGCCACTGGCTATTACTTTTTCCACCAATACTACGTTTTTTGGTCGTTTCCATAGACATAGGATTAAAGGTAGACACTATTTGCATCCCTCTGCCGTATATGAGAGAAAAGTCAAAATAAACAGATTTGTATGAAGATCAACATGTTTATGCAATCTATTAACACTTTACATTTTTAACTCTATATTTTCATCCGATTTTTCCCCGCTGCTTCACGTAACAAACCTGCAAAAAATATATAGTAGGTCTAATAATGTAATTTTAAAATCAGACATGTGGGCCAGACAACATATAATTTAAGTTAGAGATACAATAAATGTATTAAAAATTTAATGCAAGCTTCGGTGATATTAGTTTAATCTAAGAATTTTTGGTAGTGAGTAGGGGTGAGGGAGGGGGGGGGCAATTAGGCAATTAAACCATTTAAAGAGCTTCTCCCACACCCAGCAACCCATACAAACCATTTGCGCTGTAAGGAATATACTTTTTGATTGGTTGTTTAACACCGTATTCAAGTTTATTTTGTTTATAGGCCTATAGTGGCATTGGCAGGATTATTACCAGAAGAAAATCAATGTCAGATGACACCCCCAGGTCCTTTCTGTTGGTTTCTGGCTACCGTTCAACTTGAGGCTGATCGATAACTAATTGTCAACAAATTTGGTGTCTAAATCGAGAATAGAATTTCCATCCTGACAGGTATTGGGATGGATGGATGGATTGACGTTTTACAATTCACTCAAATTTTTTTCGCATGTATGATGGTGTTGCCAGGATTATTGGAGGACACTCAGAGAAACCAGGCTAAATCTATATCCCTCCCCCAAGAAAACCCTGACCTTTCGATGGTTTCTGGCGACCATTCCACTTACATCATTCATGGCCCCCTGAGTGATCGATAATTTACCTCACACATGAAGTGTCACAGTAAATTCCGGATTATTTAAGAAAGACATCTACTTAGTACATAGCAAATCCACACTAAATCGAATTATTGTATTAAACATAGGGGGTATTAACAAATATTTAACCCCCCCCCCCCCCCCCCCCCCACACCACCCCCTGTCAAGTTTAACGTTATAATTTAAACTAGGGCACCATACTACACTACATAACTAGGCTTACCAAGAAAATTGCTATAATAGAAAATACAAACCCCTGTCTTCGGTCTCAACTAGAAGAAGTTTATCTCTAACTATGTTGTGGTGAAGTGTAATCTTTTTCTCTACACCTGTCTTGCATATAATGCATTGCATTGGCAGCACTACCGATTGATTGATTGATGTTTTACGCCGCACTCAAGATTATTTCTCTTATATGGCGGCGTTGCCAGGTTTAGTGGGAGAGGAAACCGGGCTCATTGTCCGGAGGAAAACCCAGGACCTTCGGCGAGTACTTGGCAACTCTTCCACATACGGCGATCGAGTGAAAAATCCACTCAGAAATTTTTAAATATGTATTTGGTCTGAGTGGGATTCGAGCCCGCGTCGCATCGATAGAAGGTCTGTGTGGGACTGAGGGACGATCCCTAACCCACTGGACCACCGAGGTCCCGGCAGCACTGCCGAAGACCGTGTAGCAGTTCGACTGCTTTTTCTCGATCTTAACTTTTTCGGTGTTGGGGCTTTAATAGGAGCTTCAGACTTTCTTTTTTTTTGGCAGCCTACATTCGTTAATTGTTTGTGAAATGCTTATAACAGGATCGATGATACCCAATATTTGTTAAATATGTCATTTTTCTCTCTGACCGCAATTGTGATTTGATTTGATTTATTCACCGGATAAAATATTACAATTGTTATATTCATTTATATTTGTGGTCTGGCGGGAATAAAACCCCAAGGAACTTATTGTATCCTGTTTAAATTGAAGTCTATCGTACATCTTTTGACACTGCTCCATCTAGTTCTAGTGAAAGGCAATTCAACTTCATTTTCCCTGCTTTGTGTGTGTATTGTACAGGAATAAGTACTTGATTTTCCATCCGATCGCTCTACCATCTTTCTGTCATTCTGTATGTTTACAAACTATTGTTTATATCGGAAATAGAATTTCAGCGATCTGATTGGCTTGTTCAAAAATTATACCGCCAGAAACGAGTAAGTAGGTCACAAAGGTTAAAGATAGGTCAGAAACATAAATCGATATTCAGTTGAAGATATCTTATAAACGCCGGGGTTCTGCATGGACGAACTTTTTTTATATATTCTTTAGTTAATCATTACTATTTAAAAACTATCGGAACGTATATTCTTGAGATCGGCTACGGACTGATCGAATTGAAGCTTCGGCCACCAGCCTATTATGGTAACGAGATTAGATGGGCTGGTTCAATGTGTCTCGTATAAACCGCAAACCGCGATATTTTCTGAAGTGCTATTTATTATAGGTCGGAACCTTTGTACATGGTGATGTTTAATATGAGCTTTTGAGAGAAACTACTCATCATCAGAAATTACAGCAACACAACGTCAGTATGGTAAAACAGGGATGTGTATATAATGCCTGTTTTACCATGCCGAGGTTGTGTTGCTGTAATTTCTGATGATGAGAGTAGTTTCTCTCGAAAGCTCATATTAAACATCACCATGTACAAAGTAGTACAAGTTGTCCTATGTGTTTTGGTTTTAGTAAAACCGCTCCATAGAAGAATCTATTGTATTACTTCATCCTACCAGTGTGTTTACCTCTAAACAAGGCTGTGCCTAAATTTGTTTCAGAGTAAACCATTTGTATTACTTCATCCTACCAGTGTGTTTACTTCTCAACAAGGCTGTGATCATATTTGTTTCAGAGTACATGTAAACCATTTCTATTACTTCATCCTACCAGTGTGTTTACTTCTCAACCATTCTGTGATTATATTTGTTTCAGAGTAAACTGTTTGTATTACTTTGTTCTACCAGTGTGTTTGCTTCTCAACCAAGGCTGTGTTTATATTTATATCAGAGTAAACCGTTTGTATTACTTCATCCTACCAGTGTGTTTATTTCTCAACCGGGCTGTGATTACATTTGTTTCAGAGTAAACCATTTGTATTACTTCATCCTACCAGCGTTCGTATTACTTTGTCCTACCAGTGTGTTTACTTCTCAACCAGGCTGTGATTATATTTGTTTCTGAGTAAACCGTTTGTATTACTTCATCCTACCAGTGTGTTTACTGCTAAACAAGGCTGTGATTATATTTGTTTCAGAGTAAACCATTTGTATTACTTCATCCTACCAGTGTGTTTATTTCTCAACCGGGCTGTGATTACATTTGTTTCAGAGTAAACCGTTTGTATTACTTCATCCTACCAGTGTGTTTACTGCTAAACAAGGCTGTGATTATATTTGTTTCAGAGTAAACCATTTGTATTACTTCATCCTACCAGTGTGTTTATTTCTCAACCGGGCTGTGATTACATTTGTTTCAGAGTAAACCGTTTGTATTACTTCATCCTACCAGCGTTTGTATTACTTCATCCTACCAGTGTGTTTACTGCTAAACAAGGCTGTGATCATATTTGTTTCAGAGTAAACCGTTTGTATTACTTCATCCTACCAGTGTGTTTACACAACCAGACTTACTAAAACCACAGGCTGATGTTGACAGTGAGAAAGGTCAAACTGGTTCAAGTCAACTCCAGGCCAAGATGAGCACCAAACACGAACTACTCACATTTGTGTAAATATAACTTATTATTTCTAGAAATATTAGATGATTTCCACTTTTCTAGTTACATATAAATGAGAAATGGTAGCAATACCAAAACATGATGGTATAATTTAGGATATTACGGTAACCTGGAAATTACACTTTTTTCACTGAAGATTATTTGACTTGAGAGTTTTTCACCTATATGGTAGCATTACCAGGTTTAGGAAAGGCCTGATGAAAAGCCCTACCAGGAGAGATAACGTATTGGAATTATCACAGGCGTCAACCACTACATGTTAATTTTCTTCCTAGTCATCAAATCCAGGCTTCTAAATTATGATCTTCCATGCTTAATTATGTTATTAAATATCAGTGTAATTCTCCCACACTCAGCTCGTTGATTGAAACCAACAAACCATACCTGGTCAACAATATGAGAGTGCCTGCTTTACAGACATTACTGCTGTTTGCCCATTGTTTGGATACAAACTCAGACTGTTCCAGGTTAGTTACCATGTTTATGTCTTAATGTTATTTCACAAAACAACATCATCAACGGTATCAGGAATGGGGAGGACAGGAATTCTTACAAAGTTTTTATGTTAATATATTACCACTGTAAGCCCATATCTTTACTATTGTGTAGTAAACCATGCTGTTGAAGATATTGGGTATTATCATATACCTATCAATAATATGTGGTCTTTTTCATATATGCGATATCGGTAGAGTGACAGCACCCATATCTCACCCCTGTCCGAAAATCCATATCAGCCATATCAGACCGGTCCGAAAATCTATAGCAGCCATATCAGACCGGTCCGAAAACCCATATCAATATCAATGCAGGGGGTCTTTGATTAGAGCCCTCGACAAATATCAGGTCTCGGGCTGATATGGGGTATGATATGAAAAATGGCATGTGATAACCTCTAATTAGTATTATTTGGGAGGTAGTTGAAAAAGACACTGACTGGTTTATATCATTTTATGTAGCTATTACAGCCTTTGAATGATCTAAGTTTATATAACTTGATAGAGAATGTAATACATCCTGATACATTATAAATGATGATACATGAACTTGTGGCTTTAGAGTTGTGTGTGATGGTTGGTTGGAGGTTCGGTTTAAGAACGACGAGTCCATTGAGGATGTTATGTCAAGTGTAATGCGCTTACGACAAACCTGGCATGATCTTCTTCAACTCAGATTAGAAGGTACTGTAACTTCCCTACACTAATTTAATGTTGAACAAACACCCTGTAGTTTCCGCACCTTTATAAATTTAAAGTGTTAAATCATACAGTATCTCCATCCTCAAGTTTTATAATTTCTAACTATTGCTTTTAATGAATGTAAACTTTGAACTGTATATAGTAAACATCAGTCCATACTTGTTAATCCTATCATGCAGTGTCAAAAATAAATGCCACTTATATTGTTAACATATTGTGTCATTATACACAAAGTATTAGAAAATATTGGATAGATTTGTGTTTTATGCCTTATAACTCAAGCAGATTTCACTTATATCGCAGTGTTGCCATGCTTATTGGCCTCTTTACTCATAAGAAACCCCAAATCTTTGGCTGGCAACCCTTCCAGAGAGGAAGACCAAGTGAATAACACACTCAGTACAGAAACAAAAGTTTCATTTTTGTTCACTCCTCTGCTAATAATCATTGATTGTTTTTTAAGATACTTTTGTGATGAGTGATGGAGAAAAAGAAATCAATCCAAAGGCAAGAAAATTGGAGAGGATTCTTGCAGAGAAATTGAGTAATTTCCTTAGTAGTAAGGTGGCCTATACACTCAGACGAATCCTGTCTGCTGAGATGGAGAGGTTGTATAAAGGGCCAGATAACTTAGGTAAGCGTACTGTTGTAACTATCGTGGTGAAATGTTATGTTATACATATATATATCATCTTTCCACCAAATACTATTTTCAACAACAACAACAACAACAGTTAAAAGAACTTTTATAGAAAAGCTACAAATGTAGAAACTTGTATAAATAGCTTATCAGGTAAAATAGATCATCCTTGTTCATGTCTCTATGCCAGTGGGACTCAAATATACCTCTACATCATCCTGGCCTCAGCTGTGTTTGCTGGAAAGTCGCTATGGTTTTTTACATCCAAATTGGTGATTATGTTTAAAAATGGTCATAATGATTGGATATGTGCTGCCAAATCCATTGGATGATAAAGTTTTATTTTTACCCCACTAAATACGGTAAGAATTCTGCTAATTCAAGTACTCAAGACATTATGAAAAGCACTCTAAAAGTTTGAGACTTTTCGTTGTGTGTCTTACCTCCTGCATGGAGTGACCGATAATCCTATAGAGCAATCGCTATTGTTGTTGTTTTAGACCAAACATGGCAGAAAGCAATCTGATAATTTGTTATCTTCACATTGCTTGTCCTTGAATTAGCGGAATTCTTACCGTAAGCACTAGCAAAGTTAATTTACTTACAACCTTATTGTACAGACAAGGTTCTATAAACCTCATTGAAGAGGACATAACATTTTAGTGTTTTATGATTTGAAAATTTCCTGCTACTATTGTCATGACAGAAATAAACAATAAGCGAGATAACAACCCATCACAGCTAAAGACCATTTTGTGTGCACAGCTAATCCAGGTCAGCTCTCATAACCACAACAAAGAAGACAAAGGAACCCCCAAATAAAACTCGCTATCTAGCAGTCTCTGTGAGCTAGGAAAGTTACCACTGGTCATGTGGAAACCTCTATATAAATAACAGAGAGCCCGGATTCCTCCCACAATAAAACTGGAAACGCCGTCATATATGTGAAATAATCTTGAGCGCGGCGTAAAACATTTGTGAAATGAATCTTTACTGTGGTTTTGGGCATGTTCCTTTAAAGTGTGAATGCAATTGTACAAGTCTTTCTTTTTTGTGAAATGAAATAAGATTGGTCAAAAAAAGGTTAGGCCCTGAGAAATCTAACTAGATTAAAGTTGTAAAGCCTACTTCTGTAATTGTCTTATTTTGATTCCTCTTATAATCATGATTATGTCATTGTATACATTTTTTATTCAATAGGTGATAGTAATATAAAGAGTTTACCAAACCTGATGAGCAAAGCGGTTAACAGCAAACCTCACCCTGTTAAGGGAGGCCTTCAGTTAAATCATTATCTCACTGTTGATTGGTAAGTAAATTTGATTCATTCTAATTAACAGTTTAATTAACCTAATTACGATGTAAGGAATGTAGGGAAACATTGATACATTTATAGATGATTTTCAGTTTAAATATAACCTATCAATATAGCTATTAAAATGTTTGTTTATTTATTTATTTATTTTTATTCCCATACAAATTGAACCATACATACAGATAAAATACAAAATTCACAATATGTCACAGCAAAAAGCCCTTTGTGGATTATAAAAAACATGTTTTGTTTTTTTTAAGACTGATTCCAGGGTAGCACTATACATTCAGGTTTAAATACACACATGTATAATGAACATCTGTTTTTATTTGACATGTCTATACTGGACTGGTAATTCATCAGTTTGTCTTGTTTTTAGTTTATTGGATGAAGTATCTGCATCGGTGTGGGGAGAATATACGTCCCACATGCAACGTCACTGGACATGTCCAGCATGTCAGAGTAGTATGATAGTGTCAGTTGTAGAGAGGTTACAGCATGAGGCAACATGTCTCACACAACATGGAACAGGTCAGTATCTTCTGTTCTTGTTATAGATATTTATTTCCTTGCAGTTAGTGAGTTTATTTCAATATGACACGCTCAATGTGTAACAAGTGAAGAACAATCCAATAGCAAAATCCCTGTAGAGCTATATATATGCCCCCCTTAAAAATAAAACATCTAGAAATGCAGTGATTTATTCAATTTAAATGCAAGAAAAAGCACTTTTCGAATCATGCAACAATCTTGTTATTTTAAGTCTGATTTTCATATTTGTAAAATAGCAGTAGTAACTGTATTTCTCCTGATTTGTTGAATTTCACTGGGATGTTGACAATTTTACATTCAAATTTTATAAATTTGTCAAATCATACCAACTACATGTATAATCACATGTCTATCAGCATGTTTTTTTTAAGGAGTTTTTAAAGAATAGTTATTTTATATTTTTGTTATTTAGTGACAAAAGAGGATGAAGAGATTGACTTGGCAAGAGAGAAAAATGAAGAGTTAGGTCCCTTGAGGAAATGCTATTTTTGTCCTGACTGTGATAAACAGCTTCAGTTAACTATGACTGAGATTCTCAAACACAAACGTACACATCTACCGAACAATCAGTGCTAGAAGACATCTTGTTTTTACACATATTTGTTGTTTTTATCACAAATTGACAACATTTTCTGTCTTATCACATAAATGTTCATTTACACATAATGATAAATTACATCATATTCCACATTTGAGATAGTGTTTTCGTACACTCTGATTTGTTAGATTCAGGTTTATGTTTTTTTATCTACTGTGACCACAGTTTACTATAACAGTCGGTTTAGTTAACAATCAATAGTGATTAGTTCATAGATAATACATATCACAATTCAATAGAAAAACAGTAAATATAAAACATTATTTCAACAAAAACAAATCCCAGATTCCTTGCTATCAATCTGCGTTCACAGCCTTATAGCTAGTTTGTTACTGTGTGATCAACATTTCCAGGTCTGATATGTAGACTGTTTATTGTATAAGTCTGTGTACACACTGGATGGAATAATAACATTTGAGTTTGATGTGAAGTTATCTTTTTATGAAACTCCATCACAGGATTCCTGATCTTCATTTTCAAAATTCTCGTCTGATTTAACGATATTCTGAATGCTTCCATCATTTACCTGGACCGTTATATTGCCTGGAAATTAAATCAAAACTAATCACAATATTGAAGATTAAAGTGATTATAATCACAGGCACACGGAGTGCTCTCCCTTATCCACCGTCTGTTATACTATAAATGTCCATATTTATAGTATAACAGAGGGTGGATAAGGGAGAGCACTCCGTGTGCCTGTATTATAATATTATCATGATTTTTATATATAAATACTGGCTGACGTTGTACAAGCTTACCAGTTTTGTTTTATTATGAAAGTTAAGCAGCCTGGTTATAAAAATAACAGAAATGTGATCCAAGAGTGAAATGAGTCAGTCTGGACACAACCAGTAATGTGTCTATCATTATTTTTAAAAACAAAATTAGAATATGATCAGCTATTTTTCTTAAGTGTAAACTAAGAGCGTTTTGTTTCATGTTATATTATCAGAATTCAAACCTTCTCTTGACAAACAAAACTGATATAATAAGTTCCAATACTGACAGTTCATGCCACTTTGAAGTACAACTTAGTTTTCACTGAGCTTGATTGCATTTGTGTGTATTATAATAAGGAAGAGAATAAAAACACTGATACATATTAGTTGTACTGACCTTGACAAAGAGTTGTTATCTTGGCTCTGTCTTCATTTAATGTGATCCCAGCTATGAGAAAACACCCGCCTGCTATCACTGCCACAAAACATAATGAATACATGGAGTACTGGAGGGATAGAAATGCTGTCATGTCTGTTGAGATTGGATGATCTGATGACTTCATCTGGTTGGATATACCATCGGATACCTAAAATGGTCGTCCTAACACATAATATTATGTAAGTCATTATGATATGTATTTAATAGTCCATAAGGGAACAGATTATTTGGGTATACCAATTATCCAGGTTATGTTAGTAATACTCCCTGGTTTTTCATTTGAAACTCAACACAAAACATAAATTAGCCATTGTCCTCATAAACAGCGTGTTAGTCTCATTTTGAAAAAAAAAGATAACTTGGCATTTTGACAGATTTAGGGTCAATTCCTTAATTTGTACCACTTACTGCACCGATAATATAAGGGCTAGCGGCATCTCCAAACAGGTGACTTGTAATTATCATTAAGGCATCCGCTGTTGCTCTTCGATTTGGCGCAACTACAGACTGCAACATAGAAGTTACAAATTTGACTTCCTTTCTTTATTAAAGCACAATTACAGACTTGAACAGAAAAGCTGAAATTTTAATAGCATGTAGCAAGTTATAATAAAAGATAACCCAACTTGTACCCACCACAGACTGCATCTTAAAACCCTATTTGTTACAACAGATGACACAACGTTAGCCCCAATACAGACAGCAATATAGAGACAGAACATTTAACAACATGGATGTAATAACAGATGACACAACCTGCCAGACGTAGATTGTTTAAATGTGTGCCATTTGACTGTTGTTCATAAAACGAGAAGGTTTCCAAATGGCCATTGGTAACTTGTCTAGCACCAACGGACCGCTGGATGGTGAGTTTTATTTGGGGATTCCTTTGTCTGCTTTGTTTACTGAGAATAGACCAGGATTTGATTTCGAGGTATGGTTGTGTGTGTGTGCTGCATTCTCGACTGTTTGTTTACTGTCAAACAGAAAACAATACGACAGGGAATACCCTAAACAACTCTTTAAACTTTCTACCTTTTATCCGAGATTCTTTTAAATGTTTTACTAATCTGAAGGTCAACAGAGAATACTTACAAATTTAGACGGTGTGTCCTTATAACTACCTAGATATTATTACAGATCACACAAATTGTCGTTGAAACAGTGGCTTAATCCTCAACGTTTTCTCCCTGAGGTTGTCAAAAGTGCTGTCAACTAAGCATAATTTTCATTAAAACTATTTTTCAAATTTGTTGTCCTTGTGGGGATTCTTACAGAAAAGTGATCCTAAATTCGATGCAAGTGCAACACATATTGCTTTACTGCAAACCTCAAAATTTAAAACAAAGGTAATCTTTCACTTACCAATATCATATCCGTTTGAATGGAGAAATTGCTGCACATTAAAATTTCTGATAGAAAAAATAGAGCCTGTGTAAAAAGAAGTCAAACCATTTGTTTATTAATGAGAAAAAATATACAGTAATGCCAAAAAGCACATAGCCATACATTTTTTTATATATGAGAAAAAATATACAGTAATGCTAACAAGCACATAGCCAATAAGAGTATTGAAATAAATTGTAAAAATCTTTAGTTTATGCTGGCATCCCTCATCCTTACATTACAGAAGTGTGTGGGAGACTTTTCTCTCAGTCCGACTCAGGCCTTCCAGTCATGCTGTTACAACCAGTAGTGCTATAAAATCCAGTAATGATATAAGTCACATAAAACAACCAGTGGTGAAGTAAAAAACGACCAGCAATGATGTAAAACCAGTAGTGAAATAAAAGTTTACCCGTAGTGATATACCAGTAGTGAAATACAAAACAACCAGTTATGCCTAAAAAGTTATCTATTTCATTACTGGTAAATTTCGTATTTTTTTATTTCACCACTGGTTACTACTGTTATGTTTGGTCGTTGATTCAGACCGTTGATTGGTATATCACTACTGGTAAACTTTTATTTCATTACTGGTTTTACATCATTGGTGGTCGTTTTTTACTTCACCACTGGTTGTTTTATGTGCCTTTTATCATTACTGGATTTGATTTCACTACTGGTTGAAACACATGCCTCGAATCCCACCCAGACCAAATACAATTTCTGAGCGAATTTTTCACTTTTGATTGCCGTTGACCGAAGAGTTGCAAGGTACTCTCTGAAGGTTGAGGGTTTCCTCCGGGCAAAGGGCCTGGGATTTCCCCCACTAAACGAGTAAGCATGGCCACGCGGTCTTATCACCAGCCAGACAAATTTGTAGGCATTTGATTGGTCGAAATGTGAGTGAGAGTCTGTATCCGAGTGCTTTCCGTGTAGATTCTGCATCCAATCCATCCCGGAGTTAATTAGGTCTCACGCACTGATATTATCGCGGAGTGGAGGTCCCTGTGTCACATAATTTTTCAGACAGGACGAAACCCAATCGTGACGCCAGTTTACAATGCTGTTTCGTAAGCAAATACGCTGGAGAGGTACGTTTTGTTTGTTTCATAGATCATGAAATCGGTTGTTCAAAAGTGTATCAAACTTAAAATCAGTATAATCGCGTATGGAACAGCTCTTACGTGTATTATACAAGGTGCTCTGGATAGTGATAAATTCGTTATGTGACGTCCTTCTGTAGGTATATGGGTAGACATTTGGTGTGTGAAATAGAAGATAGTGCGGTGTAAAACATAAATCAATTAATACAATATTTTTCTAATTTTTCAACAACAACAAAGTGAACCAAATTCCCCATTATGGAATGAATTAAAAAAACACGATCAAGCAGAATGGCCAGAGATCACGATCAAGCAGAATGGCCAGAGATCATGATCAAGCAGAATGGCCAGAGATCACGATCAAGCAGAATGGCCAGAGATCACGATCAAGCAGAATGGCCAGAGATCACGATCAAGCAGAATGGCCAGAGATCACGATCACGCAGAATGGCCCGAAATCCCGTAGAATGGCCCGAAATCCCGCAGAATGGCCAGAGATCAGGATCCCGCAGAATGGCCAGAGATCACGATCACGCAGAATGGCCAGAGATCATGATCAAGCAGAATGGCCAGAGATCACGATCAAGCAGAATGGCCAGAGATCACGATCAAGCAGAATGGCCAGAGATCACGATCAAGCAGAATGGCCAGAGATCACGATCAAGCAGAATGGCCAGAGATCATGATCAAGCAGAATGGCCAGAGATCACGATCAAGCAGAATGGCCAGAGATCATGATCAAGCAGAATGGCCAGAGATCATGATCAAGCAGAATGGCCAGAGATCATGATCAAGCAGAATGGCCAGAGATCACGATCACGCAGAATGGCCCGAAATCCCGTAGAATGGCCAGAGATCACGGTCCCGCAGAATGGCCAGAGATCAGGATCCCGCAGAATGGCCAGAGATCACGATCACGCAGAATGGCCAGAGATCAGGATCCCGTAGAATGGCCAGAGATCACGGTCCCGCAGAATGGCCAGAGATCACGATCAAGCAGAATGGCCAGAGATCACGATCACGCAGAATGGCCAGAGATCATGATCAAGCAGAATGGCCAGAGATCACGATCACGCAGAATGGCCAGAGATCATGATCAAGCAGAATGGCCAGAGATCACGGTCCCGCAGAATGGCCAGAGATCACGATCAAGCAGAATGGCCAGAGATCACGATCACGCAGAATGGCCAGAGATCATGATCAAGCAGAATGGCCAGAGATCATGATCAAGCAGAATGGCCAGAGATCACGATCACGCAGAATGGCCCGAAATCCCGTAGAATGGCCAGAGATCACGGTCCCGCAGAATGGCCAGAGATCAGGATCCCGCAGAATGGCCAGAGATCACGATCACGCAGAATGGCCAGAGATCAGGATCCCGTAGAATGGCCAGAGATCACGGTCCCGCAGAATGGCCAGAGATCACGATCAAGCAGAATGGCCAGAGATCACGATCACGCAGAATGGCCCGAAATCCCGCAGAATGGCCAGAGATCAGGATCCCGCAGAATGGCCAGAGATCAGGATCCCGCAGAATGGCCAGAGATCAGGATCCCGCAGAATGGCCAGAGATCAGGATCCCGCAGAATGGCCAGAGATCACGATCACGCAGAATGGCCAGAGATCACGATCAAGCAGAATGGCCAGAGATCAGGATCCCGCAGAATGGCCAGAGATCACGATCAAGCAGAATGGCCCGATATCACGATCACGCAGAATGGTCGGAGACCAGGATCCCGCAGAATGGTCGGAGATCACGATCACGCAGAATGGCCAGAGATCAGGATCACGCAGAATGGCCAGAGATCATGATCAAGCAGAATGGCCAGAGATCAGGATCCCGCAGAATGGCCAGAGATCAGGATCACGCAGAATGGCCAGAGATCACGATCAAGCAGAATGGCCAGAGATCACGATCACGCAGAATGGTCGGAGACCAGGATCCCGCAGAATGGTCGGAGATCACGATCACGCAGAATGGCCAGAGATCAGGATCACGCAGAATGGCCAGAGATCATGATCAAGCAGAATGGCCAGAGATCAGGATCCCGCAGAATGGCCAGAGATCAGGATCCCGCAGAATGGCCCGATATCCCGCAGAATACCATTCGAATACAATTCAAACTGCGTTGGGGATTGTCTCACTCACTCACAGCTCGGGTTTTACTTCAATGTGAGCTGCCAAAATTCGCACTTTTTGTTATAAATTCTGATAATAATACGATAGTTTAAGGTTCATCGAAAAATTAGATGATTGGCGTAGAAGTAAAAAAATCATTCAATCTGTGGCTCGTACGAACCGAATAATGCTCGAAAAGTAACCGGAACGAACGTTCATTCATCTTAGCCCCAAGTTAGTTCTAAACACTCGAATGTATCAACACATATTGTCAACATCTTCAGGATTTCACCTCGTCTTCAAGAAACTTTCACAAAACATAAAGCATGCATCGAAAGAAGGTCCAGAGAGTGGGAGATATCAGTGCCTAGCGTTTTTCATAGCTCTATTTTATGGTTAATTCCGACAAAACAGGCACGTATATTTTGGGTAAAGTTCAGTTCGACGTCGCATTCCCAGCCACTGGAGGGCCTTTGCGTCACGGTATAAGTATTAGCAAGCTGCAATCATCATCAGCATATTTCTGAATTTAGTAAATTAACCGACACTGATTGAGCCGGATAAAATCCTCGCCAGGTAACCCTAAGTCGTGAGTTCGATTCTCACCGTGGCCCGGATTTTTTTCCGGGTCAATCAGTGTCGGTTAATTTACTAATTCAGTAATACCCTGATGATGATTTCAGTTTGGTTTCGAAACACTGACTTCATCACTTATGTCAATTTAAATAAACATATTATAATAGGCTTGATTTAAGCTAGGTGTGTATAAGAGAATCTAACGAGCGAACTCAGTTGGTAGAGCGGTGGGACGGTAACCCGAAGTCGTGAGTTCGATTCTCAGTCTGGCCCAGATTTTTTTCCGGGTCAATCAGTGTCGGTTATTTTACTAATTCAGTTTAAGTATAATATGGAAATGTCTATTCTTTGTGGCCAAAGTATATACTGATGTGCTGGTCAACAGAGACCGACACAACATCAAAATACTTTCGTTTGGGTATTATCAGAAGTCTATGAATGTTCATAGACTTCTGGTATTATCTATTGTTACAGAGTGGCCAACAGGCGGCTTACAATAGAAGACACATCTACTTTTTTTTCAGACTGCAAATCAATGCGTGATTTTTTCACATCTAAATAATGTGTACCGAACTTTATGACAGACAGACACCAAGATTTGGGCTGACTTACCCACATTAGAACATAATGTGTACCGGCAAGGTATATTGCAGCGAACAGGAAGGGAGCACTGAGAAGCATAAAACTTCCCGTGACAACGGCCTCAGAACGGGGGTTATACAGTCTGTATCGCCTGGCAATCTCCGCACCAGCCAGCACCCCGACAATTCCTGCCAGGCAGGTGAAGATTCCAAATATCAGACTAACACTGAAACATAGAATTACACAAGACACGTTAACCATACATTTGCTGGTATCAATTTCTGGTGAAACCTAACAAAAACTATCGGCCTCGTCCTTGAATAATCTTAAACGGCTTTCGAATGGAAGTTTATATTTGTACCGGCAAAACTATTACCAGAAGTCGATGAATGATATTACCATATCCGACCTTGTCATCTGGGATGGTTGTCCATATGCTTGAAGTGCTCGGTTCACCATGGTGGGGAACCAAAATGCCACCGCCCCTGCTGTGAATGTCACCAAGGCACCGGCAGCATACGTCCACATACAACTCCATCTTGGAAAGAGAAATGGTTGTAAAAAATAAAATATACTCTTATAATCTTCAGCTAAATCTCCTTGAAAAAGTCCATATTTCTGTTAACAAGACAGACAAGAAACCAGGTGGGGGCAGGGGTCAGCCAATCCAAAAGGTCTGTCTCCTTTGCCCCCGACCTTGTTGGATAACTAAAGGAGTTGAAATTGCACTTTTTTCGGGCCTCTTATAAAACCTTGGCTGAGAAATTTGGACTGATCCCAATCTTCTGTTTAGATTCTCAGCACCATAGAATAGAGACCGGCTTTTTCGGTTTAACGAACCTATATTTTCAGGGATTTGTCTCAGAATCGTTATAAATACACCATGATAACTATTTGGGGGCTTTTGAAAGCACGAAAGCTTTGATTGTTCCTAACGTCCAGAACCCATGCTATCCATATGTTGGTCCACCCTTTGCCAAAACATCGACAGCTGACTTAGAAACAACATGCCATTAGAAATAAAACTGTTCAGAATAAATGAAATGAACTGAAGATTCTAGGGTCGTTAAAGTGGAATGAGCTGCCGAAATTCACACTTTTTTCATAATTTCTGATCGTCACGACAGTAAGAGGCTTTGAAGGCCATCGAAAAACTAAATGATTGAATGAGGAAAATCCATACAGTATGTGCCCTGTACCAACCGAAAACGTGTTCGAAAAGTAGCAAAATTTAAATAACCGGGACGACCATTCATTCATTCTAAGTCAAAGTTAGTTCAAAACAATACTTTATCGTACATTTTTGAGACTAGAAGCACTAAAAAGCTTCTGAATTATACGTCTTGAGAAAAATAGCCGATAATTTCAACATTCTGTGTTTACGTCAAAATATCAACATTTTGGCAGCTCATGCCCCTTTAAAGGCACACTTGCCGCCGTAGCCTGTTTAAATTTGCTAAGAAAACCAATTTACATGAGCTTACTACGACTAATACCACTAAACTTAAACATAGGACACATAAAACATGTCTAGTTAGCTTTAGACTGTAAAAATGGGGTGAAAAACAAACGAAGAATCGAAGCCTGATTACAACAACAACGATCAGTGTCTGTCAACTTTCGTGTTGGTTTACCCTCATTTCAGGCCTTTGTATCTGTGGTTTACACTCAAACAATTACCAGCAGGCTTTTCCAGTCGCTGTTAACCGATCGTCAGTCAGTATTTCTCAGATAAATAGGCCTACGTACAATTACACTGTGCCGTTAGTTCACTCACTCGACTGAAACATAAAATCGCCAATAGGGGGCAGATCGGTTTGTTTACGTTCCGGGTACGTAACAATTCAAATTTTCAAATTCAAATTAAAAATACAAAGTGACGTCCAAACTTTTAAATTTTGGTAAAAATAGAAAGTTCCTAACTTATATTGTCTGGGAAAAATACAGAAAACGGTCTTTCTTTTTTAATGTAAACAATATTCCTGATTTTCGCGGCAAGTGTGCCTTTAAGAGTTACTCTCATACAGAGACATTCCCACTGGCTTACATACACTTGACAAATGGTCTTGAGATCTGTGAACCAGGAGGTTGGACTTGTTGTCGCGTAGCCTTCAGCTTCTCCTCTGTCGGGATCGTTTAGCACAAACAGAACAATGAAAGCACCAAGTACACCCAAACCTGGAGTCACCTGCCGGGAAAACAAAAGATCCATTCGTTATCTATACAACCTTTGCAAGAGGTCCTTCCATAGCATTCTACCAGAAGTAAATGCCATTCATTTACTTCTGATCCTACTGATGTCTCCCATTCATGAATACTGGAAGGCCTTTATGTTGGATAGTTTTAATATGTGTATAGGCCATATAAAAAGGGTAAATCTTTGTTTGAAAAAAAAAACGAAACTTTTATGACAGAGTCATTGTTTTGCTATGATCTTAACATTGTTTATACTGTACTCTGAATGCCCATTGCCACTGATTGCCTGCCAGGTAAGCCACCTTGGAACCAATGATGTATCCTAAACCACTACAACAACAAAAACACACAGTGTAAAGACAGTCTTGTGTAATCAAACTGTTCTGTTCTGTTCTGTTTGAGTCCTGCATTATCTTCTTTAACAAGATGTGAAAGAGTTGTCAGTTACTCCTAATAACAAACCTTTTCCCCTCCAACTAAACCTCATAAAGGCCGCCATGTAAGTGAAATAATCTTGAGTGCTTCAAAGACATCGATAGATATTGAGGCTATGCTGGGAGAAATAAGTAATATCAGAAGTCTATGAATGTTCATAGACTTCTGGTAATATTATTTGTTTGTCCCGTATATCATCATACTTTACAATTTAATTGGCCAAAACCCCATCACATTCTGTCTCCTGAATAAAGACGATCTATACATATAGCTATACCTGCCAACTGGCATTGAGAGGTAGAATACTGCCAAAGCCATTGACCTCTGACCCTCGACAAATTGGTCGGTGATCATCGTGGGGGCCACGGTCGAAAATGAGGCCTCACCAACTCCAACTAGGGTCCGACTTGCAATGAACAGCCAGAAATCCTACACAAAAGATAAATAGAATTCAAGGTATTGGTAATTGACGAGTATGGATGGAGACGTGTGAGTTTTAATTCTTGTCGATGATAAAATAGGTGGGCTAACATAGTTTTGTTCGAAAAAAAAAAAATGCAAAAACTCACACTTTATTCATAAACATCGATTGTCAAGAAAATACGAACGTTTTAAACTATATCAGATATACGAAAAGATTGACGTTGGAATAAAAAGCGAAAGTTTTTTCTTCTAATTAAAGCAACACAATCCGTCGAAATTCTCTATGCATTCTGAAAAAATTAGCTGATTGTCTAAGTTTTCAAGGTTTTAATTAGCTCATCTCGGTAAAAAAAAAAAAAACAGCAAACAATTTTGTCTATGCGAAAAAAACATTTCCAACCCATGAATCATAGATTATGAATAGGATTTTTACCTTTTTATTGACAAAGGAACCCGCCAATGTAATAACAGATGCCAGGGACACGCCCACTGCCATGATGTAACGCCGGTTATAACGATCGCCGAGGTAACCAAACAAGGGAGATAATACTGTCAGACTGATCACAAACACAGTCTGAACCAAACCCACGGAACCATTGTCTATCTGGAAGTAGTTTTCTGTCAGGGACAAAACACCTGAAAATATAGCAGTAAGAAATCGAACAAGTAATCTCTGATAGAGCATAATATTGTAGATAAACGGTTGAGATGCAATATTTGATAAGTTTTCAAAGCCATTTAGGAAAGAGTGTGATTTGACACAATCGATATTCCAATGTCACAAGTCTGTGATGAGGTACCAGTCGATAGTCCAATGTCACGAGTCTGTGATGAGGTACCAGTCGATATTCCAATGTCACGAGTCTGTGATGAGGTACCAATCGATATTCCAATGTCACGAGTCTGTGATGAGGTACCAATCGATATTCTAATGTCACGAGTCTGTGATGAGGTACCAGTCGATATTCCAATATCACGAGTCTGTGATGAGGTACCAATCGATATTCCAATGTCACGAGTTTGTGATGAGGTACCAATCGATAGTCCAATGTCACAAGTCTGTGATGAGGTACCAATCGATATTCCAATGTCACAAGTCTGTGATGAGGTACCAATCGATATTCCAATGTCACGAGTCTGTGATGAGGTACCAATCGATATTCTAATGTCACGAGTCTGTGATGAGGTAACGATCGATATTCCAATATCACGAGTCTGTGATGAGGTACCAATCGATATTCTAATGTCACGAGTCTGTGATGAGGTAACGATCGATATTCCAATGTCACAAGTCTGTGATGAGGTACCAATCGATATTCCAATGTCACGAGTCTGTGATGAGGTACCAATCGATATTCCAATGTCACGAGTCTGTGATGAGGTAACGATCGATATTCCAATATCACGAGTCTGTGATGAGGTACCAATCGATATTCTAATGTCACGAGTCTGTGATGAGGTAACGATCGATATTCCAATATCACGAGTCTGTGATGAGGTACCAATCGATATTCTAATGTCACGAGTCTGTGATGAGGTAACGATCGATATTCCAATGTCACGAGTCTGTGATGAGGTAACGATCGATATTCTAATGTCACGAGTCTGTGATGAGGTAACGATCGATATTCCAATATCACGAGTCTGTGATGAGGTACCAATCGATATTCCAATGTCTCGAGTCTGTGATGAGGTACCAATCGATAGTCCAATGTCACAAGTCTGTGATAAGGTACCAATCGATATTCTAATGTCACGAGTCTGTGATGAGGTAACGATCGATATTCCAATATCACGAGTCTGTGATGAGGTACCAATCGATATTCTAATGTCACGAGTCTGTGATGAGGTAACGATCGATATTCCAATGTCACAAGTCTGTGATGTGGTACCAATCGATATTCCAATGTCACGAGTCTGTGATGAGGTAACGATCGATATTCCAATATCACGAGTCTGTGATGAGGTACCAATCGATATTCCAATGTCACAAGTCTGCGATGAGGTACCAATCGATATTCCAATGTCACGAGTCTGTGATGAGGTACCAATCGATATTCCGATGTCATGAGTCTGTGATGAGGTACCAATGGATATTCTAATGTCACGAGTCTGTGATGAGGTACCAATCGATATTCTAATGTCACGAGTCTGTGATGAGGTACCAATCGATATTCCGATGTCACGAGTCTGTGATGAGGTACCAATCGATATTCTAATGTCACGAGTCTGTGATGAGGTACCAATCGATATTCTAATGTCACGAGTCTGTGATGAGGTACCAATCGATATTCTAATGTCACGAGTCTGTGATGAGGTAATCGATATTCCAATGTCCCGAGTCTGTGATGAGGTAACGATCGATATTCCAATGTCACGAGTCTGTGGCGAGGTACCAATCGATATTCCAATGTCACGAGTCTGTGATGAGGTACCAATCGATATTCTAATGTCACGAGTCTGTGATGAGGTAACGATCGATATTCCAATGTCACGAGTCTGTGGCGAGGTACCAATCGATATTCCAATGTCACGAGTCTGTGATGAGGTAACAATTGATATTCTAATGTCACGAGTCTGTGATGAGGTAACGATCGATATTCCAATGTCACGAGTCTGTGATGAGGTACCAATCGATATTCCGATGTCACGCGTCTGTGATGAGGTACCAATCGATATTCTAATGTCACGAGTCTGTGATGAGGTACCAATCGATATTCCAATGTCACGAGTCTGTGATGAGGTACCAATCGATATTCCGATGTCACGCGTCTGTGATGAGGTACCAATCGATATTCTAATGTCACGAGTCTGTGATGAGGTACCAGTCGATATTCCGATGTCACGCGTCTGTGATGAGGTACCAATCGATATTCCAATGTCACGAGTTTGTGATGAGGTACCAATCGATATTCCAATGTCACGAGTCTGTGATGAGGTACCAATCGATATTCTAATGTCACGAATCTGTGATGAGGTACCAATCACTAGTTTGTGGCGAGGCTCAAGCCACTTTAAGTTCTTTTTTCTTTTTTTGAAAACGGATTGGTAACTGCAATATACCGCATATAGATTAGTCCAGAAATCTGGGCTGTGTCATAGTTTTTACCTTTCTATTGCAAGCGCATGTGAGTGTATATATTAGATTCTCAGTACAATCGAGACGTTTGTTTGGCCTACCTATAAATGTGCTTTATTAACCAAGTTTGATTTTGATTCTTTCAGATATATTTTCTCCTAACCTCAATTCAGTCTTTCAAACTTTACAAACTTGTTACTAATATTAGTTGATTTTAATATAAAATGAAACTGACCTGCAAGAGTGTACCTATCCATGTAAGTAATTATATGTAAAAATACCAATACTGATAGTGTAACATAGCGATGCGATGCCATTTCGATCGGTACCTATCTCTAAATACACTGTCATTTGGATTATTCTGATATAGTGTACATCATTTCTAATTCATACTAGTGTATTGGTAGTTATTCAGGAGAAACAAGTGAGCAGTTGTTTTTGTAACGTGTGTGTGTGTTATAGAACTGTGCTTAAGTTGGACTATGTCCTTAGATAACTCTGACCCTCAATCACAACGGAAATAAAAACGATTAAATGAACAGCATAACATAACTAAAACCACTGTATTGGGTAAGTTGATATGGAGTAGTATCAGAAGTCTATGGTAGTATGTACTGATACTCGGGCACGGATATTTGTACCCCTCCCCCCTAATTATCGTCATTGTCTTTGTTTACGTGCGACAATCCTTAGTAAAGCCATGTGCACTTATAACCGCCGTTGATTTGATACAAATGCCTAGGCTGTCAGCCGATCGCAATTTTTTATTTTTTTATTATCGATCAGCTAAGTGATAAAAATCAATAAATAAACTGATTAATCGGTGTGACAGATATGATTTGAGGATTGGCGTTCTTTTGGGTTAACGTTGTATCGTTAGACACGGCCAATTACTACCTGTAGAGAGGGACTCCCTGGTCGACGTGGATATCTAAACCATCAACGGTTCTCTACAGTTCTGTGAGCTTAGCCAAGTTTCAGTGTGTTATTGCATCCTGGTAACACAATCTTCCTTGGATATGTCTCATTTCACGACTGGCTTTAATTGGAAGTTCCCAGCAGACTAATCTATTGTAATCAAGTGATGGCAAGAACAGAAGGTTCTACAAGTCTCCGTGTCGAATTGCTGTGAAATCTCATTGCCACTTTGATACACCATATCATCCCTTATTCCTGATTAGTTCAAACAGATATTCAATTATTAGCTGGTGGGTTTTACAGTAAAAAAAGGTAGAAAAGAAAACTTAGAAACAAACATTACACGAGGAGTAACCAATCAAAAAAATTCAACCCTCATTTTTTTTTAAATGTAAGCATTGAAAGAGACCAAACGGCTGAAAAGAAAATGTGAGGATACCAAACAATGACAATAGAAATAGAAAACTGGATGGACGTTCGTTTTGGTAAAATTTAGAAAACCGTACATTTTTGATTGACAGAATTGTTGGCTATTTTATTAACCAATGTCAGTTGATTCTATGTTAAAGTGAACACTATATATATTTATGAACACAAAAACCCACAGGCAGAGGGGAAATCTTCTTGATTAAAATAACCATAGAGGTTTATAATTGTGTTCAAAGGGGGTATGACATTTATACATTTATATCCAATCGTAGGTTGTTGCTATAAACCAAAACCCATGATATTTCATTACGTTGTAGACCGACAAGAGTTTGGCTTTAGTCAGTAGAATTTTCTAGAATACTTTTTGATATTGACAAAGTTTTACGAATCTTGAGCTATAGCAGGAAGTCGGGTAAACTGAAATTAAACAAAATATTATTATGAGTAGAGGGCAATATGGGTGTTCCAGCACACATTAAGTGAGCCAATGCCGCGAGGCATTGACCTAATTACATATGCACCCAGTCTAGTACAGGTCTATTAAGGGACGTGCGCATTAAACCAATATTAAAGTACATGTGCGCCTATTCTTAAAAAAATATGCTGAATAATACACTCCCACGGAAAAAATATGCTTAGTAATGCAATACTGGTCTAAAGGACCAATTAAACCGTGACACTGGTGATAGACAATAGATAATAAACGAATGTATAAATAACCTTGGACAGTATTACCTCAATGTATAGATCATATCGGTAAGTATGTGTATATCACAGCCGAACGGCCTCGGGGGGCAGATGCATCGGACCGTATCCAATTAAGTCGACTGCCAAAGAGACGTGTGCGTCCAACCGTAACAAATTAACGGAATAGAATATGTCGAGTAATGCAGTAAAATGATTGCGCCTTCCCGAAAAAAAAAATATGCTGAGTAAAAAGTGTCAGCCTTAGGGCTCAGCCAATCTGTATAAATACGGGTGTAAATCAGATCCAGTCATCATTGGAAAACAGGACTGCCCGGCAACACTCTCAACACTATCCAACATTGTTTAACATTGGACAACCACTAAAGTTTGAGAAGCTCCTCGAAATGTATAACATCAGCTCTAGTCTATGTGTGGGAGTCATTAGTCTCGATGGACAGGCCAGAGTATCCTTCCAAAGGATTCAGAGCAAAACAGATGAAAGCAGACCAAACAGTATACCCATAACGTTATCATCTACTGCATGGAGTGGACTAACCACGCTTGCATATAGGATTGACGAGATGTTAAAGATAGGAGAGCCGCTAGAAAGACCATACAACCTAGAGGATGACATATATCTAAGTTGCAGTCAATACAATGGGAAACAATTTATTCATCTGCGGAAATGGATAGAAGACAAAACACTTTCGACTAACCTGAAGCCTACCAAGATGGGGTATGCCATGAACGAATTTGGATGGCGTAATTTAAGAAAGCATTTTTCGGACATAGACCGAGATATAGGAGAAATGGAATCCGTATTTAAAATGGCCGATGAATTTTCCAAAAAGATGAAAGATCCGGGATCGGACGACAATGCGGAGGGAGAAAATCAAGAAGAGGACGATGAAGATTGTAGTGCCAGAGACGACCACGCTAATCAACTCGGAGCAATGATGTGTAGACGTTGCAATCCCGGGGACTACGTCAACTGGTGACGTCATCAACATTATATCTACTATTAAAATACTATATTGGACCCTAATAAACAGAATGAATCTTACCACTTATCTTTTTGTTCTTTGTATATATATAGTCGAGTAGTTCTTCTACGTTCTCATACATATGTCAAACCGTTAACGCACCAGTGTCAATCATTCCATCCCTAATATAATGGGTAATGTAGGTAGTCGGTCTAGAAGATCTGACAGCGATATAGCGGGCCTATGCAAAATTTGCCTCATCGAAGTCTGTCAAGCGGTATTTCATCCCTGTAATCACGTATGCATATGCCTTGACTGTCTATATAAGCTGGAGGAATACAACGACTCTCTAAAATGTCCAGTATGCAGAAAACGGGTGAAGGGTGCATTCGAAGTGTATTTATAGAATATTCGTGGGTAATAACAGTGCAACCAGACCCACGAAGCGTGACTCAACACGGGTTAGAAGAAGAACTAGTAATAGCGGAAGCTGATGAATGGTTTTCTACGAAAGAACGCTGTCTAACCAATCTGTCGATGTCGGTACAGCCGGATTACCCAGCCTGTTGGGGTAATTTGAAAACCTACATTCTTACACGTCAGATACTTTTGTCTATATAACTACGTTTAAACGTGGACCGTCTTCATTTCCACACATGCTTTGGCAGAGGATGGATAACTACCAGAAAACGAAAATAGTAACCATCGTCTTGATCATTCTGTTCGTCATATCACTCATCGTCATCGTAACGTTAGCTGCGAGTTGTAATCGAGAGGTCGAATCTATCATCACCACTATCCCCAATCGGACTCTTTGTACTCCTATGCAACAAATCCGTATAGATAGACGTTTACGAGCTACAGCGTGTAAATACGGGAACAAGCTCAGAGTGGATTTACGCTATTTCATCGACGACACGGCTACTAGGAAAGGCGTGGTCCTTAACTATAATCAGTGGTCCCTTCTGAAAACGAAGTCACACCTCATCGATAAGGCGATTAGCCATGTGCTCGACGGATAGAACGAGATGGAAGGAGATGGTCGACTCGGCCGTGAACCTGGATGCTTACGAAGCCATAGTAGATTCCATGTTCGACGATGGAATCATCAATTTTGGACGGTTAATCACGCTCTACGCATTCACGTCGGCGGTTTGCGACAAACTATCTCCCTCGGCGAGACGTGAGATCTGGGAATACTATAAAAGCCTGTCCTACGCTATATAACCGACCATTACGTACAAACGGTGTTATGGTAAACTTCATTATCGCCAGCAGTACAGATTCGGTAGAACACTATCCGGATAACAAACCATACCACTTTAGAGTACGTTTGAATAGAAGCATAACCTTCGAAGATTCCAGTACAGTCGCGCTAACGGAAATCATCTTAAAGAAACAGCCGAAGTTCCAGCCCAGGGCGGTTTTGAGTATCTGCTCCAATATTTGCGCTCACTCACTGGTAGGAGAAACGACTTTACCGCTTTTACGAAAAGTAGACGTTTCTGGTAGGAAAAGGGTTGCCGAAGTCTTTATACGGCCATACTATCATCCCGTCATCCTAGGCGAAGTCGAAGTGTTAGAAATCCGTATTTTAGACGAGCGGGGATCGTTAGCTACCTTCATCACAGAGCCGGTAACCGTAACCCTCCACCTTAAATCATGATACAGAGGAGACGATATGTACCGGACGTAAATAAATGGATCGCCTTTTATCAGAATATGGCCGCAAATCCGACGTGCAAAAGACCTAAAAAGAGGAAGACGAAGTGGGGTGGAGCGAAAAGGCATATCGCCCGAGTAAAGACCCCCGTTATACAGCTCGTGACCCCCGCCCAAGCGGCTGTGGAACGGGCGAAGTCGGAGATAAAAGCTAACCCCGAAAAATATATAAATAGAAGACGTTCTCCCAATTCCGACATTCCGAGTCTAAGCAAACGAAGGAAACGGACGGCTCCTCAGATATTCCGATTAAAACATGGCACACCTTCTGCAAGATAGAGACGCTGACGAGGGACAACCGGATGAACTTAGCCTCTTCGAATTACCTCCTGTTCAAACCGCTATTCAGGGTAGATACTACGTCGACATAAGACCATTTTCCCAAATAACGGACGAAGCACCGGTGGAATTTCTTATCCCCGGACAGGGATCGGACTATTTGGACTTGAAATCGTCTCGTTTATACGTTAAAGCGAAAATCGTGCACAAAGATAATAGCCCACTAGTACAGGATGAAAAATGCGCGCCCACCAATTTACTATTGTCGAGCATGTGGTCACAAATCGATGTATCGATGCTGGGATCGCTCATGACTGTAATGGACAACAAATACCCGTATAAAGCTTATATTCAAACAGTTCTAAATACGGGTTATGAGGCTACGACGACTCAATTGGAAGCCCAGCTATACGACAAAGACGTAGGCAACGACATCGGCGAATCCGACCCCGTAGGAGGTAATAACCCGGGGCTAGCCACACGTTATGATCGTACGAAAGAGAGCAACTCGTTTGAAATGGAGGGTCGCATGCTGCAAGACATCTTTCAGCAAGATCGCTATGTAATAAACAACGTCGATGTCCACGTCAAATTATATCGATCGCCTCCAGAGTTCATCTTCATGTCGGCGGAGGAAAATAAAAACTATAAGTTAGTTATCGAGGATATAGTTTTAAAGGCGTGTAAAGTACGTCTAAATGCCGGAGTCGAGTTAGGTCACGCCAAAGCTCTCGAACAGGCTACAGCGAAATACCCCTACGTGAGAACCGAGATAAAAACGAGTTCGTTGTCAAAGGGTGAAGTCTTGTTTCGATGGGAAAACATCTGGCCGTCGATATACCCGAGCAGACTAATCATAGGATTCGTGTCGTCTAAGGCTATGGCGGGTGATTATTCCAAAAACCCGTTTAACTTCAAACACTGGGACTTGGGTAACCTAGCCGTACACGTAGATGGATCCACGATTCCGGGGTCGACGGTGAGAACGCTATATAAAGAAGACGGATTTGATCTATGCAGCACTGCCTATTTAAACTTGTTCAGAGGCACTGGCAAGTTGGGAGAAAACTTTGGCAACGATATATCTCTATTCGATTTCGCTCACGGATACGCTCTATACGTCTTCGAGTTAGATCCAGCATTCTCGACTGGCGAGTACATCCATCTTCTTAAGCAAGGAAGTATTAGAATATAAGCTACTTTCAACAAGCCGCTCCCGGAAACGGTGAACTGCGTGATTCTGGGAGAATTTCCTGCGATGTTCGAGATTGACAAAAGCCGAAGAATTCTACTAAATACACCATGAATTCGGACGAACTACGATGCATTATCCGGGCCGATAAAGAGTTAGAAGCTCAAGTACGGGGGATTTACTCCGCCGACACCCTACCGAGACGGGTATCCAGAAAACCGGCGGCCTATATCGTAAACACAGACCTTTCCTTTCTTTCGGGCCTCCATTGGACTGCGTTTTATTTTAATGGAGAAGAAGGATATTTTATCGACTCTTTGGGTAATCCTCCAGCTTTTTACGGTGTACAGTTCGAGGCGTTTCTCCTTACAAATTGTCGGCATGCATCGTTTACTACTACGAGACTACAGGGAGAGTTAAGCTTAACGTGTGGACATTACTGTGTATTCTTCCTTCTTCAACTCGTCAGAGGGTTTTCGTTAATAGACGTTATATCTGACTTTAGCCAGAATTATTGTCATAATGATTGTTTCGTATATCGCTTCGTTTTAAACTATTTTAATCATTGTATATCGTCTACTCTATCTCACTTAGTCTGTCAATAAAAAGGTATTCATACCACCAATCGAGTGTTTTTGTGTGTATTTATATATAAGTAGCGCAGTATGTAGATCACCATTGTTGATATGAACCATGGCGAGCAACGGTTGGCAGGACCGACTAACGGAGGTATATTTCGATCCGAAGCATCCCATCGCATTTACCGGTCCTACAAAAGTCCGAATGTGGTTAAAGTCGAACGGATATAAAGTAAGCCCCAGTGAATTGAGGCAGTGGTTGAGTGATCAAGACGCCTACAGTTTACAGAAGTCGGTGAAATACAAATTCAAACGTAATAGAGTAATCACCACGGGCCTAGACGATTTATGGGATGTGGATTTGGCAGATGTTTCCAATATAGCCGAGCATAATGACGGCATACGCTTTCTCTTAGTCGCCATCGATGTCTTCTCCAGATATCTCTGGGTCGAACCACTCCCTAATAAACGACATCAAACCGTCATATCGGCGCTCGATAAGGTTTTGAACGAAGGAAGACGACCGGCTCTAATTCGGTGGGATAAAGGATCTGAATTTAATAACAGATGGATGAAAGCCTATTTGAAAAAGAAAGACATTAAATTTTACGTGACGCACAACGAGACGAAGGCTAATTACGTGGAACGAGTTATCCGTACCATCAAGACCCATCTTTACCGGTATTTCACTCATAACCAGACCTACCGATACGTAGAAGTACTGGTCGATTTGATTAAAAGTTACAACCGTCGACCGCATAGGTCGTTAAAACAAAGAGCCCCGATCGACATCGTCCCGCGCAACGAAGCCGGTGTGTGGAAAGAATTATACGTAGACACGGCCAAGCCGATCAAAAAACGACCGTTCAAATTCAAAGTAGGTGACACGGTCAGAATCTCCCATTTGAGATATATATATCAACGAGCGTATATGTCCACTTATACGGAAGAGCTATTTAAAGTCGCCAAGCGCTGGCGTAGACGTTCGATACCCGTATATAAACTGATAGATTTCACGGAAGATCCTATTCAAGGAACGTTTTACGAACCCGAACTCCAAAAGGTGGAAAAAGACGTCGATGCTTTGTGGCGTATTGAGAAAGTGTTAAAAACTAGACGACGAGGAGGTCGCGTCGAAAAACTAGTCCAATACGTCGGGTGGCCTACCAAATTTAACAGCTGGGTTAGAGCCGACGACATCCACACCCTATAAAAAGGATGCCGTAGTGTCATCGTCATCAGTCGACTACGGACACTCAACATGGCACTCCAACACCCTCTAACGATGAGGGTTATAGGTTCTACGGGCGTCGGGAAAACCATGTGGGTAAAACGCCTGCTCCAGGAACGAAAAATTCAGCCGACCCCCCACAGAATTATTTTCTGCTATAGTAAGTGGCAGCCGCTCTACCAGGAAATGAAAGAATCGATAGCCGACATAGAATTCGTCAAAGGTTTGCCGTCCAATTTGGGAGATGATGATTTCTTCGATCCGACTATTCGCTCGATTATCGTGTTTGACGATCTGATGACGGACATTAAAAAAGATACCAGGATAGCTGACCTATTCAGCAAGGGGTCTCATCACGACAACGCATCGGTCATATACATCGTGCAAAACATGTTCCACGGAGGCAAGGCCAGTCGAGACATTGAACTGAACTCGCAATACATCGTGCTCTTCAACAACCCGGTGGATCGACAGCAAGTAGCTCTACTCGGGCGGCGTATATTCCCCGGTAAGGGAGATTACTTCATGAAACAATATAACGATGCTATGGCCAGCACGCCTTACGGTTCGCTCCTAATCGATTTGAAACCCACAACACCGGAAAATCAGCGTCTCAGGAAAAACTTTCTTACCCAAAATGGTGAAGGTCTTTACACGACCGTCAGACCATCTTGGTTCAAACAACATGGCGGAGGCTATACAATTGAGTATGATAAGTGGAAGACGATGTTCGCCAATTCGGCTCGCGAACAGATGAGGAATGCTATTGACCGTACAGCTAAGGCATACGAATTGGAAGGATATAATACGTCAGAAGCCGTTGAACTCGCAGAAGACGAGCACTCGGACGAGATGAGAGACTTGTTACGCCAGAAATATATGAATTGGTTCATAAACAGAACCGCTCTCGAGAACGACTCTATTCATCGCAACATTGAAAGAACATGTCGGACGCTTGAAACTCTCTATAATATGAACTCTGTCGAAGCTTTGAAGGAAAGCATTTCTCTAGGAAACCATTTATTCGATAAATTGTACGCGGAAGACAAAGAATAAAAAATGTAGAAAGTTTATTCACAGTATATATACAGTAGCCCAAAGGCCATACAGAGAGATTGATCATTATATAACATATATATTTTGAAATAACAATTTTCAGTTTACACGGGCATATAATAAACAAGTGTCACATTTATTTCGGAGTTAGATGGATGTCATGTTAAACAGTTCGTTGTATTCTGTCTTGTAATGTCCATGCGCTAACGTGTCATACCCGTTGTCTAACACAAACCGCTTGTCATCGAAAGGTGACAAGCCTATCTTACTTTGTCTAATTGTGTACAGCTGATGGTCAAAACTTCTTATACAATTCATCGTACTTGTAAATGAACGTTTTTTAAATAAAGACTCTTTATACATCCGATGTTTTAGCTTTTTCTTAATTACATACTTTGATATACCTTTAGCGGTTTTCTTTTCGTGGCCGTCGTAAGTGAGGGAGTACATTTTTGGCCGTAATCCTACGAACTCATCGATTATTGCACCCCCCACCTCGTCTTTAAACTTGCCGAGAACTTTGGCATTACCAGAGCTATATAGGGGATGGTCTTTGGGATAGTTACTAGTATCGAACAGATGGAAGTTCGCCGCCATATCACGATAAAAATCGGGACACTGTATCTGGTAGCAGAAAGAGTCTGTATCGGTGAACAAAAGTTTAACGTTTTGGTCGTATTTGGCTTTAATGAAATTATAGTGGAAGTCGTACATTAATACTTTCGAAACGTCTAATATGGCGAGACCGACGTAAATGGGTCGATTCAGTGTCAACTTCGTTTTCTTTAAATGTACCCCGCAAAGGTCTGGGCTGAATATTTTAAAACTCTGAAATGAGGGCTTTGCGACAAATTTTTCCAGTTTCGCCTCATCTCGCACTAATTCGATGCGGGTTCTATTCCGGAGGTTTTCCATTGTTTTCCCGAACACGCTGTTGTTCATGAGTTTAAAAAAATCTTTTTCGAAATCGTTCCTGGCCGCTTTACGTTTCTCGGTGTTGAAATCGATATACGACTTCAACCAGGCGGATTGTGTGAATTCGACTCCCCGATGTATTTTCGTCAATACCATGCCCTGGGACAAGTAGAATTTCAAGTTCCTATAGTGAACGACGTAATTCGTTTTGTGGTGGAGATTAGGCACCAGTTTTTCCACTGGCTTACCTTTTAAGTCCAGTAGTTGTTTCAAAGTAGTCGAATAACTGGACAGCATGTCATCAGTTACTACCAGACGTTCCGGGCAGAGTGGATAGTCGGTATGTAGATCGTGCAACTGTTCCGGGTATTCAATATCCACTTCGAGGATGTACCCCGTGTCAGCGGTGTCCGAGACGGATGCGATGTCAAGGGTTTGTATTTGTTGTTCCGTCAGCCACGCGAAATCCTGAAGAGGTAAATATTGCGACATGGCCCAACCGTATAAGTTGTTCGCGTCTAAATACACTATGTAATTCGTAGGCATAGAGGGGTCAAACTCCTCAGAGTACGGGTTGTTGGCTTTGGCGTATTTAGTACTTATCATAGATACGCCGCCTCTTATACCTCTCTCCACGAATAAGTGGATGTCGATATCTTGCAACAACTCCAGTCGTACGTCAGTCATTTTTAACATGGCGTCCCATGATAACCCCGGGCTGGTGTAATAATGAGCGGGGTCTAGCTTATAGTACGAAAGACAAATGTTCCGAAAATTTTCGAATACATCGGCCAATAACAAGACGTCAGACTTGAGGTATAGATCGTGGTAATCTCCGAGATTGGAGATGTTAAATCGCGACCACACCGACCTGGCATAAGCGTAATCATCCGGTGTTAGAGCTTCTTCTTTCAAAGAGTTATAAAAGGCTTGAATAGGAGGGAGTTGTGTTTCGGCAAATTTAGAGTCATCGGTCATATAGCTATAAGGGTACACGCCCTTTCTCAATAGCAGCGTTTGGTGCGTTGGGTCGGGGAAATGGGTTTTCAACATATGGAATTTGTCGGAGCCTTCTTTGGCCATATTCGTCACTAGGGTGTCTAACGAAGCGTTCAAAAATTGAAGGGAATCGATGAAGCGCAGATTCCCGAGAGAAAAACTGATATACTTCTGCATGTTATTAGCGATGCAATTAACTTTCAAATGTTTGAACTTGCCCAATTCACTGCATATTAAATGACTGTCATACCCTCGGCAATTGTGTAAGACGACGGGAATAAAGAATCGATTGGCTTCCTGTCTAGTGGTGGTTCTAAAGTGAAACTGCAAATTACACTGCTCATGGGCAGGCCCTCTAAAACGGCCGGTCAAGTGACAATGGTCTCGATGTCGATCGGCTCCCAGCTCTTTCTCGCAAATATGGCAATGGGTAGCCGCTTGAAATTCACGCTCCTGTTCGAGCGTTAGTTTTTCCATATCCCGTTTTTCGTTGAGAATCTTACAAATGTAGTCATTCTCCTTTTTCAATTCTTGCAGGAACTTTTCCGCTGCGTTAGGCCCGCGGTACACGGTGGCCGGTTTACTATAAGCGTCTACACTGCTGACGACTACGTAGCAAAAGCCGGAAGGTTGATGCTTCTCATACCGTTCAGTTTTAGCGGTAGTCTCATGAGTTTTCTCAGTAAAACATTCGAAGTCGGCGTACACGATGAAAGGAACTCGGTAAAGATTTTTTATATTCTTGAATTCAAGAAACTCGTCTTTCGGCATTACCGTTTTCTGTATCCCTAATGGTGTACACTGTGGAAGGTGCTCTTCCAAAAGATGTTCGGCGCTAAAACCGTGTAGGCAATAGTCGCAGTAATAGGTTGTACCGTGGTGAGCGGTGCGATCACCCAACAGACGACTCATAGATTTGACGAGACAGTAATGTCGGACGTCGCCTTTCGATATAAGAATGAGTGTGACGTGCGAGTCGCAACGCTTTTTGGTCACGTAAAGCGGGAAAACATCGTTATCGTATCCCAAGACGTTCACGGTTATATTATTCTGGGTTTCGAATCGAGGTATTTGGTCTAACGTCATAGGGAATTTAAGACCCTCGAGGTTTAACGTGTCGAAATAGGGAGTGTATTTACTTACGCGATTGGGATTCTTATCCGCGGGATGTAAAGCGGCCAAGACGCTCCATACGAAACAATAATCGTCAGAGTTTTTAACGTTTACTATAGCCATTTTCTTGACCAATGCTGGTGGGGTAGGAACAAATGTAGACCCGTGTAGCGGATTGTATTTAGCGACGTTCACTTCCATCTTAACGATTTCATCCAGTGACCACCCAGACCCTTCTCCTTGATAGCTTTGAAAAGCTTCGTAAATTTTGTGGAAGGCGTCGGCTAAAGTTAGTTCAAACTGACTGTTGTTAGTTATAATAGCGTTTATACTACGAAAAGATGGTTCCGAAGTCACTTCATCGCCGTCGGATGTGTATCGAACGAGACGAAGTGTAACCACTAAATACAATTTGAAGCCCCCGTGCTGAAGAAGCTGTCCATTTACAATATTCGACACGGAGGCCTGGATATCTCTAAAAAATAATAAAAGGTCGCCATTGTTCGTGTTATCGGGCTTTAATTCGAACGTCTCTGCACGCCCCTCCAGGGTGGTGCGATTCGGAGGTCCTCGTCCGGCCTGCTTCCGTTGTTTGCGGAGACAGGTGTCACACTTTGATTCATCCTGCGTGTAAAACCGTTGGGGAAGAGGTCGTCTGCAGGCGGAGCATTCCACTCCTCGTTGTGCGCACACACCGCAAAAAGGCTTGCCCGGTAGAAGAATTGTTTGTTTTCCGCACCAGTTACATTGTTCACCTTCCGTCGAGGTGGATGGGCGCGGCTCGTCTGGAAGAAATAATAAAAAGTTTGGTTAGTTGTCCTTCTTTCTATATTATGGGCATCTATCAGCTTTGTATTTAGTCAGGCTGAACAATAACTGAGAAGCAACTTACCCGGTTTGTGTACGGTTTTTATATGCCGGTTGAGGTTGAATGATTTGGTGAATATTCTGTCGCAGTGGGGACATCTTTGTTCGTGTTTACGTCTTTTGTGGCTTTCGAGAAGCTCTTTGGTCTCCCATGTCCGTTGACAGAATTCACAGGTCAAACCACACAGTCGATTGGCAAGCTCCATGATTCTGTCGAGATTGTCTTCTACCGTTAAACCGTTTTCTTCAAATGACTTATCCATCTAAATGAGAAACCAAGACAAGGTTAAATTCCGTTTAACACAATTATTTATCGACAGACTGTCACTTAAAAAGGCGATTATTAAATGGAAAGTGATAAAATCTTACCCAAAACGTAAAAACAATGAATTTTAGTGGATCTCGAGCCATTTAAAACAACTTTATTCCATTCATATTTGATTAAGCGGAAGTTATATTGCATCGAACCATCTCTTCCTGCGACCATTCACATGTAGATACTAGCCAAACCAAAGTGCCGGGATTTGGTGCAGATTTGAACGTTTCAATCGATTTGTGTAAAACCAGAATTGAGAAAACCACGAGCTATAGTAGGTCTTGCAGATATCTTTACACCCTTTACTTTGATATGTAACACGACCGAATTCGGTTAGAAATTGGCTACATCCGGGCTTGGAACTTATTTTTGGCTCAATTACTTCACTTCCGGTTATTTCCGGTCCACTTCCGGGTCACTTCCGGTTCACTTCCGGTTCACTTCCGGTTGCTTCGGGTTAACTTCCGGTCACTTCCGGTTACTTCCGGTGACTTCCGGTCCACTTCCAGGTCACTTCCGGTTATTTCCGGTCTATTTCCGGTTGCTTCCGGTTCACTTCTGGTCACTTCCGGTTCACTTCCAGTTACTTCCGGTGACTTCCGGGTTATTTCCGGTCACTTCCGGTTACTTCCGACCCACTTCCGGTGACTCCCGGGTTATTTCTGGTCACTTCCGGGTCACTTCCGGTTCACTTCCGGTCACTTCCGGCTTATTTCCGGTCACTTCCGGTTACTTCCGGTCCACTTCCGGTGACTTCCGGGTTATTTCCGGTCACTTCCGGTTCACTTCCGGTTACTTCCGGTCCACTTCCGGGTTATTTCCGGTCACTTCCGGTTACTTCCTGTCCACTTCCGGGTTATTTCCTGTCACTTCCGGTCACTTCCGGGTTATTTCCGGTCACTTCCGGTTACTTCCGGTCCACTTCCGGTGACTTCCGGGTCACTTCCGGTTCACTTCCGGTTACTTCCGGTCCACTTCCGGGTTATTTCCGGGTCACTTCCGGTTCACTTCCGGTCACTTCCGGGTTGATGACCAGTGGTCAAGACTTAAGTATTATACATAGTATATTTTTGATATGCATAAAAAAGTTTTCAACTTACCTTCTCAAACTTTAGTGGTTGTCCAATGTTAAACAATGTTGGATAGTGTTGAGAGTGTTGCCGGGCAGTCCTGTTTTCCAATGATGACTGGATCTGATTTACACCCGTATTTATACAGATTGGCTGAGCCCTAAGGCTGACACTTTTTACTCAGCATATTTTTTTTTTCGGGAAGGCGCAATCATTTTACTGCATTACTCGACATATTCTATTCCGTTAATTTGTTACGGTTGGACGCACACGTCTCTTTGGCAGTCGACTTAATTGGATACGGTCCGATGCATCTGCCCCCCGAGGCCGTTCGGCTGTGATATACACATACTTACCGATATGATCTATACATTGAGGTAATACTGTCCAAGGTTATTTATACATTCGTTTATTATCTATTGTCTATCACCAGTGTCACGGTTTAATTGGTCCTTTAGACCAGTATTGCATTACTAAGCATATTTTTTCCGTGGGAGTGTATTATTCAGCATATTTTTTTAAGAATAGGCGCACATGTACTTTAATATTGGTTTAATGCGCACGTCCCTTAATAGACCTGTACTAGACTGGGTGCATATGTAATTAGGTCAATGCCTCGCGGCATTGGCTCACTTAATGTGTGCTGGAACACCCATATTGCCCTCTACTATTATGGGAAAAGAAGGGGAAAATACGTAATCTAGTTTCAGGTAGAAGATAATTTGTTTGAGTGGCATTTAGAAGCTGAAGATAGACAAGAGAGTTTAGCGCTGACTACTAGATCTGTCAGACTGCGAGCCATTTTACTCTGAAGTAGTTTGTATTCTTCTATCTGTGTAACATCCTCTTGAAATTTTATTTGTCATTTTTTTGCAAGATATGTAAGCGGAAAAAACATTTGATTTTCCAATTCACGACACTACTATTTGATTTTTCCCCCTGATTTTTACACTAAGCCAGATTTGTATATATAACCATTTTTAATTTCTTTTTATATTATTAGCAGATACAATTATATGTAATTAGTCCACAAAACACTTACTAGGAATTATCATTTGTCTTTCTGTCAAATAGTAGAGAATATAATAGTTCAATATCGGAGGGAAATTGTTAAGTGTTCACTTTAGCTGAATAAACGAGAAAGTAAAGTTATTGTTCTCGATAAACTGTAACGAATTCTAAAGATATTTCGATTTTACATTATAGCAATGGAAGGAAATAGTTTGCAGAAATAATTATATCTGCCGTTGAATATCCGTTATTCGACTTTAGGCTGACTTAATTCAGTGATTATCTTGTACGTCCTGGTAAGTCTATTGGCGGAATGTTTTCTCTGTTCAGTTTGATTGTCTTCGTGGAACAGGTTAAACTATAGCGAGCAGATGGGGTGATTAGCTCCAACAATCCAAGTCTTTGGCTAAGTTGCCGGCGTGGAAACAGTTCTAATCACCAGCCAGGACAATCTGTATACAAGAGTAAATCTATAACCATTCAACTCCTCACTTTTACCTGCTCACGCGACGTTTGAGGACTTTAATGTGACCAATTATCTAGCGTACCATTCTCCGCTCAGAAGAATAAATGAGAAGCCAGCTCTTTCATTTTTCGGGTCATCGTTCTTATTTATTCAGTTCCGCTATTCGAGGTAGAAAATAATTGGATCATCTTGAGTTGTTTCCTGTCAACCAGTTGTCTTTGATTGAAAGCGACAATCCCGAGTGTCTTATGGCCGTTACGGAAACCTGTCCTTGCTCAGCAAACACCAAGTACATAGAATCAGGAAATTCAGTAGATAAATACCGCCTGTAACCTGTACTTAGCAGTAATTTGCCAAAGAAGTCAATAATGTATCAAATCTTTGCTTCCTGTAATCAGGCTTTGAGCCAAAGGCAGACAGGCACAATTTGCTGCCACAATCTAGGAAACAGTATCATTTGAAGCAAATGGCTAGGACAAGTTGAAGACAGGGCCGAATTAACGACTCTATTTGGCGTTTACCTTTTTTATTCTCATTTGCACAATCTCATTATGCATTGTCTGACAGAGCATGTCGGTTGGGAACTTTCAGGTTATATGGCATGTGATCGGCAGTTTTAATCTTTGCCTGACCATTGTATGAGAACGCCCCTTGAGTGGCCCGGCTATTGTAAAGGGAGAGAGACACTGCCTGATCTTCGACTCTAAGGAGGCGGCTTTGAAAACCATCTCATCATTACCCAAATCAAACCAACGTGAGATTAGCCACAAGAGCCAAAAAACCTCCCCCGACAAAAGTCCTGGAGATGGGCGCTGAATGTTGATTAGCTTGAAGAGCCATCTAAACAGGGGGACCAAGTCAGCCTCAATAGCCACTTTCCATTGCTAAACTCCGACTGATGGTTCCTTATGAATAAGATGGTGTAATTGAGCAGCTAACAAGCTGACACGACCACCCTGATTGCCGGCCTTCCTTACACTATCTCGCCTATTACTTTGATTGGTTAAAAACAGTTCAAATTGGGAGAGAATCCCACGAGACGGTGGCAAATGAACATATATCTCAGATTGTTGAGGTGTATAACAAATTACGCTTGTAACATTTTATTTTTGCAAGTTAATTTGAACTCTAAAAAACATTGAAGTAAAACAATGAATTATTTTATGTCAGTAAGCACTATGTATATTGTAAATGTAACAATGCTGAAGCCATGCAGTTAGTATTAGGAAATGGGCCTAAGAACAATTTCTCAACGTAGTTGTGCAGAATGTCTGTAAGGCTGTGTTAAATGAGGCGTATCAGATATGAGATCACAAACCTTCAGTCACATCTGATAACTGCTCAATCCAATTCCTCTAAAATATATGCTATTAGATAGACACATATACCTCACAACAATTCCTCAATCACTATCAGTTTACTATTAGCCCCGGTAATTCTCCAAAGGCTTTTTCAAAATGGTTTACAGTTTCACGGAATCCACCCGTACTCCAATTTGTACGCGTCTTGTCAAAGGTTGGTACCCCGAGGGGAAATGCCCAGGGGCACGGGCTCTATGATGTTGAGGTCGAGTCAGTAACTTAATACCTGTATGTCATCCGGCGATCTTGTTAAACCTCAAATCAATCCAACATTAAATGATTGTGTATAGCTTTCATGAGTGTGATTAAATCTATCAATTATCTAAATTGAAATGGAACATGATAATATACAGGTCAATAAAAATAAATAAATAAACATGGTTAAAATTTACGATCAAACAAAAAAAGAATTTTGATCAACTATTAATATTTAATGCTTTGTTAGTCGTTGGACTGCATGTATAGCGGTTAAATCAAGGGTTTAGATATTTGGCTCAATAAGGTTAATAAAGATAATTAGTTCAACCATTGATATTCTGCTGGACATGTGATTTTATATACGTCGATCATCAGTATTTTTAAACGGGGAAATAGTGCACAATTGTTTAAAGCGACCAGCTGAAAAATCTGCAATTCTTTCATAAATTCTGATTGCCAAGATTATAAGAGTGTTTGAAATTCCTTGGAAAACGAACCGAAACAGTACGTCGAAAAGCAAACAAAATTAAAATAACCGCGACCAAGGAGCGTTCATTTAGTTTGTTCAAAACACGACTGTATATATATGTTCAATCCGGGTATTTTGAATACGTTTAGAGAGATGATTGATTGAAGCCGCACTTATATGACAGCGTTGCCAGGTTTAGTGGGGGGGGGGGGGGAATGGGCTCATTGCCCAAAGGAAACCCCCTTCCATCGGGGAGTACCTGGTAACTCTTCCACATACGGCGAACGACTGAAAATTCACTCAGAAATGTTTCAATTTTTATTTGGTCTGAGTGGGATTCGAATCCGCGCTTCATTGATGGAAGGTCTGTGTGGGACTGAGGGACGATCACTCTAACCCACTGGACAACGAGGCCACAGCAATGGATTGACGTTCATCTCGAAATTAAATGCCTGGCGTTGGAATAAAAAGAGATATCCTTGTAGATAAAGCGGCCAACTCGAACCGAAAGCAACTAATTATAAATAACGGGAATGCACGGTCAATAGGTAACTTACTACATTCCAGACAAATATCTATCCAGATATGTCGATGCTTATATAGTTTCGACTTGAGTTGAAATTATTTTGACTCGAGTTATTATGTTTTGACTCGCCGCAAAAATGCAGAGAACTGTTTACATTAAAAAAGACAGTTTTCTGTATTTTTCCCAGTTAGAAGAAGTTAACACCTTTCTTTTGTGCCAAAATTCAAAATATTTGACATCATTTGTATTTCTTATTTGAAAATGAAAGTTGTATTTGTTAGCTACCGCAAATATTAACACATGATTTAAATGCGCATATTCGCTCTAAATGATTTCAATCCTTGTAACGTACAGTTTAAACAAGCTGGCGTTTCAACAGTTCTAAGTACCGGTACCTAACCTGAGAATACAGAAAACGGACACATAAAGGCCTTCCAATAATTTTGGGAGTGTAAATTAAACACAAAAAGACCTGAAGTGAGTGTAATCAAAGAATGAAATCTTTGGACTCCATTTAAGGTATGCTTTTACACCATCATTTAATCATCAAAGTCACTTTCTTCACAAATACCATAAGCGCTACGGGGGCGGACGGGCATATAATTAAATCGAAAGCATTCTGACAGAATTAGTTTTAAGATTTGACCTCAAGCCAAAATATTAAAAAAAGCAAAATACAAAATTAGACACCCAAATCACGGCACTCATTGGCAAGTCCTAGGATATTTGTACAAATGATGCCTAATTATCTGTGTCAATAATATCACTATGAAACAGAGCACCAACTTGGACCGTCCAGATATACTGTACAGATTCACGGAAAGCATGGCTATTCGATAAAGTTAACGGGACTGTCTAATTATCCATCATGTTAAAGGGACCTCTATTGATCATGATAAAGTGTACTTATCTCATCTCTCAGTTGATATCTGACAGTTAGAAAATCACTCCAACACATTTGGATAAGGAACAAGCCGATCCAAGAACTTTATTGGTCAGCGCCTGTCACCTCTGTGTCATGTCAGCCAATCACATACGACTTTTCTCTAAAGCGGGACCAATGAATAGCGATGAGCCGCACACTGATGGAGACAAACCCCAATAACCGATTATTACAAACGATTAACGACATTTGTCCCAAGTTATTAATTCAATCCAACAGGTCACTCAATCCACGTGAACATTAAAATATTCAAACAGGCGGGGTTACACTAAGCCTTAATAAAATAAAGGGTGAATTCTGTATCCTTTTCTGCTAGAAAATCCTCAATCCCCGACAAGGACGGTACGACAGTGGCCAAGTCTACAAAACATGCCATCTAATTGATAATTTGTGACTTTATATCACGACTATCGCGAGAAAACAAAGAGTCAGAGGTAAGTAAAATCTATTTTTCCAGCTTATATAAATATGTTTTATGCAAAATACAGTTTGTGTTAGTTTCTGAGTTAAACCTATGACCTAGAGCTAACAGGATAATATACAAATCAAACCTATTTTTGAAAATCCATCCGATGGGCTGGGTCGATATGATATAATATCAATATCCTACTGAAACAAAGGGGAGAACATGAGTGTTTGCCCATCGACATAACTTAAGTGGCATGAGCTGGCGAAATTTCCCCTTTTTTTCGTAAACCACGATTGTTCCAACAATTCAATCGTGTGAGGCTCTGTGAAAAACTATATATGTAATTAGCTAAGATTGCAATCTGGACTTTCGAAAAAATAATGGCAACAATTTTATTCACAGAGAAAACTATTAGTTTATGATATAGAAGGTTTCCGCGAATAGAAGCATGTCTCCATGATTATTTGAAACAAGAAGATTTTCCCTGTGCGCGTCTGTTTTAGTGTTCATAATTATATACATTATGCCAGTGTATTCGAGTATTTTACACATGTCTCATATGTACAAAATAGTAAACGAAATTTAGTACGGTAAAACAAACAACATGCAACTATAGAACATTGGAGAGTAGGATTCTGAGAGACAAATACCCGTCAGTCATATTCTATTAAGTATTTCCCGGTCGTGTATGTTATATATTAAGCCTTATTCCTTGGTAAATAATCATATGGCAAGCGCAGAACCATTTAATTTGTATTTATATATATTTATAAACACTTAAACACACAACGAAAATCTTCTTGACTATATATATGCTATATTTGTATATTCTTCACTTGATTACTTTACAACTGTTAGATAACATACATACCTCCATATGTATATATCTCCATGGGTATTTTAGACAAGAAGATTTTCCCTGTGCCCGCGAGTTTTAGTGTTCAAAAATATGTATATTTTTAATAGTTATTAGCTGAATTATAGTTCAGGTTTTAAGAAACGATTATCATTTTGGGTATAGGGGATGTAATTGATTTTCATAGTGTTTTCAAATGAAAAAAAACACATCCCAGATAATAGGAATGTTGACTATGACAAATGGACCGGCTGGCTGCATAGATAAACATCAGACATTCAGTATACTTGCAAAAGGTGCCTTACTTTCGGATGCATGGTTCGATTCACGGTCCGGCCGATCACTTAAAATTCACAAGTAGAATTTCTGCATGTTTCGAGATATTGTAAACACAAAAACAAATAAAATTCTATTGTATTTACTTTTAAAAAATACAAAATACAAGCAAGCTATATATTTTTTCTCCAAATGCGAAGTTTTATCAAGAATGAGACATGTACTATGCTAAAATTCATCTTTTATATTTATGAGCACTAAAACACACGGGCACAGGGAAAATCTTTTTGTCTAAAATAACCACGGAGACAAGTTACGTATGTGAAAAGTATTTTTACGTATTTTTAACAATAACTCTTATTAGATCTTGCTTGAACAGATCCTGTATGAGTTTTACTCATTTTGTGTATACTCTACAATGTCCCAGTCCCCAACCAGAGTACTCCTATATAGGTATATGTGAGAATTCTGTAAGTTGTTTTGTTTATAAAGAGAAAATGTAATGCACAAAAAAGCTCTGATTAGTTTCACTAAAACATCGAAGAATTAAAATTACAATTCGCCCTTGTAGTATTTGTTGCATTTGTGAATAAAACGTACACCAGTGTATGGTAAGTAAAATCTCGAAACATAAGGCCCACTAAATATATCTAGTTGTGGGCATTTGTTTAAAATGACTAAATGGTAGTGTTATACTGAAGTTCAAACAATCACTGATCAATCAAACGCCGCCTGCTATATAATACTCGCGGGTTGGCCTATTTGGTTTATAGCTTACGATCTCGAATTCATGGACAAATTCATGGAAAAATCAAATCTTCAAATTCAAATTAAACAATAAGAAAATTTCTGATTCTTCGAAAAACAAAAAATGTTGATATTTTGACGCTAAAACAGAATGTTGAAATTATTGGCTATTTTGTTCAAGACGTATAATTCAGAAGCTGTTTAGTGCTTCTAGTATCTAAAATTTACGATAAAGTACTGTTTTGAGCTAACTTCGGCTTAGAATGAATGAATGGTCGTCCCGGTTATTTAAATTTTGTTTACTTTTCGAACCCCTTTTCGGTTCGTACGGGCCACATACTGTATGGATTTTCCTCATTCCAACGCCAATCATTTATTTGTTCGATGGCCTTCAAAGCCTCTTACTGTTGTGACGATCAGAAATTATGAAAAAAGTGTGAATTTTTGCAGCTCATGCCACTTTAATTTATGTCAATCTTTAACCCAACATTTAGCAGTCAATTTAGTACACAAGTAGCGTAACTCCGAAAAACGTAAGACCCATATTCGACTCAATATTTCGGCTCTTTATTTCGTCACCATCGGGAGACTCCTGATTATGGCGAAATAAAGAGCAGAAATATTGAGTCAAACATGGGTCTTACGTTTTTTGGGTTGAAAAACGTTGAAATCCGGTCCAAATTAGTTAATGGTCGGATACAAGAACTAAGTACATTAGTGAGAGAATGCAAGTGAAAGAGTTATAACTTTTATCTCAAATTCGATCGTTACTTTTGTGTCAAACTTTACCCCGTGACAACCGGGATGCACATAAAAAAGTAGCCCACTAAACTGACAAAGCCACTTGGCCTATATGTACGTGCATCAATTTGAAGGTTGTGCCAAACCCAAGTAAGCTAAACCAAGGGTTTGGAGACGGTAAAACCAACACGCATGCCTATAAGCTATTTACCAGGTTCTCTCCAATGTTTAATATATTGCAGTGTACAAAAAAATTAATTTTGATGTAAAACAAAAAATGAAATGTAAGGTTTACGTTTTTATGTAATTGCTGTATAACAAATCCTTGAAAATGACTGTATAAACAATAAAACGCTAAAATAACCTTTCAAAAACAGAATCCTCCGTTAAATGAGTAACGATTCACAATAATCCTGGAAAACGTTACGTTGTATTAAAGATCTGGATTTCGAAGATTGTGGCAAGTCAATGGCATGTTCTCTGGGGTATTTTATATGATATTCATCTGGCGTTGTGATAAAGTACTCGGTTCCAATTAACCCTGGATATGGCCGTAAGGGTTATTAACTGAACGTGTTAGGATAGAAATGGAGTGTCTGTCTTCACGGGTTATCCTTATTCATATCCCCCTACAGTTTGATCCTAACTCCCTATACGACACGGGGACATATGCTACAAGTTGGAGCAGTTAAAAATGTCACGTCTCCATAGATTACACAGCTATAATTACTAGAGGTGTATTCTGTAACAGTCAGTTGCGTAAAGACATTTCATTAAACTCTGAATTCAGTATTGTATTCAACGGTGGTGGTGTAGGCAAACGTTTGGTTCTCTATAAGGGATTCATAAAGGCCAACAATGCCCTAAGGGAAAATTCAACACAAGGCGAGTATCGGTGGGGCTTTTACTCATCAAGGCTTTAGATAACCCGGCATAAATATAATTTATATTAATCAAATTAATCAGTCTCATAAAGTAACATCATTCATCCGATATAATATATATATTGATAGGAAATCAAGAGCTAAACAATGCTTTACATCAAACAATGCTTTACATCTCCAACCTATGAAACTTCCAATTCATATATCCATTTATATTAGGAAAATGAAATGACTGGAACAAAGACAGATTATAGGATCGATCTATTTAAATACAAAACTATATTTTAAAAAAAATGTATTATTTTTTTTTATTATTTTGTCTCTCATAAGTTCAGATTGCTAATACAATAACATCGTTTTAAGATCATCGAAAAACTAAATGATTGAACTTTAAACATGCAAAATCTATATAGAGTCTGTGGTCTTCACGCGCCGAAATGATGTTCTAAAGGAAGACAAAATCATCGAGACATAGTGGCCTTACAAAGATTGTCATTTCTAATTCTTGTTAAATTTTTTTGAAACTGCAAAATTGTTTTTAGCCCAAAAATATCAATATCAAGCTTAAACGTCACAAAATGTGATCTATCAGTAGTACCTAATCATTGACAGTTGTCGAAAAACAATATAAAATAGAAGCTTTATTTTAAAAAAATGAAACAGAAAAATTGTATTCGTCAAAATAAATTAAAGAAAATATTTATACATTTAAAAAATTGCAACGATAGACTTTGCCGAATCAATGATCCAGCCTCAGTAGTACAATGACTGATCTCCCGTGTATATGCTTAGTGTTTGAACGAAGAGCGATGACTTAAAACAATTAAAGAACTTTCAGAAAAGCTTTTCTAATGAAAAAATATTATTCTTGTTAACGTCCCTGTGCCAGTGTGACTTTATTTCTAACTGTATATTTACGTAGATGCCGAGTTCAAATGATGTCCCATCTATGATAAAAATCTTGGGGAAACATGCGGTCTGAAATCTCAAACGTGTTCTTATATAGATAAATTATAATTGATTCATATTCAATTGATTGGTTGATTGATGACGAGTATTTCACATATATTACATATAGTAAAATGGGTGAGGAACCGGACTCCACAAGCTTTTGCCAAATATGCCCGCCAAGCCTTACACATAAGGTGATCGAAAAAATTAACTCAGAATGTTTTCACCTTATTTCTGTTGACAGGTGTGCGATTCATATTACCTGAGTACATGGTCCTTTGAAATTACCCGAGAAAAATGACCTTTTGGAATTACAATAATATAGTTATATATTTCATTTTCAAGACATTTCATTAAACTCTGAAGTTATACAGCCTTTGAAATTACCTGAGTATATGACCCTTTGAAATTACCCGAGCATATGGCCCTTTAAAATTACCTGAGCATATGGCCCTTTGAAATTACCTGAGCATATGGCCCTTTGAAATTACCTGAGTATATGGCCCTTTGAAATTACCTGAGTATATGACCCTTTGAAATTACAGAGTATATGGCCCTTTGAAATTACCTGAGCATATGGCCCTTTGAAATTACCTAAGTATAAGGCCCTTTATAATTACCTAAGTATATGGCCCTTTGGAATTCCCTGAGTATATGGCCCTTTGAAAGAACGGAGTATATGGCCCTTTGAAATTACGGAGTATATGGCCCTTTGAAATTTCCTGAGCATATGGCCCTTTGAAAGTACGGGGTATATATGGCCCTTTGAAATTACGGAGTATATGGCCCTTTGGAATTACCTGAGCATATGGCCCTTTGAAATTCCCTGAATATATGACCCTTTGAAATTACCTGAGCATATGACCCTTTGAAATTACCTGAGCATATGGCCCTTTGAAATTACCTAAGCATATGGCCCTTTGAAATAACCTAAGTATATGGCCCTTTGGAATTCCCTGAGTATATGGCCTTTTGGAATTCCCTGAGTATATGGCCCTTTGAAATTATCTGAGCATATGGCCCTTTGAAATTACCTGAGTATATGGCCCTTTGAAATTACCTAAGTATATGGCCCTTTGAAAGTACGGAGTATATGGCCCTTTGAAATTACCTGAGTCTATGGCCCTTTGAAATTACCTGAGTATATGGCCCTTTGAAATTTCCTGAGTATATGGCCCTTTGAAATTACCTGAGTATATGGCCCTTTGAAATTACCTGAGCATATGGTCCTTTGGAATTACCTGAGCAGATGGCCCTTTGAAATTACCTGAGTATAGGGCCCTTTGAAATTCCCTGAGTATATGGCCCTTTGAAATTACCTGAGTCTATGGCCCTTTGAAATTCCCTGAGTATAGAGCCCTTTGAAATTACCTGAGTCTATGGCCCTTTGGAATTACCTGAGCATATGGCCCTTTGAAATTTTGAAATTACCTGAGTAAATATGACTTTTTGAAAGTCTTTCATGCAAATCGTTTTACATGCAGAATTTGTTACTATAACTGATAGTTTGAGAAATGAATCTTCTATAACCGAGTTTGAAAAACTGTCTTCAGGAAAATGTATATTATTATCCAAAACACAGAGATGATTTTGAAGAAATTCCTTTGATGGCCACTGGGATAGGACTCCCTAATATTACCATACTGAAATATTATATGGTAATTCATATCTCCAAAACCAGGCTTAGATATACCCCCCCCCCCCCCTCCCACACACCACCAACCGCACCCGTCAAAAAAATTGTTTCTCCATATTCTATACGCAGACTTAAATGTGTTACCTGGTGTTTTAGATTGGCATGAAAGCTAAAATTCTCTGATTTGAAGTGACAGCGAGTATAGTTGATACAATCCTGGCAATATGGAACTCGAAAAAAATATTTTATATTCAAGAAAATATTAACATGTTATAATGGTTGGCCAATGTTTAACTGACTCTTCGGTGAATATCATGGCTGTTAACTGTTTTTTAAGGTTCCGATTTCGGAAGCTAAAAGATCGATTAGAATAGTCGTATTATTTGCCTATAATTGCTAGTAATTGATGTTGTTAACGTGAGATCTGTTCGACAGATTCAGATTTCTAATTTGTAAAAAGAGTTGAGAAGTCGATCAATATGAGAGAGTCAAGTGAGAGCTGACTGTTCATCACACGCTATTACTCTGCCATCCAATTGCCTCTGTTATCTGTAGTTGTTAGCAGAGACCAGTAACACTAACTCAACTGACCCCGTCTGTCACCCAGAGAAAATAATACACGGTCAAATCAAGATACGGAAAGACAAATTGAAATATATCCGGGGGATTATGAACAATTATATTCGCCGCTGATGGAAAGTAGTGAATAAAAGAAGTTGAACTCGAGAGATAGCCTATCGAGTTAGCTCAAACTATCGGTGTTACTTCGGCTTCTTCCGTCAAGATGTCAAAGGTTAACCCGTTCGTTAGAGACAGTCTTGTTCCTATCATTTCTACTGTCAATTTCCCGATACATTACACGCTAGATGTTTTAGATTAGACCATGTCTGTCTACTGTATAAGGTACAGAGGCCTTCATAGACAATTTTCAATTGACTGCCTTGTACACCAGATCTTATCTGCAAATAAGGAATTCTACAAAAGTCATTTTCAAATCGAGTGGGTTATTAATGGCTGACTTTTGGACCTAACAATAGAACTTATCGTCCTTTATTAATTGAAATCATACCATTACATTCCAGCTGCCAAGCTAGATACCCGAAATAACTGACAGTATCCTGAAAAACGATCCAAGCAAATGCAAATCAAACTGTCAAATGTTTCTTTCGGTTCCATCTTTAATTTCTCAAATAATAATCGGAAATAATCAGCCATCAGAATTTCATTATACTGTATGTACCTTATTGATAACCAGAAATGTTTTTTTTTTAAATATTTTATGTAATAATCAAAAGCCTATTTGTTTTTTTTTTACTTACAGCATCGGGTTTTTTAAATTAAAATGTAAAGATGCCACTTATATATATATATCAATATTCTCGTTATTTTGGAATTACACTTTCTTGAAAATATGGTAGAAATTCCTCTACCGATTCTTGGGTGACGCCCGAAACGGAAAATTGTAAATTCTGACAGCTCATGCCACTTTAACTAAACTTATATATATATCAAATGAAGAGCGAAAAACGAAAATCTGTTTCAATAAAAAGGTTTTCATCCTTCTTAAAAAATAATTCGGACTGGCATGTATATAGTAAAAGAAAATGCGAGTGGTAAGTAAGCGGGCTCCAAGGTTTTAGATGGATGGTACCTGGTGAATGCTATCCTGGAAATAAAACTGACATATTGGTCGGTTTGGTTCAGAATTTGAAAACGGACAAAAGAAAAAAAACTTAAAGTTGTTAGTATATTTACCTTAAATATAGAAAAACACAATTTCAAGGTGAACAAGAGCAATTTTAATATATTGTTCATGTTCTATTGGTACTTGAAGTGTACTGTTTTTATTATAGGTTCCATATGATCAATCACATGTTTGGAGTGATTTGAAACTTTGTTTACAACGAAAGATCACTCGTGTTACAACCTAATTTGACCTATTATTCTAATTTCCAATTTATGTCCTTCACACGAGAAATTTGACAGAACTTCTTCTTGCAATAGACTGTTTTACATCAAATTGACCAAGGCATGTCCAATCATTACAAGTGATCGCTCTCTTCCATACAAAATATGACCGACTAGCGGTACAGCCCTGGGCCCACTTTCACAAAACAATCTTAGTTAAGAGTGATCTTAATTACCCTGTCAACCCATGTTGAAGATATACGTTGTCATTGGTAATTATAAGATCATCTTAAGCTAAGATTACTTTGTGAAAGCGGGCCCTGTCAGTTAATACTTTCCATACTGCGTTTGTTGCTGGGTTGTACGCACCTTATCTGGCTTACTTTCTGAACTGTTTATCTATCTATTTTTCAGAGGAAAGAACCGTTTAGTACCATGTGTGATTCTAACACATTCCGACAAATGTATTTTGATCCAGCCAAGTCGACTGCTCCACAAACTGGATTTTTCCCTCATCCTTGCGTGCCCGAATCAGAATTAAAAGCGAACAAAAAAGGAAAAGATAACATGATGACTCTTGTGAGACAGAATGAAGTAGGAAACGTGATGTTGTACGGAACCCCCATAGTCTCCCTTTTCATCGACGAACAAGAGCGTCTGTGCTTGGCCCAAATATCGAACACCCTGCTAAAAGACTTTAGTTACAATGAAATCCACAACAGGAGAGTTGCTCTGGGCATTACCTGCTTACAATGTACTCCGGTTCAGTTAGAGATTCTAAGACGCGCAGGTGCAATGCCAGTGTCTTCCAGACGATGTGGACTTATCACTAAAAGGGAAGCCGAGAGGCTGGTGAAGAGCTTTCTAGAAGACATAGCACCCCCACAACTGCCGGAAGATTTCAAATTCGAGGTTTACCATGAATGTGGGTGGGGTTGTCGAGGTAACTTCATGCCTTCCAGGTATAATAGTTCAAGGGCCAAGTGCATTGAATGCAACTTTTGTAAAGGATATTTCTCTCCAAATAAATTCATTTTTCATTACCACCGTTCCCATGCTTCTGCTTACCGACATCCAGATGCCGCCAATTTCAATTCTTGGCGTCGCCATTTAAAACTTTGTGAGCAGAATCCTTCTGATGGATTAGTCCATGCTTGGGAGGACGTAAAGGCAATGTTTAATGGCGGAAGTAGAAAACGAATGATAAGCCACAGTACAAATAAATCTGAAAGTAGTCCTAAATTACCCAATCACCCTTCTACATCCACCGATGACATTGGGTTTTATTCCCTCTCACCTACTACAGCGCCTTTCCCGTACTATCCCTACATGCCAATGACAGACCCCATGAACCTACAGAGATGGACTCAAGGCGGCATGCACCCAGCCTTTCCCCGAGGAGTACCCTGTCCCCGATCCCCCAATATCCCGAGTTATGGCGATGTTCTTCGGTCACTTAGCGCACCCTATACAATGATGTGGATGCAGCAACCAAATACGACCAAACCAGATATGAACTTTTTAATGCGTCGATGTGAAGTGGAAGATTGTGAAGATCTGAAATCACCCAAGGCTGTTGTCTTAGAAGATAAGAAAACGTGTACCAATTACAAACATCAAACCAGTATTAAAACCCGACAGAATGAGCGAACGGGACGAGTAGAGATGGCGGATTCCTCGTCAAATGACAGCGACAGATTCTCGTCTATCACCCCATTCCTGAAACCTTTTAAGCAATCTGGAAAACAGAAAAGCAACAAACACAGTGTATCTAACTGTGATGGTTCTGAGGATGAACTTCAAATTGATGTGGAGAAAGAAGAAGAAAGGGCAGACAACGAAGCGAACCAAGAGCTGGATACTCAGAGCAGTGGGTTTAACAGCATGGACTGTGTTGAGACATGTGCACCATCAAGTCAAAGTGAGCCATCCGATGTACCAGGAGTTGACAGTACGGGACGCATATCTGAACCACTAACAGATACCCAGAGACAAACAACGTCTCCGTTTCAGGTATTTATCGTTAATTTAATTGAAATATCACCCGAATCACTAGAAGATTACTATTTTAATATAATCATACTATACCTTATATCCATTGAAGTGAGAGGCTTGGGTCAAATGCCATCTCCCATTGTTGAAATGTCAAACCGGAAATAATCAGTTAAGTGGATAATCTAACACACTCCACGGTTAGCTCTGATGAAACAATATTGAATACATGGAACGGAAATGAACCAGATTAAATATTGATGTCAATAGTTTTATTACAACCAGATAAAGAGATCGTGATATTCAATCTTGTAAACATCATCATTACATGTTTTCAAATCACACTGACCAGGATCTCTGGGTTTTGTCGGCTTTAGAAATAGCATATTGGAGAGATTAATTTGAATATAACACTGTATTGGTTTTGATGTAGACGAAAATTGGCAGAATAATGAATCGTTTATAAGCATATAGAGATAGTAATGTTGTCCCCTTATGGTGAAAATAGCCAGCTTCATGACGTCATGCATGACTGAAATCAGATCAGCTTTATCATTTGTTCTAGACAAAGCTGTCTAAACTTGAAGTGGCATCAGCTGCCAAAATTCGGACTTTTTCCATAAATTCCGATTGCCAAGAGAAGTTGAGCGTTTCAGGAACCTTTAAAAAGTAAAGGATTCACCTGGAAATGATAAACGTCAATGAAGCCAATAAACCTTGCAAGTCAGGAATATGCGCTTTTAACAAGCAAAATAGCCGGGATGCAGGAGTATATTTGTGTTTTTTTGTTGCTCATAAAAACTACCTGAACGTACATACCCGAGTTTGGTATCAACAGAAAGCGCTTATTTTGTAATTAAAAATGACGAACAAGTAGCAATTTCTGTTTCAAAGAAAATCCCCCTATATTTGGCAGCTCATGCCACTTAAATGATTCGGTAATAACATAGTTTCATAGTTTATGGAAATCTGTACAAATTGCACTTGATACTTATAACTATAATAGCATGTTAACGAAAAACTTTATCAACCTTATAAAAAAACTTTAAATTTTTTCTCAAATAGGATTTGATGAGTGAGAAGAGAGAATGGTCTTTGAGCGGTAAGATTTTTATTTTTGGAAATAATTCATAACATATAGCTATATTTATTGCTTGGTGTTTTATAGGGCACTGAAGATTACGACAAAAGTATATTTACACACAGGCGGTTTGGGGTGGACATGTCTTTTAATAGGATCGTTTTAGCTGAAATATTGATTTATGATTTACGCCGCTGTCAATGTTATTTCATTGAGTGGGGTTAGAACCTGCGACCTCTCGATCAAAGGTTGTGTCGGGCTGAGAGGCCTTCGCTCTACAGACTAAACCAACGAAAGTCCACCTCGCAAGATTACACTTAACTATATATGGCAGCAGGTCACAGTTTCATTTTCCTTCATTTCCCATTTGCGGAAATGTTAATGTCTGCTCTCACAGCACCTTCCCTAACTTTCGTCGAACCAAATCCTTCGGTGGGGGCCTTGAACAGTCCGTTGGCAGTATTTTAAGCACATTTTTTTCATACGTTGAAGGTAGAAATTTTGAGATACGCGTAGAATCAGCTGATAGGGGTCTCTGTGCACATATACCGCCGCATGTAAACAGACCAAAGCACCCCCAACTACCAGATCTCCATCCACCTGAACTGGGCCCATTCCACTTCTGAAATCATTTCCAGACAGTAACTCAACCCCTGTCCTTTCATAAAAACTACAAAAATGCCCAGAAAAAAAATGCAGGGGACCAGGAACAAATAATAGGAAAAGCACACAAAATATCTGGAACTTCTTTCGTGACTGTGACCTGTATCCATATTGTCCGCCGAATTACCAAAAACTTCAGTTTCACTATAGCAAAAACCAGGAGACCGCATGAAAATTAGCTGGACTTATTAATTCCGCCGACCCCTTTATTTCTATATAATGTAGAAATGTTCGAAAAAATAATTCTAAATGATTTATTTCCAGGTTTTGGTATGGACTTATCCTCCCTGAGTAACACCCATTATTCCAACATGCCATTAGGTGAGCTGATATCGTGTGTTTGTTACCAAAACTTCGGTTGATTGAGCAGCCTATATAATTCTATTGGTTAAAACATTCTCGCAAGACAGTGAGTATTTTGTTAAGATAAAGGAACCAAAAAAAATGAGCTTTTCCAAACAGTCCGATTGTCACTGTATCGAAAAAATAAATGATGGACGTTGAAATAAAAACAATTGTTGAGTAAGTAACCCGTACCCGTTGAAATGAGGAAAATCCACATGTACGAGCCGTAATAGTGTCCGAAAAGTGATCGAAATTTTAATACCGGGACGAACGTCCATTCCTTCTAAGCCTAATTTGGTTCAAAACATTATTTTCTCAAGATTGATTGATGTTTTTTTTGTCGAGGCTTACACTCCAAATTATATCACTGTTGACAGGATTTTCACATTGTTTCTAGATTGAATGATTGCTATTTCACGTCGCACTCAAGATTATTTCCCTTATATGGGGGCGTTGCCAGTGTAGTGGGAGAAAAAACCAGGCCCTTTGTCCGACGGCAGCCCCCGACCTTCGTGAGAACCTCTTCTCCACACGACGATCGAGTGAAAAATCCACTCAGGAAATTTTCATTTTTTATTTGGTTTTGGTTGGATTTGATCCCGCGTTTGAAGGCCTGTATCGGAGTGAGGCACCATCAATCTAAACGACTGAGCCACCGAGGCCCCTGTTTCTGAGTGTCAGAGTAACACTGGATACAAAAGAAATTCCTTCATTATGACTACAGTGTCTGTAACCATGTTTGCAATTATTTTGTCTTTTTGCAGACGAGTTACATGAATTGCTGTCACGTGCAAAGAAAGCCCGTGAGGAAGCCGAGAAAAGGAACAAACGTCTACAAGGTAAGAGTCTTCAACCACGCGGCGACGCCTCTTGGAAACCTAATTACGCGCCTGTCTTTGTCAACCACTAGGCGACGCCTCTTGGAAACGTGATTACGCGCCTATCCCCATGTAATTATTCAACAAACACCCCGAACAGCAGCAAAAAAAAAAAAACAAAAAAACATTGCTAAAGTGAAATAATCGATTGCATCCTGAATTAGAAATATACTTTTGATCTTTCTATATTTTTAAACTTCAGGGTCCCTAGAAGACACGTTACTCCGTGAGGCTCGGATCAAACAGGAACTTTCTCAACAAATCGTTGCTATGAGGGGTAAGGTTCATTCCTTCACACCATGAAACACTTTACAAAGTATTCTATAACAAAAGCCGTATTTCAATTAAATTGCTGATGAATATTTTTTTCTATGAGGAATTTAACCAGATATTTTTTATGATATTAAAGGTACCCTGAGTTCAGAAATTGACCAAGAGAGAAAGGCCAAGGAGTTGATACAACAGCGCCTCAAAGGTAGGCCCCAGAATGGTAAGATAACTACTTCAAACAAATGAAGGGAAATTCATTATGCACCAATGTATTTGTGAACACGAACAATCATTTAAATCAAACGTAAAGATGCCATAGTGCTGTCAAGCAACTAGGATCTTTCTGTAACTTACATTTTGTCTTTTTTGTGTCCAATATAATTACAACTTCGCAAATGTTTTTTTTTTCTAATTGAGTAATTTACCTTTTCTTTCAGAAGTCCATGACGCATTGCACGACCTCCAAAACGGTATGAGTGTTGATAAATTCCTCAAAAGTCCACAGAGAGAGGACAGAGAGGATAGGACAAACACACAAGATGAAAACCAAAATCATTAAGACTTGATGGCTGAAAAACATAAACTTTGAAACACTACAAGCTTGGAAACCTGAAATGTGTACATGTGAAAAGGTTGGAAACCAGAACCTTTGTGACTTGACAATGTTGGAAACCAGAGCCTTTGTGACTGGACAATGTTGGAAACCAAAACCTTTGTGACTTGACAAGTTTGGAAACCAGATTCTGTGTGACTTGATAATGTTGAAGAAAAAAGCAAGAGGTCACAATATTTGTTTCTATGGAAGAATAAAAATGGGCCACCATAATCACGTTTGCCGATCCCCACATTAGAAAAAAAAATCCACATGCCTGCAAAGTAGAAAACCAAGTCTTTCATTAACTAGACATCCTAACCTTCTAAGAATTGACATGCCTAAATTCTTTCAAATGAGTTGTTAATAACATTAAAATAATAAAAAAATATTTATTTGGCTCTCATATACATTTATCTTAGTTGGAAATAAATACGGCGGACGGTTTTGAATGAAAAAATTTGGGAACCTATTTACTAAGCCCTGCTGATTTCCCTGTTTAGGTATAGCAATGTATTAACAATAACTTCTTGGTTGTACTATGATGAATAACTGAACAAACCAGACAATTAGCATCATTCCATGTACTTTGTATTCTATGTGTATATTGACTGTAATTTTAAACATTTGTCCGTTTTAAAGTATTCCTTTAATATGTAAATTGTTCTCTTCAAATGTTTACGTGACATTTTAAATAGCTAGTACAATTAAGGCTAGGACTACATATCAATGAACTTGTAAAAAAAACTTTTCTTTGTTTACCATAATGTATTATTTGAAGAAAAAAATGTTTCTGTTACAAATGATACAGTTTGCTTTGATGTCACTGGAAGTTTAATGGCTTTGTTGTTCCGAGTTCTAGTTTATCACTCGATCGGCCTGGTACTCTCCGAAGGTTGAGGGTTCCGCGGGGGAAACGAGCCCGGTTTCAACATCCACTAAACCTGGCAAGGCTTCGAATGAAATAATCTTAAATGCAGCGTTCTCATCAATCAGCCTATCTCTTTCTGGGTGAAAACCAATAACATCAATGGGCCACAACAACGTCATGTATCTCAACAAGGACTGGGAAGACAAGTTAACTTCTTCGTCGAGTATTTGTACATAATGTAAGGCTCGAAAAGAAAAAAAAAACTCAAAAAATTAGAACTTGATATACACGATTTATTGGAAGATCCGACATCTCACTGGATTGGTGAGATGCAGGTTGGAAGCTAATGAAGGCTATACGCGCTATTGACCTTCTGCTCTGGGGATGTGTTCTACATACTCAAAGAGACATTTTTCCTTCATTATGTTCGCCCTGTGAAGCCAGATGGGCTCTGAAGTTTCATACTTACAAGCATCGTTTTATTGTGTTAAAATAAACTTTTGATTTGGCTAACGATATCCTGAATAAATTGTATAGCTTATTGCCATTAATGGTGATTTCTTATCGCCAGAATGTTGCCCTTTATGATCACAATCGTTTCTGCAATATCAGTTTCCCAACAATCTCCCTACACCAATGATTTTATCGGTCGGTGCAGACTTCCCAGTGGGGGTGCTTAACTTTTTTCTTTCTGTTTATGTCCATTAGCATCAGATGCAAGGAACTGCTGACCCAATATTTGGTAGAAGACCAACAGTAACGAAATGATTGGTGAAATAATCTATGTTAAAGAGGCAACGTCATGTTACTGATGTAGGTTGAACATTTTTCGTCATGCAACTCTTTGACATCTTGATACATGTATCTTTCAAAATCACAAAGTTAACACAACGATGTTGAAATTGAAGCACAGTAACTTGGAGGGCCGGGATCCACGATATTTTACGAGTTTATTCAACTTTATTGCTACTGAAGGTCGTCAGTATAAAAAATAGTCATTTAGGAGTCAGAAACCCTGACCAAATGCAAACAGGCGTTCAGGGGATACAGTTAATTTGTTTATGTCAGTGGTTTGCAAATGGTACCAAATTTACCTGACAAAACAAATTACATGTAGCTGGAAACTCAGAATGGTTGTTTATTAATCAAAGGCCCTCTGCATGGATTTTCAGTAGATATCTCGAAGCCTTTTTGAAAGAATTAAGTTGCTAAAATTAAAAACCAATATGACGGAAGGATAAAAGTCTGCTATGAATTTTCACGGACTTTCAAGATTTGAGGAGTCGATTTGGAGAGGAAATAAGCTATACTGAGTCACAAAGACCCTGTATGCTTATCCTTATTAAATGGCCGCCTTCCTTGCCGGACTTGTTATTTGCTTACATTTGTTGCCATTGACCATCCAAATACATATTAAGTAAACTATTTAGTGAAGATATCGCAAGTTAACACCTTTCCACATTTATGAATATTAATTTTTGAGCAAGTCATGAAGTCAAAAGTTTTTTTTTTCAAATTCATTGAAACTCATTTTAATATAATCACAAAAGATGAGCAGATTTAATAAAGACAACATTATTATTATCATCTTTCGGTGGTATATAAGCTTATCAAGTAAAAATTCTACAAGTGAATTGTTTTTAGATGGAATGGATTGATTAATGTTAATAGGCGATCAAGTGAAAAATGCATTCAGAAATGTTTGTGATTGTACTTTGGACTAAGTGGAATTCGAACCAGCGGCCCATCACGGAGAACTTGATGTTTTTTATGCTGCACCCAAGATTATTTCACTTATATGGCGGAGTTGCCAGGTTCAGTGGCGAGGAAATCAGACTCTTTGGACTGAATGAGATTCCAGCACTGGCCTTATCAATGGATTGACTGATGATATACTCTGCACTGAAGATTATTTCACTAATATGGCGGCTTTGACAGGCTTTTTGGGGGAGGAAACTGGGCTCTCTCCGACTTTTGGCGCAACTCTTCCACATCCAGTGATCAAGTGAAAAGACACTCAGACTCTTAGAAGTTTTTTCAATTTTCACAAGCCGCTCTGCATCAATGGGAAAGCCAGTTACGGACTTAGAGACCGTCACTCAAACCGACGGAGTCACTGAGGTCCCTTAAGCCGCTTATATAGAAAGGAAATTTGGACCCAAGAACCATTTCGGAAAGGCTTGTCTTAGTATAAGCATCTATAGCCGGACAATGAGAGATGGGCTACATTGTATGATACAGAGAAGTTTGTACCACTAGCTATAGAAAGGATAATACAAGCCTCTGGTAAACTTTATTCTCGCCAAAACGTACATATAAACCGTCCATACAATATACATGTATCTTATACAATTTTTTTGGTAAACTTGATTCAGCAGCTATGTAAAAATGATACCAGAGATATGATCTATGCCCAGATTACCCACACTCTTGCATGGAAAACACCAACCATTGAAAGGTGGCATGTGACTCTACAGAGATCAGTTCACAAACAGCAGAGTACAAACATGTAAATGCATCTTGAGGTAAAATGAAAATCTAATATTTTCAGTAAAATGATGAGGAATGATCTATGAAGAAAACATCTTGGCATATATCTGTTTTTCCTTGGTCTTGTAATCTGATATACTTTTCTTTACTTTCTCCAGCTCCTTCATAATTCCTGGTAAATAAAACCATATAGAGTTTTGACATTGTAGTGTAAACTTTTTAGTATAAACTTGGTCAGTTTAGTATTTATACACATTGCTGTATTGTTTTACTGAATTAGTAAATAAACCGACACTGATCGGCCCAGAAAAAATTCCGGGCCAGGGTGAGAATCGAACTCACGACTTAGGGTTACCGTCCCACAGCTCTACCAACTGAGCTACCCGGCCCTGCTGGGAACGGTTCGCTTGTTAGATTCTCTTATATACACAGAGCTTAAATCAAGCCCATTAGAATATGTATATTTAAATTTGCATACATGATGAAGTCAGTGTTTCGAAAGCAAGCTGCAATCATCATCAGGGAAATTACTGAATTAGTAAATCAGTGTCGGTTTATTTACTAATTCAGTAATTTCCCTGATGATGATTGCAGCTTGTATTGTTTTAGTCCTTGAAGAAAGTATTTTTACTAATACTGCAATTACTCAAAATATTTCACCTCATGTTTGGTTAATTTTGAAAGATTAATCTTTTGGGATTCATAAGAAAAATACAAGTAATGCTGAATCCACAAATGTTTCAATAGAGACTGAGGGCATTGTTACATACATGTTGTCTCATGTGAATTTGTATTTTTCCAGTACCAGTATATAGGGATAATGTCCAAGGCTTAGCTCTGTCACATGCTATAGATTACACAGTTTGATTGGTTAATCAGCATTCACTTGACTTTAAGTACCTCACAAATATAGAACAAACAGAAATGTCAAAAGGTTTACTTTTGATAATATCAGCCTAAAGTTCCAAAACAACAGTTAAATTTATAATAGTGAACATCACCACATAGACGACCACTTGGCACTGTGGTTCATACCAGTATTCTGAATACATTGACTACATCAGATGAAAAAGTTAAGTGAAAGGGAATTTATCATATACAGTTATAACACTGGGTGGTATCATTTGCTAGAACTACCAAATATATCCTTTGAAAGAACTGCCAAATAGATCCTTCACTAGAACAACTAAATATATCCTTTTGTAGAATTACCAAATACGCCCTTCCATAGAAGTATGAGATATATCCTTTGGATAGAATTACCAAATATATCCTTCCCTAGAACTATGAAATATATCCTTCTCTAGAACTATGAAATATATCCTTCCCTAGAACTATGAAATATATCCTTCCCTAGAACTATGAAATATATCCTTCCCTAGAACAATGAAATATATCCTTCCCTAGAACTATGAAATATATCCTTCTCTAGAACTATGAAATATATCCTTCCCTAGAACTATGAAATATATCCTTCACTAGAATTATGAAATATATCCTTCTCTAGAACTATGAAATATATCCTTCACTAGAACTATGAAATATATCCTTCCCTAGAACTATGAAATATATCCTTCACTAGAACTATGAAATATATCCTTCCCTAGAACTATGAAATATATCCTTCACTAGAACTATGAAATATATCTTTCACTAGAGCTTATGAGTATATATCCTTCCCTAAGACTACAAACTATACCCCTCACTAGAGCTACCAAATGTGTATCTTTCACTCGAGCTTATGAATATATCTTTCACTAGAGCTTATGAATATATCTTTCACTAGAGCTTATGAATATATCTTTCACTAAAAGTGCAAAATATGTCCCTCACCTTTGTCACTAGGTTCCAAATCATGGGCTTTCTTTAAATTTACCTAAAAAGCAAATAGAAACACATGTTAACTTTATGGAATTGGGAAATCTATAATCAAAATTTTCTATATGTGTAAGAGAGTAGACAGAGGAAATAGAGAAGATAGTTACCAATGCTTTATCCCAATCTTTTTCAGCATGATGGGCAAGGCCCAGTCGATAATAACCCTTGGCATTCACGGAATCGATTTTAATTGCCTACAACAACAACAACGAAAAAATGTGTGCAAAATCTAAATTAAATCTTGTGTAGAAACTGCTTGCCTTACAGTGATCTTTTTCCATGCTGACAGTGGGTCAGTTCAAATCACACTTGTAAGAAACGTTTTGAAAAATCAGAGCGTTTTCACCCAATCCCTCTAAATGGAATAGTTGCCAGGAGGAAGTGTCAGGGGTATTCTCAGTTCATTTCTTAATATAGGAAGATTCAGACATTACCTCTTCACAGCGCTGAATACAATCTTCATTTTTACCGAGCTTTAAATAACACAGAGCCCTGAAAAAGTGAAAACAAAATAGTGTACGTTATTGATAAATTGACAGTTTATGTATGCCCAAAACTTTCTCATTTTTCAGCTAGTAATTTACCGGTAGTGAATAAAAACTGCTAATATGTGCCAAATTTGTTATATATGGCCCTGCAAATTGTTTGGTTTGTGACAACCTCATTTAGATGAAACAGCCATAAATATACTACACACTTGTGTTAAGTTTTGTAATACTGCTGTTTTTTTTTTCCAGTTAAGCCTATACAAATGCATATAGGCATTTATTGAATATAGTCACGAATTTACAAAGTTCCGCCAATGTACTTCCCACGTGACCAGGTTGCACTACACGGCTTGTGAAAATCTTTACACTGGGATTGATACAAATTACAATAAAATGTGTACATTCTTGTGGAGCTATTTAAAAAAAAAAAAAACTTAATGCAAAAATAAGATATGAGGCTGCTGTTATTTGTAACATCATAGTCACTTGTCGATTATCTCCCCTTTAAATAAGTAATTATCTCCCTTGAGTTCTAAGAAAGTAATTACGACTATCAGTGACAAAAATGCTTAGTGAAGGACTTATATGAGCAATTTTACCAAATATATCCTATTTTCAGTTAAATTGGCTTTAGAACATGCTCTTTACGTCCCAAACCAAAACAAATATATAGATAACCAAATACTTTATTTTACAACTGGTAATAAGGAAATTGATTAGCTTGGAGATAAGAAATCCCACACAACCTACATGTATATTTATTGTGTTTAAGCTCCCCTGTGTTAGTGGGTCTTCACTGCAGCTTGAAGTGAGCATGTAAACATCGGAGGTTGTGTATGATCATTTTTCGGAGTAGTTACCCAAAATATGCATAATTTCTCCTCCCTGTTTTTTTTACTATCAGGGAGCTAAGAGGAAAACTGGTTTGTTTCATCTTGTGTTTATCAAAAAACCCCACTTAGTTCATATACAAACAATCTTCAATACCTCATTAAATCACTGTTCATAAATCATTTAACTAGTTACAAAATTTTAACTTACAGATTTAAAGTGACAGGTAGAACCAGGGTTTTGTTGATGTTGTTTTGTTCTTCCTCTGGGATATTTAAATCATCAGACATTTGCTGTAGGTACCTGGTTGAAAAAGTTTTGTTAGTCATAATAAATAAATTCTAGTGGCAGTAGGAATTGAGGAGTATTGCAGTTTGAATCATTGTGCTTTCATTTCATTGTTATAGTAGATCACCAGGTTTGTAAGGGGAGGAAACTGGGCTCAAAAATCAAGGAAATCTGCAACAAAACAAACTGGACAAATCGTCAAAAAAGGTTTTCGCTTCTTTTCGGAGTGAAGAATAAATGTTTATGAATATATTAGGGAATGATTCTCACCCATTTGGAATTTAGATTTGTTGGAAGTGATATTAGTGTACACAACTGAAATATTGTTTCATTTAAACAGAACTTGGAAATATTTGGCACACTATCCTCAGTTATGAACACTGGCTGGATGTGTAAATTGAATCTAGAATTGGCTTGAGGTAAATAAAAGTTCATTTATTAAAATGAATCTGAAACTTCCACGATTAAAACAATTGTGAAAAGCTCAAGTTACTCTTAAAGATAGAAATGTAAAACATGTACCTTAAGGACTTCTCATATTTTGTCTTCGCTTTTTCAAATTGTTGTTCTTTAAAAAGATTATTGCCAACTTGACGAATCGCTCCAGCTATCTCCACAACTTTTTCTTTACATTCAGCCTAAAAATTGCAAAAATTACATGAAAAACAAAAACTTCTCACATAAAACTGTTAGAGGCAACAGAGGGATGGTTATTTATTGAGGTGAAAATATTGGATCAGATTGACACAACACCTATAATATAACTGTTCAACACCAAGGGGGGCTTTTAGAAGTTATTGAGATCACGGCTTTAATATGGGTTATAAAACTGGGTATGTTAAGCTGAAAAATCAAAGTTTAACAAAGCTGGCGGCCGTCACATAGTATGGCATTACCAATATATTCATAGACACTAAAACACACGGGCAGAGGTAAAATCTTCTTGACTAAAATAACTATGTCATATAATAAGCCTTAAGCTTCACTTGTTTTAGGAGGGTTTGAAATCTATTCAAATTTTCAGACTCACCTGTTTGAAGTCTATGTGTGAATCCTGCGGCCAATCAGCATAGAGATCCCCCGAACCATCATCTGGGTATGGTGTTATCACTTCATCACTCTCCACCATACCACAGTCAGAAATAACACAATCCTAAACAGTAAACCCAAAAGTATTACACTCTCGAGAATTTAAAATGATTATTCTCTTGTTTACTTTACCAGTGGATAGCTTAATTCTAGTATCGAAATGTGGAGAGTCGCATTATTTACATTCAGAGTTTCCACTTAACATTTTGAATCTTCCAGATATGGTACGGTATATTATTAATCTGGCCAGTTTGAATTCAGTTTGATTTAAGTTTCAGGTAAATGTTGTGTATCTATCTCAGAAGTTTTAAATCCAAATCCACTGTCAAAATGATTTCCTCCATTTCCTTATATCTAGAGCTTGTTTTCTAGAATTTTAAATGAGTGGCCTCAGCTATCAAGCTAATTGTGTGAAAAAAAAATACTAGAGACATTATCTCAATGTTTGTTATTGTAAGGAAATCAAATTACCTTTTTTGGTTTATCATTTTCCCCTGTTTCAATATGTTCCAGCTCTCGGACCAGGTTGAACCCGGATATAACTTTCCCAAAAATCACATGTTTGTTGTCCAGGTGTGGGGTGGGTACAGTTGTTATAAAAAACTGCGAACCATTGGTGTTCGGCCCTGCATTGGCCATACTCAGGAGAAATGGTTGATCATGCTGTTAACAAAAGTAAAAGCATTTATTGATAGCAAATCCATAGCCACCCTTCCACAACATGTTTGGGTTAAAACAAAATAACCAAATTCTTAGCGTTTCATCTCAAGAGATGTAATCCGTTTTTAATTTGTATCTATTACTATAATAAAGGACTCATAAATATAACATACGACTCATAAATGTCATAAACTCATTTTTTTTGTTTTAGAAATTTACTTCTCCATTTTGAGATAAGAATTGGAATCTCATGCCACATACATTTCTGAGGCTTATTCATTTTACAAACAAAAAAATTACCTTAAAAAGGAAAGCTTCGTCTTCAAATTTCTCTCCATAAATACTCTCTCCACCAGTGCCATTTTGGTTTGAGAAGTCTCCACCTTGTATCATGAAACCTTTAATGACTGAAACAACAAAATGCATAATCTTAGTATTCAAACTTGTGCAGTAAAAACCAATATCAAATTATTAATGCAACTGACTAAGTAACATTTTTAAAAAAAGGATGTAATTGAAATATCAATATAACTGCTGAATTTTATATGATGTTCAAGGATTATTTCACAAAGAAAATGTATCTCACTTCTATGGAAGGGACATCCCTTAAAATGTAAAGGTTTTCCTGTAGTCTTTCCCTCTCCCTTTTCGCCAGTACACAGTGCACGGAAGTTCTCTGCCGTTTTTGGGACCGCAGACATAAACAATTCAAACACAATACGACCAGCTGAAATTCAGAGAAAATTAACATTATCATTATGTTGAAGTTCAGTTATCCTATACATGTAAAATTGCTACATCTTGGCTGATTTTACATGCCATTATAAATTTTGATCACATATGGCTACTTAATACATTAAATTTCCATTAATTTAGTAGAACTCCTCTAAAACTATGTACAGGCATTACAGCCTCAAAGATCATCCGGCCTCCATGAGTTAAGCCTATGGCTGACAGCTGGAATATGAGTTCTTCCCCTTACATATATTGGCTGTCAGACACGCCTTTTACCCTTTAATAATAATAATACTTTATTTTCTGAGGGTAACACAATCAGTGTTGATACACTGTTCTCCCTTGAGGCCCTCTATATTCTAAACTATTAAAATGTAATCATGAAATTTAAGAAAAACATAACATAATTAGAATAAAGAAAAGAACATATAACATAGGTAGCAAATAAAACTATCAATAGAAAAAATACTATCTTGAAGATCTGAAAAATTTCTGAGCAAGAAAAAAAAAAAAAAAAAGTAATTATATACAGTACCGCTAGCGAAAACGAACAAATGCCACACACTGTGTTGTCGCGAAAAGAACGCGAAATCTCGCCGGGGATTATGGGTATAGACTTGGCGTATGAGTTAAGTAGTCCCGTGGCGCTCCAGCCGACAGAACCCCGGATAGTGTATTCAGTCGCTGCTCACTGTCGTGTCAGCCTTCACGCCTATGCTTCAGACAGACGTGTCGGTGAGCGACCGCATGGAGGGCGACGGAACGTTAGGTTGTGTTTTATTGCTGAACGTTGTATTTCATATTCATTTATTGTTTGCTATTGTAAGAATGTTTTTAACATAAAATGAAAGATTAAATATCGACACATATTATGTTTATTTATACAATGGTCGTTCATTCGTTTTTAGTTTTGCGACATTTTGGATTTCACTCGGATATAATTTAGTGAAGGCCCTGTTATGTTAAATTCATGCTTAATTGAATGTCTGAGATCCCCCAACAATAGTTTCTTACATGAAAATTTGATCAGTTCGGTTCTGACATATTCATTTATCTCTAAAGCTCTTTCAACAACAACACATAAAAGTCAACCTCAAACTATCCCTGGGTTTTTTTCAAGGGTGCTGCTGTTTGACGATATTTTTCAGTTCAATCTTAATATTTGGTTTTCAAAACGTTACTTTTGACATCGTTGAGCTCAGATAAATAGAGGTTTGAGTAGGGTTTCCCGAATTACGGCACAAAGAAATCGTCGGTGGATTAAAGATATCAGATGGATTATATACCGGTTATATAATCCGATTAAAGTGAGTAAATTTTCTATAGTGTCAGACATGTCTAATAGATCGTTTTGTATGTTGGCTTCAGATATTTCTAGTATAAATAGGCTTGATTTTAAGAAATAGTCATTGACTACGGCAACCATGGAAGTTATAACAATCAAACGTATATCTGAATATCATCGTGCTAGGATAGATCGTCTTTCGGAGATGGGATTGTCACCTTTGACAATTCGAAAACGTATTCTAAACGAAGAGAAGATAAGTATCACTACCAGGGCCATAAAGCTGTATTTATTACGAAAAGAAAGAAACCAACGACGAAAACTGAAAACAAGAAAACTTCAGCCAATGCACCTGCAGTATATTGATGAACAGATTGAAGCTAATGACCAGGTAACCGCCCCAACTTTGATGAGACGTCTTCAAGATAATTTTGGTTTAGACGTTTCGGTCGCCACTGTAAAGAAAGCAAGAAAACAGCTAGGATGGACAGCTACAGCTACTAAATACTGCCAAATTGTTAGAGATGTCAACAAGGTGAAACGTCTTAAGTATGCCATTGAATGCATGAGGACCGACGAACGATTTGGCGACGTAATATTCACAGATGAATCCACCATAAAGATACAAGGGAACGTAAGTCTATCATTTAGACGACATGGACATTTACGCAAACTGAAAGGCGTCCCAAAACACCCGTTTCAGGTAAGGTTATAACGAATAAAACCGTATTTTATTATTTGGAAATCTAGGTATATCGTTCTGAACATACACTATTATGGGGGTTATATCTATGTTTTATTCATTTTCACAGGTCCATGTTTGGGGTGGCATTTCAATCCGGGGCACCACCGAAATTGCCATATTCACTGGTCGAATGGATAGCATCGGCTACCAGACTATTCTTGAAGAAAATTTGCTTGTGAGTACTTTTTTTCCAGGTTTTTGTTATATCGTTTAAAAAGATGTACTATAAATACAAATACTTTTACCTCTTATTTCTCCTCCTTTTTCAGCCGTTCATTCGGGATGCGTATCCAGATGGTCATCGCTTATACCAGGACAACGACCCCAAACACACCAGTCGGTCAACCAAGGCTTGGATGGAAGAGAATGGAGTGAAAACCATACCTGCACCCCCAGAATCACCTGATTTAAACCCAATAGAGATGATATGGGCCTCAATGAAGCACTACCTTAAAACTGTAGTTCGACCGACATGCAAAGAACAATTGGTGGTGGGAATCAGACATTATTGGGATAACTTAACCGCAGATATGTGCAAAAAATATATTTCGCATCTGAGGAAAGCTATCCCGAAAGTTATTGAATGTGACGGAGCCGCAACTGGTTATTAAGACACTAAGAAACAAGTTATAGCAGCATGGCATTTTATTGATATCAATTAAATACGACAAATAATATATATATATATTCATATGACATGCATAAATAAGAAATAAATCAAATGTTATGATGGGGCAACCAAGACGATTTCAACTTGACCCCCCAAAGATATCTGAGGGACGTGTTTATGCTGTCAATAATAACCTTCTCTATATTTTCAGTGTTAAAATGATGTTTTGTTAATTTCATGATTTGGTTATATTTCATGACATCTATTCCTGATTTTTTTTTGCCCGAGCCATTTAAATTTCGTCCAGTTGCATTTCTATTGTATAGTTCCTTAAGTCTGAATCCGGTGAATAATAAATTTTTAACAAAATGTGTAGCTCCATTGGATCTACGTTTTGTTTCTGTAATCTTGTTTTCGTCCCATAAATACTCTTCACAGTTGTTTGGTGTTTGCTTGTATAGATTTTCTAAATTACTCGGTGTGATTGCCATTTTGTCCAACTGACTTGGTAAAAGAAGCCAAAATTTATCTGCATCTGTATGATAGGTATCGGCGTCACGTGGTTCTACACTTGAGGGGCTGGCAATTTGTAGATTTGTTATCGGTGTGGTCTTTGCAACTGATTTATATCGTTGCACATTTTCTGTGAGGTTGATGATGGGGGTTGCGTGCTCCGTACATGACAAAGTTGTGAAATGTGGGGGTGTAGCAGTCAGGGTTGGTGTCGTGTCCAGTTCAGGTCTTGTTGCGAAACTAATTATACCGTCTGGGTGCGTCACAGGATATTGATTGGTCACCGGTGATGGTTGGTGGACTTCTGCAATGACTTGGATGATGGAGTTTGTCCTTGGAACTGGTTGGGGGATTTTCAGTGTGACAGGGAAAGGACTGGATAACGACGATGTGTGGGAGATATTTGATGGGACATGAGAAGGACTGGATGGCGGCGACGTCTGGGAGATATTTGATGGCACAGGGGAATGACTGGATGACGGCGACTTCTGGGAGATATCTGATGGTACAGGGAAAGGGCTGGATAACGACGATGTCTGGGAGATATCTCGTGTGATAGGGAAAGGACTGGATAACGGCGATGTCTGGGAGATATCTCGTGTGATAGGGAAAGGACTGGGTTTCGGCGATGTCTGGGGTACTCCGGTAATGCCCTGCACTCTACTGGCGGACAGTTTGGTCTTATGGTCTTTAGCAAGGCCAGTTAAGGGAACGGTGGTAATTTGGAGTGGTCTGGGCAGTTTGTTGATACCTGAACTGGGAGTCTTTGATACGGAAAGACTTTCACTTTCTCTGTTAACTAGGATATCCACCTTTCTGGCTATCGTTTTTAGAAAGTCTTCCATTTCTACCATTTTACCCCTTATCCACCTAAACTCTGTCTCATTATTCGGTGGGTCACTCAAAATTGTCTCTGTTTTCCTTTTGCCTTTTTCAGATAAGACCCAAGATTCAAAGGCTACGTCGTCTGTTTTAGCGCTGGTTGGAGGAAGCGATTTGATTGGTCTTGGTCTTCGAATGAACTCTATTTTCTGAAGAAAAAAGCATTGACCAACTAGTTATACACATGAAGATGTGAAAATAAACAAACTTCCTAAGTTTCAATTCTCACATTATGTAAAAGCATTATTATTATTTATAATACTCTAGTCCTATCTGTTTGTTATACAAAGCTCTGGTATTTGTTATTTTAGATAAACATCCAAAAATTGTGAGACTCACCTTATGTGGAACGTTTTTTCTTTTCAGGGAATTTGGCCCAGCAACCGGTCGCCCATTACTCTTCACAGTCTTTATGTGTTGAACGACGGAATTTGCTGAAATACCACAAAGGGAAATTGTTATTACCATAATAGGTTTGATACGTAAACAGGAAAGCTAACAATAAAAGCTAATCATCGGCATGTTATACGTTAAGGTATACATACAAGTGTCAGGCTGTGTAGTGTGTGTTTTTTTCATTTTCTTTCGTCTTTCTGATCTCATCAGTTCCCTCTCCTTTTCATACAAATCTGTGGGATCATCTGCAATGAGAAGGAATCTTGATAATAGAAAGTTGTTAGTATTCTAACGATTCGATAGAGCTGCCTTTGGTAATTTCTGGTCGTATAAGCAGTGACTATTCTTTTTAATTGTTTTTATATAAAGAAAAGGTTAACTAAAAATACCCACCGGAAAGACCTAGAATCGTGGCACGAAGGTGGCGATTCTCCCATGGCGCTAAAACCACTGATCCAACAATCAAAGGACGCTTGCTAATAAGGTCTTTGGTTTTAAGGTGAAGTGTTTTCTCATCACACATAAACTTGACAAAGGCATATTTAGAAACTGAAAATACAAATCAAAAAGATTAGTTTAAAAAAAAATCAAGTTCAGCGATTTCGTTTACTGGACATATTCACGTTAAAAATCAGCTAGTATTTGGGCGTGTGGTAACATGACAAGATCAGAAAAATGAAATCAAATACCTTTCAACTGGTTTCGTCGAGACATGATCGTTACTGGAAGTTTTGAAGAATGTTTCTATCCTCTTAAGATTAGGTAACGGATATGCAAAACATTGATGACCTTGGGCCCAAGACAATTCCCTTATGTCGGGGTGTAAAATTAAAAGCTTAACATATAAATTAATAAATAAATAGTGACAATGAAGACTGTTTAAGGAGCCAATGATAACTGGTGGAGTTTTATGAACGTTTTATACATATACTGGCGTGTGTGAGTTTTACATCTAGTCAGACGGTAAGCATGGAGGGGATGTTTACTGGCATGGAATTTGCACACTTTTAAAATAACTCATAACTTTGTTTTTTAGCAGACAGAATTAACTTTACTGCTGTCTTTGAATCTTCATATAATAAATAAAGTTAGACAAAGCAAATACTGGAAAATGACAAATAACCCCAGTGTGGTACAATTAAAAAAAAGATTCCCGTAAAAAATTTGTTTGTGTAATGTCTGAAAATAACAGCATTTCACTGTGATTTCAATAATCTAAAATCGAATACACATCCAAATAGACAAACATTGTTGTAGATTATGATATCGGCAAAGATCAGCATGACCGACATTTACGTCTGTAGGCTGCCCATGCAGTGAGGGGCTGGTGATCACCGATAATGAGTGAGCTTGCCCTACAGGCGATCCCTATGAGATAAAAATGATACGCCGGTAGGCGGTAAACCACAATCAATTCAACAGCAAACAAGATAAAGAAAATCGGCAGGTTGATTGAATAATACATTGGGGGGAAATCTACCTTACGTAGAACAGCATTTGTATAATGAAAAAATGATTTGACGTAGTCTTCAGCTAGCGCCGACGGACACGGGGCAGTGGATTCAGACCATTCGTGATAGAAGTAGATAGAAACACAAACAACACACACATCATAAAAATAGTTTATTAACATATTTACATAATGTAGCAAACGAATAAAAAGAAATCCACACACACACAACCCAATTTATCGTTTGTTGAACGCACTCGTCGTAGAACTATTTTGAGTCGCGCAATACCTTATCCGTACTGGCGCTGTGATCAGTCTAGTGTATATGTCAAGATCACGGTGTCAAAAGCGTGATTTCGCTTACGTTTTCGCGAAAACACAGCATGTGGCCCTTGCCTGTTTTCGATAGCGGTACTGTACATATAGATCACAATAAACGGAGAAAGTATAAAAGCACATAAGGATGATGATATACTATTTAAATATGAAGAAAAAGCACATTATGATGGTATAATAATATATACAAAGTTACAAGTGTATAGGAATCTATAAAGTTAAAAATACATATTTGTTTATTTCTTTTTTGAATGATTTCAGGTCTTTACAATTTCTTATATTTTCTGGTAGTTTATTCCAGAGAACTGGGGCGGAGTAACTTAAGCTGTTTTTAAAATATTCTGTTCTAGTTGCTGGGACATACAGATTGTTTTTTAGACAGGATCTTACATTTAATTTGGTAACATCAGAGGATTTTGTGAGAAAATTGGAAATAGGATCATTTGAGCAGTGAAGGGATTTATAAATATAAACAAGAGTTACTTTCTGTAGAAATATTTGCTGGTAGATGGAAGTCATGAGTGGGAAGTGGGAAGCAGGGTACGGCACATTGCCCTTTATGTCCACAGTAGGAAGTGGGTTAATTTTTTGGTTTATATTAATCGACATTCATACTAGCGCTGTGATATTCGACGGTTTACCCGCCGATAGATGGCCGACTTCCCCCAACCTGGCCAGGGTAGCCCAAGCGGACTGTTAATTTCTGTTAATCAGATTTAATCACCACTGAAGCCCTTCGACAGCATGTCCTTTTTGTCGGCCAGTTCTGACATGGGTGTCCTGTGTTTGTTAGTAGTCTACCTTACACTTGTGGACGGATAATCCATGCGGCCGCATTTTCGACAACATATTAACACCATCCGGTGACCAGTTTCCGTTAGGAGAACAATCGTATTAGTCTCTGATTATCCTATTCGATATATTAATTAAAATTAAATACACCCGTATTGCAAATATTTGAAGACCAATTTCGAAACGATAAAAGACAAAATACAAACCATTTTCTCCCCCAATGCTAATATTGAAAAACACTTTGATTGGATTGTTGTCGTCTGTCTCCATGCTGGCGGCTTGGGTAACGTCTAAAGACAGGAACAGTGCAATGGTCGAAGAGTTCCGTTAGAATAAGTTAAATTTGTATAAATACGTACCGTATTTATGTACTTTTACTAAAAGTTTTAGAAGATGTAAATATTCTCTATTAATGGCTATAGTATAGACCTACTAATCAATTCCCGATATTGACTGTAGACCAAGATATAATTTGAAAATCATTTAGGCTACTTAGTTTCTACGATATAGGCATATAGATTCGTATTTCTATAATGTAATTAATCAGGATATTCCTTATTGGCATTGTTACAGGTCCGACGATAGTTGGAGATCTTCAAACTCTGTGGCCAAAATATATTGATGATGGGTGACCAACACCCATCATCAATATATTTTGGCAACAGAGTTTGGAGATCTCCAACTAGTCCGAGGATAGCCAATGTATAGCGAGGGCCGAAGGTCGAGGTCTAATACGGCTGTCAGTAGCCGAGAAATTCGGCTCGACTGATAATCCGGGCTAGGCTGTCAGTATTCTACCTGAACGTCAAAGTAAGTAAACCAGGATAGAGACACACGAGTGCGGCTAGGCTGCCAGGGGACCTGTGACGATGCCAATAGGGAATAACCTGATTAATGAAAATTATATTAATTGGTTATCAATGTTATTTTTCATAACATATTTATATTTTTTGTAAAAAAAAAAGTTTTTATAGACATATTCGCAAGGAAAGTTGACTATTATTCTTTTGTTGTTCATTATTTTTTACATCTACACGTAGTCCTAGCTGATGATTGTAGGCCAACTCTTTTAGTAATGATAACGACATCAAGTGAGCTAGGTGTAAATTAGCGTACAAAGAATGGTCCCCCTTTTGAACATAAAACATAGGAACATATTTCTTTATTTTTACAGATTATTATTAATGTAATGACATAGACGGAATATTTGTTTTTCTTAAACTGTACATTGACTTGTCTTTCTTTTCTTTCGGTGATTTCAAGAAAAATGGCGTTGAGATTTTGAAGTGATAGCAATGGAACGGTTGCCATGTTAGATCTCGTATTAGCCTAGTTTGTCCGTATTAGCCTTGTTTGTTCGTATTAGCCTAGTTTGTTCGCGACCTATGTGGGATGGTTGCCAGTTACCAGCGGAAGGTCGTGGGTTTCCTCCGGGCACAGAGCCCGGTTTCCTCCCACAATAAAATTGGCAACGCCGCCATATAAGTGAAATAATCTTGAGCGCGGCATAAAATACCAAACAATCAATCAACCCAGTTTGTTCGTATTGGCCCAGGTAAGCCTAGTATGCGTGTGACCGTTTAACATTGAAGCCAATTAATAAAACATTATCTTTTGTAAAGGAAAAAGTTACGGTTCTTTCGTCATTTTGGCTTTCAAAATTGACGTAAGCTGTCAAAATTCGAACATTTTCCTTATATCTGAATAAGATTGCTAGCTAATTACTAAGTATAATTCGTAATAATTCTGTAATATACTGTTAATCATTTCGATCTATCAACACGCGATGTCAAAATCGGCCAACACGGCCCATTCTTATCCTCTGGAACCCATACGGAGGCCCACGGATTAGTCGCCTTGGGAAAGATGTCGGTCTATTCTTACCCCCCTCGTGTTGAGATAAATGCTATTAGATGGATCAGTAAAACGTATACATATATTTGTTTTGGAACCTTGCGGAAGTATGTTTTAAATAAGAAAAAAGAGTAGTCTGTCTGAATAGGTATATTTAATCATGTATGTCGACTATAAATAGCCCGTTTTGAAAGATGCTGTAAATAGCCGCTGTTTATTACAGAGCCAAAAATAATTTAATAAGCCCAAAATACTTTACTGTATGGGACTGAGTATATCCCAGAGAATGGTTTAACAGTAGCTAAGTTACTTGTATGCTTGGCAAATTGGATTCCACGCCCTCGGTTACCGCTCAAAGGTAGGTATGGACATTAAGTGTCAATACAAACACTTCTATTTTTGTTACATAAAGAAGTTAAATGTACATCTCAACGTTTGAAGGTAAGTGAAATATTATATACATCTCAACGTTTTAAGGTGAGTTAGATTATTTTGTTCTACACATAAGGTACAGAATAGGTCTACAGGCCCTGGAATTTGTGTGTTGATTGACAATTGTGGGTTGAATAAAATGTACATTTTTAAATTCGAGATATAAATATTGAACCCTTTATGGCTATAGGCTAGGCTATATTTACTATAGTCCTTTCTGACCTAGAAAGCACACAACGGAACATAGGCCTATATATATTCACGGGTGATTGTGTTTTGGTTTATTCAGACTGTAAAGCCGGACAGTGGTGACCTTATGGGACATGTTCTGGGTCATGCGCGTATCTCCACAGGTAAGTCTTAGTCGCTATGTTCCAAGGGGAAGTGTCCAAAATTTTCTGACTAGGTTTTCACTCGAACGACCAATGTGGGATGGTTGCCAGTTACCACCGGAAGGTCGTGGGTTTCCTCCGGGCATAGAACCCGGTTTCCTACCACAATAAAACTGGTAACGCCGCCATATAAGTGAATTAATCTTGAGCGCGGCGTAAAACACCAAACAACCAACCAAGGGGAAGTTGGTATTTTGTTGCCGATGGACAGATCTCTAGGGTTTTTTATTCTCTAGTGTTGGTAACCTGGTCATTTTTATTTTTCAATTTTAAACAAGTCATTTCAAAACCTCTTCCAGCCAGGAAACATTTTGAATTGGATTATCATATTTTCACTTTTTTCTACATTCTCTTAATACCCCTACATATCATTAAATCAAAATGTTCAGCGCTGGGGTCGCTGTAAGACGCCAGTAAGAGCTGAAAAATAAATAATGATTACATTAGTCAAGAAGATTTTACTGTGCCCGTGTGTTTTAGATTCCCTAAAAGTAAAGTATCAAAGAAAGAACCGGATAGACAAGTTAAAGTGGCATGGGCTGCCAAAGTTGGAACTTTTTTCATAAATTCTGATTGTCACGACAGTAACAGAAGTCATCGAAAAACTGAATGATTGACTTTGGAATGAGGATAATCTATACTGTCTGTATCATATACGGGCCCAAATGTTGCCCGAAAAGTAACAAAATCACCGGGAAGAACGTTCATTCATTTTAAGCTCAAATTAGTTCAAAACAATACTTTCATTTGTGAGACTATAATAGGCCTACTTCTAAAAACTTCCAAAGTTCATGTCTTGAGAAAAATAGCCGATAATTTCTGCAATCTGTTTTAACCGAAAAATATCAATATTCTACTAGCCCTTGCCACTTTAAGGACATTTAAATTGTTTAACATTACAATCTATGTTCTTCTGTGATGGTTTAGATGAGTCAATCAGTTCCAATGGTGAAGACAACAGTGATTGGTCCCCACTGAGGAAAGCTGTCGTTAAAGGAGATGTCAAATGTGTACGCAAACTTCTTAATGATCCCCGTACTGATGTCAACTTAATTGAAACAGATGAACATGGGTAAGTATAAAATTAATTCCTCTGCATACAGTGGGGCTGTGTGATCAGTACTTTCGGACATAGCGAATGTTCGGAACTTAATCAGTCATCAACTATGTAAATGGTTTGTAATAATTCTTCTCAAGATGCGAATGCCAAAAAAGCAAAACAAAAAGGTTTTACACATTCCTGTATATCAGGAGTTTATTTCGGAATAAAATATGTTTAATAAAAATAAAACTCATTTGATGGTTCTCAGATTCTGGCTGTATTTTACTATGGTTTTCGAAGGCACGTTTTCGGTTTCAGCTCAGATTTTTTTGCGTGGGGGGGGGGGGGGGGGGGCTTAATCATCACCAGGTCATGGATACTTAGATATACCAATTAGCCAATTGACAATCTAAAATGAAACCCTAGTATACCAGCATATTTGGGTTCTTGGCATTTGGAAACTTTATGCATTTTATTGTTCGCGCCCTATTATGTTGATTTACTACAAGCACTTATTGCCACCGTTTTCAAAAACACTGGATGTAATAGCCAGATGATTTTGGTTGCGTTATCTACTTACACAGACACGTATACCAAGTGTATAGCTCCTGGGGAGGACCAATCTAAAATCCCTATAAATACAAATGCATCATTTACTGTACTGTAACCGACATGTAAACGTTGCAATAATGTTTTATTTATTGTTTTACTGGTAAAATGTCTTGGTATCTAGTTATAGTTTTTTTTCGCAAAAAGATAATTGCTATCCAAAAAAGGGAACTTAAATCATAACACCCTTCTGGTTGCGCCACCCCTATGATAACTAATTCACCAAAAATGAATTCCTTACCTGCCTCCTAGCTTAATAATCTGTTATTCATTATGTCGCCAGGGCGACGACTAGCAATTATCAGAATGGAGATAACGAGTCGGTTTTAACTTGTTGAACTACTGTATAACTAGTTTGAAGCTTATGGTGAATTAAAACTCTATATAATGTATTAAATTCAAACTATTCTAACTTTAATAAAAAACGTAAACAATATTCAAAAGAACATGTCGCAGTTGTACCTTTTTATAGTTTATCGAAATGTCTCTAAGTGGACTGTGTTGTTTTTACAGCGATTCGCCGTGTTCGAATTTGTATATAGCTGTCAAGTTACAACATACAGAAATAGCCAGGGAGCTGCTCCAGGCTGGGGCAGATGTTAATAACGGGTAAGTCAACGATGTATGTTCTCTTCAAATGGGTATGACCGCTTCATATGAACTTGGTCAAACAGGTCAGAGATCTGCATCGCAAGCCTCAAGGGTTCGATTCTATTGTAACAGACTGGATTCTTCCTCTGTCAACATTACTAACTTCACAATTGGTTGACGTTTTACTTTGCACTAACTTCGCCAGTTCAAAGCCAATAAGAGAGGTTCGTACGTGGTTACAATATAACAAACAGCATCCTTGTCTTTGGTTTAAATGTGTACTTTAAAGTTTTCGGTGGTTGTAGGCTTTCTCCACTTTTCTGCGCATGTCAGCAAGATGATTTGGAAACAGTCCATCTCCTGTTAAGCTATCAACCCATTCTTACCAATAGTGGTGATTTATTTCACATGGTGTGCTCCAAGGGTAACCTTGAGATTGCAAGGACATTGATCGAAGCGGGTAAGTAAGTGACTCACTTGTAACCGAACTATACTTGGCGAAGCCCGGTAAATCCTCGCTGGGGTGCGGGACCGAAACATTTCTACCGCCGTATGTGGAAGAGTTGCCAGGTGCTCTCCAAGGCCGTTAACAAAAGCTTCTAATAATTATAAAGAAAACAAAACAGACGGACAATTTCATAAACAAAATAAAGATGAACGTTTTAGAAACAATATCCTTCTTATTTAGAGAAAACTATTGATTATTTTTAACAGGTCAACAGGTAAATCTAAGACGTCGAGTAAAAGTAAAAACATGCTTAGGTATAGGAATAAACCTATTTCACTTTGTGAAGCAAAAATATCATTGCTGAAAATATCAAATTTCTTCTGGACAGATCGTTATCGGAACAATCATATCATCAAACAGAATTAACAAATAGCAATAAAGTAACACGTCGGAGAAACTCAGAATTCTCTACGACAAAGAGCAGCCAACCATTTATCTAGTATAAGACTTAAACATGATGTACCCGTGGCACAACATTTCAATACTCAAGGTCATTCGGTCAAGGACCATTTTGAAATCATGCCTATTGAGAAAATCCCATTTCTCACTTCCGCTGCAGATACGAAGCCCAAACGTTTGGAAAGGGAAAGTTTTTGGATTCAAACATTACAAACTATTTATCCTTTGGGTTTGAACTTGGACCCCGGAAGATGTCGTGAAAAAACTATAATACCATTTGTGTTTCAGTATAACAAAGCTAGCATCGCTACGGCCAAGATTATAGTAGAAGAATACAAACTACTTCAAAGTAAACTTGCTCGACCTCTGACCCAAAGGCCAGTCATTGCTTATAAAAAGAACAAGAGTTTGAAAGACATACTGGTCAGGGCTAAACTCCCCTGTCTGCCTTCTACCTAGGTTTTCTGGGAAAGGGTATGGGGGGGGGGGCATAATATATAGTCTGACGATATTCTTACTATAGCTTAAGATGCGTTAGCATTGTCAATGTAATACAAAGTGTTCCAGAAAATTCTACTGACTAAGGCCAAGCTCCTGTCAGTCGTCAACCTAATGAAATATCATAGGTTTACTTTATTACAACAATTTATGGTGGGGTATAAAGGTCTAAATGATATACCTCTTTTTAACACAATTAGAAACTTGTCTCCGTGGTTATTTTAGACAAGAAGATTTTCCCTGTGCCCGTGTGTTTTAGTGTCCATAAATAAAGTAACAAATCCTTATCCCTTTCCAAGTAATCGATCAGCATCAGGACGTCTTCATTTCTACTGGTCGGAAACATTAAATAACAATAGTTCTTGATACAAAAATATCAGAATTATTCAAAACATATTTGGTAAACGTATGGATGTTTTTAAAATGAAGTTTAATGTGTTTAAGCGAAAGTATTCACTTTAAATAAAGACGTCAATATCAAGTGTGAAACCGTACTATAAGAATAAACTCTCACAGCTTCTTATTTATGATCGGAAATATTGAAAACAAAATACAATATCACTTTTGCTTGCAACTCGTTAGAGTAATTGCGACGTTTTCTAAATTCTATCCTCTATAATGTTAAAAGGAATCAAAAGGAATATCAGTCATACCATTCACTCTCGATACTTTATATCAAATTCTATTAAATGTACGCTGTACATGTTTAAATTTGTTCCACAGCCATACCATTCACTCTTCACACTTATCTAATCTTAAAGTGGCATGAGCTGCCAAAATTCACACTTTTTTCACAATTCCTGATCGTCACGACAGTAGGAGGCTTTGCATGCCATCGAAAAACTAAATGATTGGCGTTGGAATGAGGAAAATCCATTAAGTATGTGGCCTGTACAAACCGAGAACGTGTTCGCAAAGTAAACAAAATTTAAATAACGTGTACGACCATTCATTCTAAACCAAAGTTAGTTCAAAACAATACTTTATCGTACATTTTCGAGACAAGAGGCTTCTGAATTAAACGTCTTGAGAAAAATAGCCAATCATTTCAACATTCTGTTTTAACATCAAAATATCAACATTTTGGCAGCTCATGCCACTTTAATAAATGTACGCTGTATACGTTTAAATTTATTCACAGTCAAACCATTCACTCTAATCCTATTAAATGTACACTGTATACTTTTGAATTTATTTCACAGGAGTTCAGCCAGATAGATGTGAAGGACGAACTCCCTTACACGTGGCTGTTCAACAGGCGCATCATCATATAGTAAAGTTTCTGTGTGACGAAAAAGTCGTACCATTGGAGGACCGTGACAAGTTTGGCCGAACACCTCTTATGATAGCTTGTATTGGCAAGGACTTAGAAATAGTGAATATACTTTTGAATGCTGGCGCGAATGTCAACTCTACTGACAAACATGGTCGCTGCCCTTTGCACTTTTGTGTTGGATTTCATACACATTCTCAGATGGCGAAGATCTCCCTTCTGTTAGAGCGAGGTGCAAATTGGAATATTACTGACAGTTTTAACTTGACTCCGCCAAACTATAGTCTGCTAAAGAAAGGACACCAAGAGGCTTTGAGAATCTTCTATTGTCATGGAGCAGATATTTTGCCTTCCTTAGTAAGCCCAAATTTAGTGGAAGGTTGGCAAGACCTGGACAATTTAAAACTATTAGTTTTGTTGTCCATTGAATACCGACCATTTGTCCACAGGGTACTTAGAGACTTTTCCATTGAAATCTCAGAAGACTTGCGACTTTCTTTGAACCAAATCTCGAGAAATCCATCCACACTTCAAGATTACTGTCGTCTCACAATAAGAACAGTTTTGCAATCAAAAACTTGTAAATCTATAAAACCATTAGTGAATCGTCTACCTCTGCCATCACTGTGCAAACAGTTTCTTGTTACCGACAATATCCCAGAGAACTGGTCTCAACATTTGACGTGGACCTAACCGTATCTGTAATAGTAAAATAGAAATATAAAAATAAATGACTATACAAATCTGAAGTGAATTTTGTTATTCCATGTTACATTTCTATACATTTTCATCAATGCGAGATTTTGTTTTTGATAACATAACATCGTTTGTTTTCAGAGACGCGAGAAATCCTTCATAAATTCGTGTTTTTTAAAACAGATTTTGAGATCGCACACATACAATTTTGGAAGTTTTGGCAGTAAAAGTTTATCAACAGTAAATTGACAATCGTTCCAGATTATAGGTTTCATTATTACATATGTAATACTTCTACATTAAAATATCGGCATCTTTGTCAGGTCATTCTGCATTCTAAAATAGAGTACAAAACTGTATACATCAATGATTGTTGATATTCTGACTCTAAAAGACTTACTCTCCACTATGCTGTTTGAAATCTTGTTTTAGAATAGTTTTTCCCCAATTTCAGAACTCGCATTTTATGATATTTGAACCTTTTTATAAGGAAAAAAAGTCAAAATAGATTAACCTAGCTTTCGGTACGAGTATGCAGTTAATTTTTGTGATTTGACATTTTTTTAACATTTTTAAATTTAGTATTATTAATATATTTAACGGAGAATGAACTTAGACCATATACATGTTGATTTCGACAGCCTCTTTATTTCTCCCCCCCCCCCACTACATTTATGTGATTCTTTGTCCATAGCTTCATTTATATTGAATGTCTAATCTTAACTTTTCCCAATTATCTAGAATATAGAAATGTTAAAATACAGAGAGGGTCTCTGTTCACGATGGTATTACTTTATTTCTGCAATAAAATAAGTTTAATTCAATTCAAACATATGGTACTTTCGATTTCTCAACGGTTTGTCATGGACAATGGGATTTTCCTTTCATTTTATACAAGAAATTACATTCACAACAGATCATGCACACACAGCGGTAGGACCTATCTTTGACAAATTAGCATTATAGATATTTGGTAAAAGTAAAACTGTTATCTGTAGCCAAAATCCTCTAACATGGCGAGTCGTGTAAATGATTATTCCATAAAGTTGAGCTTGAACATAACACCGCCTGTTCTGTTAGTGTGGATGATGCCCACTTAGATGAGTATTTCCAGCCTTACAAAGACGTTCACAGAGAGTATACTCAATCTAAAATAGGGATTGATCCTACTGCCATTGGTTGAGATGTCAACTCTAAAGCCAATAATTGCCATATTGCTTGGACAGAAAAGGGGCGCCACTGCTGCATACGTCCTTAAACAGAGCATAGAACTAAAATACGTTCTATGAACAGAGCTACTTTCGGCAAATTGTAAACAACGGCATGTGACACTGACCGTTTCACCATGAAACGGGCTCGGTTGTGTAGAGAGATATCCGATATAATTCTGATAGGTAACATTTATATTTTTGATTTTTAACAAGTATTTCTGACTTAAGGTCTAGCGATACAGGTTATTATTGTAGGGTTACATGTTTGGGAGCCGTTTAGAACCGAGAAATAAATATCATACACATTATAAATTCTCAGTAGGTTTCATACAGTTCACTATGCGCGAAAATGAAGGGCGACGGCTCTCGAGCCATGTCTCGTGTTGAAGATGTCGTAGAATGGCACGAGATCTCGATTGAGAGTATACTTTGACGAATGTTGAGAATGAGTTACAACGAGCATGTAATAATGACTCTCCAATAGTTAATAACAGATACTCAGACCTTTTGTTACCCGTATTCAACCAACTCTAAAAGAAAGTCAATTTTAAAAAGTTTTTAAAAGACAATTGTTGAGCGTTGTGATTAGATTTTTCGATTCGGAGTTAAAAAAGAGACACATGCATAAAGAATATTGAGACGGAAAGGTCGTAAAAATTAGAATCTTGTCTCAAAATAAACATGGCCATACACCAACATGCGAAGCAATCGTGATGGCGAGCCTATCTTTGTGTTCCCAAGTACTGACAAGTCTGGTCTTGCTATGCATAGATAGTCGCGTCATCACAATTGGCATGCGAAGATTAACTTCTCTGTTTAGATCGTGATGCACGTGGAAGAGTTGTCAGATATTCGCCGAAAATCTGGGATTTCCTCCAGGCAAAGAGCCCAGTTTCGTCCCCTAAATCTGGCAACGCCTCCATACCGATCCAGTTCTCTTAGCATCTGGTGTTTCAAGACCACTTTAAATAAGATCATGGAAAAACACTGGTAAACTCTTTGTCCAAATAAGATTTCGCAGATCACACAAATGACTGTAATATTGATAAAAGTTCACAGTCTAGTCATTAACATGACTATATTTTCTTTCCATTGTTTGTTTAATTTGTGCCTGTGAATATCTTATTCTATTTTTTAATACAAATCAAAATTTGTCATTAGATCGGTTGGTCTTTTGTTACTTCTTTGGTTATTTTTTATTTTTTGCGGTTGAAAAACTAAAAATAAGTATAATCCACCATAATAAGTATTATCCAACATTGAAGTTACGCGGTTTCGGATCGACCGATCAGTGATCGGGCTTCGTTTTACGTATGCTTTTACCCCAAAATTTACAACTTTTAAACATAATTGCATGGAGAGATATAATGTACCCCATGTTTAGTTTTATTGGTTTTACTTAAAGTAAGCCAGTGTTAGGGTAGCTGCTCAAGCCTATGGGTTATTGAAGAGCACTGATTAATTTCAGAAGAAAACTTTTTTGTTGGAGTTAGACCTCACAGTAGGCTTAACATACATAACTAAACCGGTCTCCAAAACCCAACCATAGCATAAACCATTGGCAGATTATACTGTATCATTATAATATTGGGTTTACATCTTCTAATTTGAACAGAATTTGCGTATTTACAATTTAATGCTTTCGTTTTAGAAATACTTACAAAGTTCAGTCAAGAGAGGCTACTATGCCAGAAAATCGATCTCTTCAACCACAACTCCCTTATCTCCCTTGCATTGCTATTCTTCCCTCAGATAATCTAACATTATGTGCTTGGCCAGCAGTCGATACTTGTGACGTGGGGATATTTTTTTTGCTAAAGCATAATCTAAAAATTGTCGTTTTTCCAAAAGAAGTCATATTTGGAACTATTCCAAATCTATGAATCTACGTGAATGTAGTGTTTTTAAGCAACCACACCAAAATTGAATTTGCCCTATTCTTAAAATGTCCCCATTAATCTAATTGAGTATTGGTCCACATGCTCAATGGAATATATTATTATTTCAACTTAATTCGTTTAGTTTTTTAAAGATCTTTAAACCCTGGCTGTATTTAGAAAAGAAACCAACCTAGGACAACACATGCCCATTTGCCATATAAAATCATTAATTTGTTTCCTCATTACCATGTTAAAAGTTTTAGTTTTTAGTGTAGCCTATCTCTCTACACAACCGAACCAACTATCAGTGTCACATGTCGTTGTTTACAACTTTAAGGACGTCGACAGCAGTGCTCAAGCAACGTGTCACTCATTGGCTTTAGAGGTAATATCTCAACGAATGGCAGAAGGATCAATCCCTATTTTAGATTGAATTGAATTCGTTTATATCCAGTAGATATTTTATTTCTGCAGGATGCTAATATTTTATTTCAATTTTATCTAAATAATACTTGATAACGTCGAATAGAATTAAATAAAGTCGCAAATGAGATCTTATTAATCTGTCCCCTTTTCGATTCACAGGAAATGTCAAACGTTGGGAGTTTCATTCTTCAAAATCTTAATGCGTAACAAATCGCCTTATTAGTGAGCATCCTATATTTATTTTCAGTACACGTGTTTCTCGTATCGTATGTGTTTGACATTCAGGGTTTGGTCACGGTGACATTCATCTTCTTAATCTCGACTCAAAAATACCTTCTAAATACATGGGTTGTGGGTTTATTGAAACCCTTGGGTATTGTCTATAAACACTTTACCAGGTCAATAAACCTTCCAGAAAGAGGGTCAAGAGGATAAAGCTCATTTCAAGGAAGTAATCCTAATCAGCTTACATGGTTAAAGGGTACACCTCATAACCTCGACTATTGCCGTGTTTACTATCCCATCAACATGATTGACTTATATACATGTCTGATCCTTTTAGAACCTTCTTCTCTAGAATTACAAATATTGATATGAGTTTCCTGCATTTTGGTAACGGGAAATATTATCTTGGTAACTGCTCATTTTTTTGGATTATTCTATATATTGGTTTAACTTGGAGTGGCCTCTCTAAAACAGAAACACAAACAATATGGGTTCAAGTTATTATTTATAGAACAATTATACTGAATACTGAATAAGTCTCAAATATTTTACATTGTACCGAAGTGTCGCCAAAATACACTAAATATAATCGATTTCACAGGCGCTATACGATACATTTTGAGGATGTGCAGATCAAGATGGATTAAACCTTGCGATAGGTTACCATCTAGTCTTAGTTGTCGATTACAACAAAAAAAAGATTTAGTCTCTGGAATTGAAATTTGTGCTTATACACTAAATGGCGCCCACGCAGATGTTAGGAAAAGGGCATACAATCTAATTAACCTGTGGTAGCAACATGGTTGCTAATATGGTACGTCATTATTGGACACCCCCACTCATCCAGCCCCCACCTCCCACACACAATCCCAACCTAACTTAAGGATAAGACGTTTACAAGTAGCGGTTTAGTCAAAGATCCACATGCACAAGACAGAAGCCAATTGGCAGCTCCAACGATTTCGTCTTTTTGTTGTAGACATGAGATGTTGCCCATGTATCATAAACTAGAAATTAAAACTGAGCATTTGTCCGAAAGGGGTCATAATTCAGTTGGCAGATCGATATACAATTATACAATACACAATTAGAAACTTAACATTAAACAAACTCTTTCTGGATTTACAACTTCTGTTATATTTAGTCTATTCGGACATTATTTTCCAGCACATGATCAACATAGAAGGAACAGAGAATATATATATATACAGGTGAAGGGGTATGTAAATATGCATTAACTTAAGCAGTGTACTTAATATGGAAACTTTTTTAGATTATGAAAACTTGATTAAATTATGAAAACATCACTATGTGGAGGGACAACAGCTTAGTAAACAGATGAATAATAAAGGACAGAAAATTACATAACGTTTGAAAACAGAAACAGAATAATTACAGGAAAACATAAAGTTTTAAGTAGGATTACCAGATATAGTGAGAAAAACAAAACACACAGACAAAGTGATAAAGTATTGGATATGATTAAATAATTAACAAACGCACAGTTGGATGAAACAGCTGGTGTCTAAAGAATTAAATCATTGTAAGCATAAGAAATAAAGAAACCTTGATCTATGTTCATTTGTGGATTGTGTCTTCTAATTTGAACAGCTTCAGTCAATTTACGTGAGAATTCAGCCCTCCAAACATCCCCTTTTACCCCACTGTGTTGGTTAAGAAAGGTCGATGACACTTTCGGTACCCTCAAGGCAGATCAGAACTATAACTATCTTCTTCCACTTGAACAGCCGTCATCCTAGAATAAAATTCACCACTGAGATAGAAAGCATGAATGCTATCCCATTTCCCGATGTCCTTTGTTAACAGAAAAGACCAAAAACTTCAAACCAGTGTATATAGAAAAGCCACCCACACGGTCACACCAATCAGTAGGCCTACATTCATTTCATATCTAATCACCCTATGGAAGTTAAGAAAGGTGTTGTCTCTACCCTAACCAGACGTGCAGTTAAAATTTATTCAACAAAACAAGCTTTATTCAAGGAATTAAACCACATCAAGGATGTATTTGTCAGCCAAAACGGTTATCCCGAACAGCTCGTCGACAAGATCATCAAACCCCTCTCCCCAAAAGGCAAGACCAAACATGACATGCCCATTAGAATAACCCTGCCATATGTTGGAAAACTGAGCTACCATTTCAAACGACTCCTCACGGCCATAAGACTGTGTCTTCTCCACTGGAAAAAACACTGAAAACCCACCTTCACGCTACGCGCGGGTAAACACCCAGGATCACAAAAACTGCAACCCAAAGACTGTGTTTACCTAATCAACTGTTCCTGTAACAAGAAGTATATTGGTGAGACATGCCGGCCGCTTCCCAAACGCCTTACGGGTAGTTCACAATTGAGATACGGCGGGTTTACGGCTCTTGCGGTCATGAATTTTGTCCTTCCGTACGATGGACCGCAGCCTTCCTTGCGGGCAACCGCACCTTACCGCACGGAATTTTTGTGCCGCAAGAGCCGCAGAAAAGTTTGGTGTGCACATGGAATCCAATTTTTGATTCTGTGCGAATTATTTTATTACCTCTGATCCGTGCGGGCGCTAGTACGTTCACCGTAAACCGTTGTATCTTGACGCGAGGTTGTTGCACGATTTTTGTTTGTGTCGTAAGATGCTCCGTACGGTGAAATTTCTTGTTCCGCCAACCTTGCGCCAGTCGTAAACCGTTGAACGATTCGCCGTCTCGGTCTTGCACCGCCTTGCGTTCACCGTGCGAAAAATACCCTCAGGTGTGCTACAGATATATATTTTGGGGTGCTTCATTTTATCTCACAACCGTTGAACCTTTTACAATGGATGCTGATCTATCTGTGCCACCTCGTCGATTGCTGCGGTTGCTGTTTTTAGGATCTCTGCGTCTTTTTATACTGCAATCACGTCTGCGGAGCCCAAAATCGCCGCACGATTGGACAAAACGCCGTAAGGCGCCCGCTCATTGGTGCGCGGCGAAAAACAATGACGCACGATGCATCTTGCGGCACGCCGCACGTTCCAACCAATCATGTAGCACCTCCGCGCAACTGTCTCACTAGACGTGCGTTGCTTGCGCCACTCCGCGCGGTTCGCCGCAAGAGATTCGTGGATTAAAACATGCGGGAACCTTGCCACGCCCTTACGATGCCCCGGCCAATCGTAAAATGTATTATTTTCTTGCGGTAATTTTTCCGATGCTACTGCGGCCGTAAAAATTTTATCTCCAATTGTGAAAGCCCCTTTAAAGAACACAAAACCTCAACTGATCAAAAGGACTCTAAATCTGCTATTTCCGACCACATTCAAGCTAACCCCAACCATTCAATTCAATGGGAAAATGTAAAAACTCTTAACGTAAACATTTCTCAGATAACCTCTCGTAAATTAACTGAAGCTGTTCAAATTAGAAGACACAATCCACAAATGAACATAGATCAAGGTTTCTTTATTCCTTACGCCTACAATGATTTAATTCTTTAGACACCAACTGTTTCATACAACTGTGCATTTGTTAATTATTTAATCATATCCAATACTTTATCACTTTGTCTGTGTGTTTTGTTTTTCTCACTATATCTGGTAATCCTACTTAAAACTTTATGTTTTCCTGTAATTATTCTGTTTCTGTTTTCAAACGTTATGTAATTTTCTGTCCTTTATTATTCATCTGTTTACTAAGCTGTTACCACTCTACATAGTGATGTTTTCATAATTTAATGAAGTTTTCATAAACCTTAAAAGTTTTCATATTCAGGGCCCAGCGGAAGGTCGTGGGTTTCCTCCGGGCATAGAGCCCGGTTTCCTCCCACAATAAAACTGGCAAAACCGCCATATAAGTGAAATAATCTTGAGTGCGGCGTAAAACACCAAACAATCAATCAATCATATTCAGGGCACTGCTTAACTTAATGTTTATTTACATATCCCTTCACCTGTATATATATTCTCTGTTCCTTCTATATTGATCATATGCTTGAAAACGATGTCCGAATAAACATTGAAACGTTACGCCTAAATATAACAGAAGTTGTAAATCCAGAAAGAGTTTGTTTAATGTTATACCTTCAACTTCTATATGCCCCTCAAACAAATTTGAAACTTCTCCTCATGGTTAATTTAGAGAAGAAGATTTTCCCTGTGTCCGGGTGTTTTAGTGTTTATAAATATATAAACATATACACTTCATGCTGTTAATGGCCTGCATGCCTCATGATAACTCCTAATAAACATATACACTTCATGCTGTTAATGACCTGCATGCCTCATGATAACACCTAATAAACATATACACTTCACGTGTTAATGACATGCATGCCTCATGATAACTCCTAATAAACATATACACTTCATGTTGTTAATGACCTGCATGCCTCATGATAACACCTAATAAACATATACACTTCATGCTGTTAATGACCTGCATGCCTCATGATAACTCCTAATAAACATATACACTTCATGCTGTTAATGTCATGCATGCCTCATGATAACACCTAATAAACATATACACTTCATGCTGTTAATGTCATGCATGCCTCATGATAACACCTAATAAACATATACACTTCATGCTGTTAATGTCATGCATGCCTCATGATAACACCTAATAAACATATACACTTCATGCTGTTAATGACATGCATGCCTCATGATAACACCTAATAAACATATACACTTCATGCTGTTAATGTCATGCATGCCTCATGATAACACCTAATAAACATATACACTTCATGCTGTTAATGTCATGCATGCCTCATGATAACACCTAATAAACATATACACTTCATGCTGTTAATGTCATGCATGCCTCATGATAACACCTAATAAACATATACACTTCATGCTGTTGATGACATGCATGCCTCATGATAACACTTAATAAACATATACACTTCATGTTGTTAATGACATGCATGCCTCATGATAACACTTAATAAACATATACACTTCATGTTGTAAATGACATGCATGCCTCATGATAACACCTAATAAACATATACACTTCATGTTGTTAATGACATGCATGCCTCATGATAACACTTAATAAACATATACACTTCATGCTGTTAATGACCTGCATGCCTCGTGATAACACCTAATAAACATATACACTTCATGCTGATAATGACATGCATGCCTCATGATAACACCTAATAAACATATACACTTCATGTTGTTAATGACATACATGCATCATGATAACACCAGAAGTCTATGAACAGGGAAGTGTGAAATGTCGCATTACCCCATATTCAGGGCACTGGCGCTTTCAGCCTGCTTATACTACATTATGTGACGTTTATGCGCGGTAGATTTTGAAATTGTCAACGGTTGCGCAATTTCAAATCAGAAAATAAATTCATTCTCCACTTACTGCATCTATCGGCAATTCCAGTAACCGCAGTTCGGAGAATGCATTGGTTTTTATAAAAGCTTTACCGAACATGCGACTCTGATATCTCCATTTGGACTCAAATCGTTCCAAACAAGTCTTCTTGTCTCATTTTCAACTTTATGAAGTTCTTCGGAAACTTTAACTTTTGCTCCATCAAGTACTGTTATCATAAATAAAATGTTCGCCATGTTTTTTCTTATGCATCCCATAATAGTTCATATGAGAAAGTGAAGAAAAGCCACGCTTTCTGACTAACCGAGAGGGGGCTCTGTGTATGGTGACCTCTGGGTCAAACGGCGCCAATGCCCTCAATACTATGTAATGGAACGCTTCACACTTCCACATTCATAGACTTCTGATAACACCTAATAAACATATACGCTGCATGTTGTTAATGACATGCATGCCTCATGATAACACCTAATAAACACACACTTCATGCTGTTAATGACACGCATGCCTCATGATAACACCGGTAGCTTAGAATATAACGCCCTACCCATCAAAATTAGGCAACTGAACTCAGTCCAATCTTTCTCTAGAGCTTGTAAAAATCTTCTTCTTTCCGAATATCTTTCTGTAGCATTTTAGCATAAAAAAAAAATCTCAATATTCACGGAACAGGGCCAAAAATTAAAATTAAACAGATTTAATTATTCTACTAATACATTTTTATTTAAATAAAATTTAAAAAATAAAAAAAAAAAACTTGAATTTTTAAATCATTGAACGCTTGTCAGAAATTATCTATATTTACCTTGTCCATATTTATTCTTATTTATTCCTATTTATTATGATATATAACATTCAAAAAAATGTATATATGTATATAGCTCTACATTTTTAATTTTATTGTCTTTGCCCTTATATTATAATCAATGTTTTATATTTGTTATTTTTTTTAATGATACCATTGTTCTCGACCTTCACGAAAAGAGGTATTTACCTATGATGTAATCGAGATCTAAATAAAGACCATCTATCTATCTATCTATAATAAATATATACACTTCATGCTGTAAATGACATGCATGCCTCATGATAACACCCAATAAACACACACTTCATGCTGTTAATGACACGCATGCCTCATGATAACACCTGATAAACATATACACTTCATGATGTTAATGGCATGCATGCCTCATGATAACACCTAATAAACATATACACTTCATGCTGTTAATGCCATGCATGCCTCATGGTAACACCTAATAAACATATACACTTCATGTTGTTAATGACATGCATGCCTCATGATAACACTTAATAAACGTATACACTTCATGCTGTTAATGACATGCATGCCTCATGATAACACCTAATAAACATATACACTTCTAGTCCGGGTTTCTGACTCCAAAATGACTTTTTTATACGGACGGCCGTCAGCACAAAAAAAAAGTAATTTTGGAGTCAGAAACCCGGACTAATACACTTCATGCTGTTTATTGTGTGTTATGTTGACAGCATGAAGTGTGTATATCTATGTATGTATAAGCACTAACACACACGGACACATATATTACATTTAAATATAATTTTTTCAAATAATTCTCAGTTTTTTTCACAGAACTTGGTCAGTCAATACGGAGACCTAATTCACACTAGTCCATCCATAAAGGTTGAAAGTGATACGTAGAACTCTTGGTATAAAGGGAGCATGTATAATGTGTTATGATTTGATGTAACGAAGAAACGAGCTGAATACCTTCTTGGCCACAGGGCTTGAAATGCGATAGTATACGTCTGGGTAAAAAGGGATCAGCTGGAATTTCCGTGGAATCCGAGTACATTTGGGTTAGACTATACCTCTGAAGTTAGGGGAAGATTTGACTTAACCTTATAATTCAAAAATATTTGTTCTTTGTTACCTGCAGCCATCATGCTAGCCTGTAAACAGTTAGCCGCACACATGTGTCTCTATCCTGGTTTACTTACTTTGACGGTCAGGTAGAGCCACACATTAGACCACCATTATATCCGTTGGCTCGATCGACAAAAGCAAGGAGTCACGGGATGCGAGGATTCGTGTCGTGTGCAAAGGCCAGTTATTTTAAGATCTCGATGGGGAAGCCCCAATGAACTATATGCGGGGAATGGACACGTCTCATTGGCTGGTTTGATCTGACTTAGTAAAATGTGCCGCCATTGATAGTTGAAGCGCGCGTGCATAACAGACCTGTATAGAAGTCGCATCATTTCCTAGTAATGGCGGCATTCGATGCATATCAAATACCACGTGACCTCCATTCCACGCATGCAATTCATTGGGAAGCCCTCCGAAAAAAGGTCACGTTACTTGGAAAAGTACCGGGAAAACCCGAATCATGTGATATGTTGTCGTTGTTCGAGGAGAGTTTGAAATCTGACGGACAAATTTTTGACACCGGTTTTTAAATTGAGGGATTTAACAGTTTAACAACGGAATTCGAAGAAATTAACGGGTTCGGCGAAAAGAGGAATGTTTCAAAGGTATAACAGGAGGTAATAACTGAAAGGTAAGTGAGATTAAGGATATTTCAGACTTAGCTCGAATGTGTAATGCGAATAACCTCGACATATTTCATTTAAAAGCTGTAACTAGTAAACAGTAAGATCTAAGAGGTTGACAGATAATATAGCGGGCTGTAGTTTAATAGTGCTGCGAATTGTCTGACTATAAGGGTGGATCTTGTGTTTAATTTAGTGTCCGTTTCTTTTAATTAGTCCTAAGTTTGAAAGCTGATTAAACTTTGGTTTTTAAGTGGAAGTTTTGAGAAAAGCTTCAAATTTCAACTTGGTATATAAAATTAACATGAATAATCTGATAGAGCTTATAGTGTATTCCCATGTTAAATACCATATTGACTGTCTTTCAACAAGGTGGTCAATATATTGATAAAAATCAATAATAGAATCATTCGTATAAATCATTGAAATGAACTGTGAAATCCTCTATCTAGTTTACCAGTGTTTGTATAATATTTCCCTGTAAATACGTTTCTATATGTTTACATATAAATCAAAATGTGTACATAAAATCTGCTACTTCTTCGTTTTATATTTTGTTTCGTAACACTGGGCATGCGCACAATGGCTCAAATGATTTAAAGCCTGTGATGGATCCATCGGTGCAGTAAATGTTTTCGAACTTTATCCGAGAAATACAGAAATAGAGATAGTGCTGCGAATTGTCGGACTGTGAGGGTGTTACTTGTGTTTAATTTAGTGTCCGTTTCTTTTAATTAGTCGTAAGATCACCCAACACTGAAGGTAGCCGGTTTCTGGTTGTTGTTGTAATCGGTCTTTGATTCACCCATTGTAAGGATTGACTTCAATGTTACCTTTGCAATCTGTAGACGAGCTACCCAGACGGGTTGGTGTGAGTTAAACTCACCACAAATTACAAGGCACCCTTGATTTCATTGATTTGATATAGAGGTAAAATCACTAACCTCTTGTTTCTTACAGGGGTTGTATAGATTTATGATACGAATGAATTATTGCCATCAATAGCCACTTGAAGACATTCTATCACTTTAAATTGTTGTAATGTAACTTCAGCAAATGACAATGACATTTTCGATAAATACCGCCAGACCACCGCATCTACCATTTAATCTGTCTTTTGGGATTATTGGATGCCCTGGGTATGTAAAACCATGTTTTGGTTTCAAAATGTTTCCTGTAAACAGATTATGTCTGGCTTAGGGGATTTTAAATTCGATATAAAGTGTTTGAATTCTTGGTCATTGGCGCACAATTACTATATTTTGTTGAATTATTGTGAAAAATTGAAAATCCGAAACACTGAGAACGTATCAATTAGCGAGTTTTTTGTTCCCCTGATTCATTATTTTAACAAACTCGTCTGCTCTCATATTAACACTTCCAAAAAATGCTCAGCACGTCTTGCTATGTATTCAATTGTACCAGCGTCGTTCACGGCAAACATCTTTCCAACATGCCATACAGTTTTTATTACGAAAGATATTACATTGATTAAATGAATAGGTGAAGTAACTTCAGTTTGAGCACAGGCGCCAATTTCTGTCAAGGATTAGACGCCTCTTACTATCAAGCACCTTGGCAAAGCTATAGGTCTATTCTTATCCCCCCGGAACGCACACGGGGTATGTGATTAAATCGCTGACATCGAAAACAGCGCATCAATGGAGGTATGTAAGGCTTTACCTTGAATATTTTAAATCCTAACGTCACTTCACCAGGGATTTTCTAAGAATCAAAATAATAAAGCATACACGCAGTCGGTGTTTAATCTTTACACTTTTTAAATATCTCAACTCTGACACTTGACTTTCTAAGATCCTCTAACATTTTCTTTTCCATAACCTTCTCATTTCCATAAATAACTGCTCTGCTTTTAGATTTGGTTTCAACTTTACATGTTGTGAAGTTTTTTGGACTACCTTTACGTTGCCCGCAGCAGTGTACAGAGCTTGGCCAAACTGACTTGGACTTAATTTACTTACTTGAATGCAATCTGCTGATGACATCACAACATTGAGATTTTTTGTGATAATTCCATACGGTCCTTATCCTCCATGATTGACTTCTATACTTCACCGGTATTACTACAAGGCTTAAACTCTAAGTACAGGTAGACAGTAAATGCTAAGTATTACTGCTCAGTTATTGCTCAAATACTGTGGGAAGGGCGATTTCCTACACACTACCAAAGTTCGTACAAGAGGGATGAGAAAAAAATTAAACATAAATAAATAAATAGAAATGGAATTCTGCCTGAACGAGATTTGCTGCAGACTAGTTCCCAGAATGAAATTAAAATAACACGGGAACTAAACTGCAATCCCCTTGTCTGTATATTCTCTGTAAAGAAGGGAAAGGAATAAAGGTTGTTATAGCCAATGACATGCTAGTCCGGCTGTCTAAACCAAGTGAAGAGCCCACGCAGTCTACCAGCTATACACAATGGAACAATGGAGTGAAACAAATTGGTGTAGCTTGGCACCAAGGGCAATGCTTAGGCTTTGAAACTTAGCTCAAGCTGAACGTGACGGGGACTGCACCACCGCCAACCTTTTGGTAAGTTGATCAATGTGTAGATTTAGACTGAAGAAAACTCACAAAATCCTCAAAAAATTACGGACATTTCAGTTGTCTTTCAAAGCCTTCATAAATCTAGAATTACAAACTATCGACGCTATGAGCTCACATAATTGTGTTCAAATTCTTTGAATCAGACGGAGCTACTGACAACACGTCTTCACTTCACCATGCCACGGAAGATCTCCCTCGACCTAAGGTAGGTACTCCAATGCCGTATTGCAAAATGTATGTTAGCAGTAAAGTTAAGTCACGTATAGTTGAACCTTATATCCTTAAATTCATATAAACATTTGGAAGTCATTAAAACGCAACTGAAGAATGAAAACGGATACTTTAATAAATATGTGTCTCCTTATCGGACATCAGATCAAAAATGGATGTCTGAAGCTCGCCGCTACAGAAATTAAGTTACGCCACCTGGTGTCTGGTCTCTGAAAAAGAAGACAAAGGGAGATAATAATTACAGGGATCGTTTCAAATAACTCTGAATTGAAACGGCAACGAAACAGGCCATTTATATTGAACCTCAGCTGACACATTTGATTTTTCTTCTTTGTAACAATTCAATATATATATATATATACACATATATAATAGAAAAAGCTGCAGAAAACTGCCTTTGTGTGTGGCAAAATATTATGTTCAGAAAGAAAACATGACAAACGCAACTGGTTAGGTTTACGCTAACTAGTTTCACCGTATCTAGACGGTTTATATATATCTTCGAAATAAATTGTTACAATTTAAGCGTCACTTTTGTATGTTGTTTTGATTTTTTTCTTTTGCCTGAGTAATCGCTGTGAGAAAACTTAAAGTGGCCTGAGCTACCAATATTCACACTTTTTTCATAATTTCTGATTGTCACGACAATAAAAGGCCTTGAAGGCCATCAAAAAACTAAATGATTAGCGTTGGAATGAGGAAAATCCATACAGTATGTGGCCTGTACGAACCAAAAATGTGTTCAAAAAGTAAGCAAAATTGAAATAACCGGGACGACCATTCATTCATTCTAAGCCAAAGTTAGTTCGAAACAATACTTTATCGAACATTCACGAGACTAGAAACACTAAAAAGCTTCTGAATGATACGATTTGAGAAAAATAGCTGATAATTTCAACATTCTGTTTCTACGTCAAAATATCAACATTTTGACAGCTCATGCCCCTTTAAGCGAACAGGACCAATGAACATGCAACAAAAACATACGTACTCAAGAATCGTCATATCTCCGTTAGCAAGGTCCTCTTCTATGGTATTTGATGTGTACACAATGTCGGGTTCTGATAAGTAAACCACATTAAACCACTTGGGAAAGCCAGGAACCTGAGAAATCACCCTTCCTTTGAAAATAACCCTCTCTCCATCGACGTCAAAAGCTTGCTGAAAGTGTTTGGATACCCAGGGAGATGCAGGTAGAAGGCCAGCTGTCTCAGATTCTTCAACAAGTTTATTTACATTTTGTGTTAATTGTTTTGCGGTAAACTGTTTCCGGTTCTTAGAAAAAACGAAAAGGGCTGGATCAGATGCCTGTTGACACAAAACAAATTTTCGAAATTTCAGTTGCAGTTTAAGCGCTTCTTTTTTTCTTGTTGATTTTTATACGTAATCAGTCTCTCTGCAATTTCCTGTTTTGATTGCCATAAGCCATGGTAAACAATGCCGTTTGTTAAGTCAACATTTTTGCTCATTTTTTTTCGTTTTTTAGCTAAGATTGAGTCTTTCTTTTTCTTAAGCATTGCTTCTCTTTGTTTTACTAATTCCTCGGATCTATTCTTATATTGTTCAATTGTCATTTTGCGAAGAACAGAGGCTTTAGTGATTGTTTCGGAAAATTTTTCTGCTGACATGTCATTCAGCCATTCTCCAACTTTATTAAAGTTAAACAAAATACGGCTTTCGTGGGTTAATGTGTTTGCAGATGGCCTTGTTTGGATGTGATAGTCCAACTGTCCGAAAATTGTCTCAGGTAGCTAATACTGTGCGGTATTGTTGAATCACATTCTGGGTGGCTTACGCTAGTTTTTGTAGAATGAATTCCTCCTGGCAATTGATCTTGAAGGAGACGGGAAAACAACGTTTTGATATCTTCAAGAAGAATTGTTAAGATGCTGATGGTCAAAGCATCGTTTTCTGAGGGGCAAATCAGTGACATTAACACTGAATTTCTTTCTGGTGGCTTCGAGTCCGGAACGATGTTACTATTACCAAGGATAAGTTTAAAAATGTCGCAAGATTGTAATGCATAAATCATGTTTTCGTATACTTCGTTCATGAGTAAAACACTCTTATTGCTCTCAAGAGAATTCCATAAAGGCTGAGTTACATATTTACTTATAATACACAAAGCTCGACATCCAGCTATAAATGTTGGGTTTTTTAATGCCGAAAGGACAGCAGATAGCAGTCGATTTGGAGTTCCATAAACTTCCTCCAAAAACTCAATCAACAAGAGCCGCTGATGATATAGAATGGCAGCATAAAAGAAGATGATATTAAATCGATTCCCTCTGAATGGGGTCAGAGAAAGTGTTTCGCCTTTTCCACGGAGGAAGAGAGATACTGATGAGAAACACCCATTCCTTTCGTCACCACCTCTCGAAAATGCCTTACACGAAGCCCTAATCATTTCCACAGTTCCAGACGACCTAAAAATGAAAGATGAAAGTTACCACCTACATAATATTTATTTCTCATATAAGTAGAATAAAGTAGAATAAAGTCAAGATCCTTCACTAATAGAGCCACTTTTCAAAGTTACGTCGGGGAGACTGGGGTGTGGTTGAGGTTGTGTGGAGCTTACACTAAATATACGTGAAGTGAAGATTGTCAATTTGCTTCTGTCGCAATTTGCTCTTCCTCAGTAAACGAGCCTGGGCGTTATGCTTTACGTTTGAGTTCTTTATTCTGCTGTTTCGAAAGTTTCTTCAGGGAAAGAACAAGTCTGTTTTTTCTGCGTTCTCGTACCAGATAGTTTTTTTTTCTCTCTTTTCAAGGAGGGTATTTCCACCTCGTTGGACTCTTTGCATTTTTGCAAAAGTTCTAGTTCCTTTAGAATTTCTCTTTCTTTGTCTCCACATGTTAAGGGCAATGGCGGGGCAAGTTTTATTTGTTGGAACTGGTGGAGGGGAATTGAAAATATTTCCTCCAAAAGTAATTTAATGTTTTCTTCAACCTCTGGTGTGCGGCGCTTTTTGAGCAAAGCCAATCTTTCTTTTTGCAATCTTTCAGCGATTGTTTGAAATTTTTTATTTGTCATTGTCTCTGGGAAACTTTCACCCAGCCATGTACGGACAAACTCTGTTACTGTAGTCCATTTTAGGTGCATTTTTAACAGTTCGCACACAGTGCCATTTTTAACTTCCCCTGGGTGTAACATATGGGGGCATGGATTGATACCTTTAACCAGAAGATCTAGATTCAACCCAGCTTTAGATAAAAAGGGCCATTGCCCGTGAGAATGACTCGTTTCTAAAAAGGCAAAAAAAAAAAAAAATTAGCAAAATAACCAATTTGATAAATCAATTGGCCTACATGTGCATATCTTCCTCCGAAAATACCGTATCCGCAGCCAAAATGTTATCACTGGATATGACAAACTAAGATATTCGCTTTGCCAGCTTGTTTTACTTTAAAAAAAAGTAGAGATTGATATAAGTGTTTGCTTTTTCTTAGTTATGTCAAATGGACATAGATTTGTCATCAAAGGGTAGGCCTATCGGATTCAAATTGAAGTCCCAGCGAAATGACGCTTGTGGTTAGAGTTTTAGAGACGACCCCTCATGTTAATCACGTGACATACAGATGTAAAACGGAAATGGAAGAGACGCACGGAGAAAGTGAGTAAGGAAGTTTAACTATAAGTTTTCATTGTTTCTACTGTTATTCTATCGTCTGTGCAAGCGGCTGGATACGGCATGAAGAAATTAATTCTTACCCTCACATAACTTGGACTCCATAGCGATTGGAATTTCCAAACGTTTGAGATTCAACGTCAATACAAATCGGGTTGACTAAAAGACAAGTGTTGTTGTTGTACCACGTTTGCTTTCTCGTGTAAAGGTATGCTCGATTTTATTTCGCAAATGCATTTTTTTCATTGATAATCGAAAATGAGGTTATCAAAAAACGGAAATGCCACCTGTCATATCATATGCGCTAAAACATGCGCCTACAGACATTGGAATGCCTACCTTAGCCTAAGGTGCATAAATCCACGCAGTTATCCGAGTTGGCACGGTTAAGATGACTGAACTGAGAACCCCTTAAGATCTCGAAGTGAGAGTTGATAAGGTTCATATTTTTTGTCTGTTGGAACTGGAAATTGCCAACAGACGACAAGTGTCTAGCTTTGCGGGAAGACATGCAGTTCTCGTTTTCTCATTTCTCTTAGACTCTTAGTCGGGTATTTTAATAGGATATTGTCATCATTTTCTATTATACTGTCTATCTTCACTCGCTTACAAATGTCCCTTTATCTTCATAGAAAAAAAGACCAATCCATGGAAAGTTGAATAGCAAAGAGATATACTAAGACATATCCGTATACTAAGAGCTATAGATGTCGGAATAAAAAATGGCTTGCATATGGGCTAATAATAGTAATATATTGTAGTTGTATGTGTCCGTGTTTCTCATTAGAATCTGACTTTTCACAACACCCATCTTTATACAGGCATACCAACACAGATAAATCATGAATAAAACAATAGAATATCATTCCACTATGGCTTTAATTTTTCGTAGTTGCATTTCTATTGTTCTATCGTTATACGTCCATGGTGCATTGGGATAACCACATTATGGAGTTTATGGTCGAGCACCTGAAAACCCTTTGTAATCTGTACAAGATCCGGATTAGGCGCTTTTTGATAACTTTTAGTGTATCGACCGACGTCATCAGGCCCTAGGGGGTTGTTTAAAGTCATCTCGACACAAAAACGCCCGCACGAATAAACATAAACATGTAATCCAGACTAGAGTTGCACAACAGTTCGGGGTCATATAAGACTTAATACCTACTGTGACAATCCTAATATTATTATAACTCATAAAAATATAGAACTAAGATCAAAGTAAAAAATATCGGTAAAATGATGTAATAATTCTAAATGCGGAAAATACAACCTGTTATTTTCTTTGTTTACAATACATTACAAGTTTGTCTATGCATACATGTAGAGAATTCCATAAATCATTGAATAAAACGTACAAATGAAATAAATATGCAGCAAAATTAAATGATACGATCGACAAAAGTGAAACCATTACATTTGTGCATAAATAAACCCTTGATATGTTTGCAGGTTAGAAAGAGGTTACATTGCATTGTTACACTAATATTAATAACAGCGATGTATCTTTACTTGGTGAACTCTTTCCTGTAATTTGCCTTAGCCTTTAATATCTAGAAGATGTGCCATATTTTGTCACATACTGCCAAACCTTGAGTATGAAAGACGAAAGAATAGTCGATAAACATCTCGCTATAACAACCTTTTTCTTTTCTGGGGAGGAAGGAACGTTTCTACGTTAGCTTCGATGTGACATTTGAGTTTAACAATTTTCGTTTTTAAGTTTCACATTTTTTTTGGTTTTCATTTTGTTTTTCGATTTAATTTTAATTAGTAGCAAATCTATTTTGCGAACTGCAGTCCATTCTCCAACCCAACCTCTACAACAAGATTTGTACTGTTCAACTACAATCAAACACCGAACTCCACGACCAAATCAAAACCAGACAGCTGAAGAAATGCAATGACCTAACTCCAACCACTGTCACAGTAAAGGACTCATTAGTTGACAAACCCAGTCTGAATACAATCATTAACCTTAGTTCACATGACATTACGAAAGCCCAACCACATACCAGCCCCTTAATAAAGACCCGACACTGTACGTCAAACATAAGACCACAGAACAAAAGTGTTTTAGTTCTTTAACGAGATGTTACCGAGACAGCTTCAAGATAGGAGAAATAAATTGTAAACAGCAACAGCAACAACTCGTCAACCACCATCCAAAACCCCCTTGTTTTCAAAATATTTTTGTTTCGAATTGATTTTATAATATGAAAACATGCCAATTCATAATGCAGATCCCAAACACAGCGCACCAACCAAAAATACCGGGAACACTTGATCACTTTCGGGAGAATATGTAAATTTCGTGCAAGTGACATAGCCCCATTTAGCATGTTTTGCACGTGCAGAAAAGCTGTTTAAAAGGGTTGAGCATGCACGTTGCTATCACAACAACAAAAATACCACAAGACATGCCACGTTTGACAGCCATCGAGAGAGTGGGAGCCGTTGGAGTGGTCCAACAAGGAGCGACACACAACGATGTAGCCAGAAGGTTGGGCTGTGTACGCATCACTATCACCAGGTTGATGCAGCGGTTACGCCAGACAGGCTAGACGTTAGACATGCCCAGGAGTGGAAGACCACGAGTAACCACGCCCAGTGAAGATCATTACATCTGAGAAACCGCACAGTAACAGCGACGTTTACAACGTCTACAGCACTGGGACACGGGATTAATAGACAGACAATCTGCAAGAGATTGCGGTAGTATGGTATTCGGCCACGTCATCCTTTCCGCGGACCACTCCTGACGCCTCGGCACCGGAACGACAGACTGATATGGGTCAGGCGAGTTCGACCTTGGCAACGGCGGGACTGGGTTCTGTTCTCTGATGAGAGCAGATTCCTCATCTTTAGACACACTTATGTGACCACCGCTATCGGCAAATCAGACAGCACCGTGAGCCTCCAGTCAACGTCCTGGAATTGGAACGATGTCTCCTCGAGGAATGGGAACGCATATCACTCCCAACGTCATCAGACGTTTGATGTCATCAGTCCGAAGGCTGTTCTGGCATGTATTGATACTCACTGTGTACACACCCGCTACTGACTTGACTTTGAGACGTGCGGTCTGACATTTCCCGTTGTTTCTGTGATCAGTGCTATAACGAAATGTTCATTTTTGTGTAACAGGGTTCAAGGTTAATAAGAGCGAGAACTCTAAAGTTTCCATGACGGTGTTTTATTCAGGCGGGCCATAAACAAAACCCTAAAAATACAAACAAAACGATCGGATTAAAAGTCGCTGCTAAAAATGTAAGATATAATATGAACATCACAATGTTGGGGTATTAAATGAAAATCGAGTAAAACTGTGATGAAAAATGAGAACAATAATTGAGTACACCTACCCCGCCAGTGGACGGGGGCAAACGACCAGCCGGCCTGCCAGGTGAGACTAGGGCTCGCGGAATAAATGCTTCATCTGAAATAATCATAATATGAAATCGTTCGATTACAGTTATTCCCAACAGTGTCGTATACACAAGCTTATAAGTTTATAAACCCAACGATATAGTTCTTAGATTTAATCAGTGATAACTGAATAATTAAATACACATGATGTACATTCAAAGCGTTAGTTTTAAAGCAAATCAATTCAAGCAAACTATCCGATCCAATACATCAAGAACATAAATATATGTACAAGTTAAACCAAAAATAATAACATCTCTTACCAGTTTCTTGCACGATAAACAAGCACGCAGGTGACCAGGTAACAGAGCGGTTGAAAAGTGCCACACCCTTGTACGCTAGGCTCGAAGAAGACTAGGGAAAAGAAGACCGACCAATCAGCTTCTCTGCGCGAGGCACGGGCAAGAGATCGACCAACCATAATACGCCACAAGCAACTAAACTCCTCACAGCTTAGCAATTGTAACCTGTCACGCCTTTCACACAAACGCATAATAACGAACATTTTGTATTTGTTTTTTAGCAGTTTTATTTGTAAAGTAATATTACAAACCTTCACCAAAACGTTTATAAATAAAAGTATAAATGATAATACGGTCACACATTCCCCCCTGTAACAAAAATGCGACCTCGTCATTTTCCCAACGTAGAACTTCTAAGAACTAGCAACATTGTTCGACATACTTCGTCTCGCGTTTCACTGGAGATATCGGAGTCCGCTAAGGATTTCAATACATCTACTTTAGCAGACCAATCACTATCGACTTGTGACATAACATACTGACCTGAACTCATCCAGTTTGGTTTGTTTTTAACCCTTGTAGAACGCCTAGGAGCAGGTATGGGATGTTGAGCCGGAACTTCAGGCTCCGCCTGCTCCGCTGTATTATTCGCTTCAGTTACGTAATCTCCAACATCATGTACAACTTCCAATTCCTGATTAGAATAATGAGAAGAGTCTGTATCTGAAATGTCTGAGCCTTCGTGAATCTCAACGGGTTGATTAGTCGGATGGTTGAGTTCTGGTGCTGAAGTTGAAGGTGTATCGGTGATACTCCCAACTGGTAACAATACATTTCTGTGTAATGTGCGCCTTCTACCAAACCCGTCTTCTCTTTGTGCAACAAAAACAGGAATCCCAGTGTTTGGCTGACTCAACACTATGTATGGCTCGTCTTCCCAACGGTCTGAAATTTTATGCTTACCGTCGAAAGCCAAGATTTTAACAAGCACCCTATCACCTACATGTATTACAGCTCCACGTGTTTTCCGATCAAAGTTGATTTTTTGTTTTTCTTGTGCCTTGCTAGCTGCTTTTCCCGCCAACTCATATGCAGACCTCAATCTTTCGCGTAGACCAGTGACATATTTAGGCAGAGACTTAGGACCCTCAGATTGATTTATCCCAAAAGCAAGATCGATTGGCAATTTTGGACAACGCCCAAACATTAAAAAGAAGGGAGCATGTTTCGTGCTTTCGTGTTTTGTGCAATTGTAAGCATGAACAAGCGGCACCACGTAGTGCTTCCAGTTTGATTTTTGGTGATTTTCAAGGGTGCCCAACATGTCTAGAAGGGTTCGATTAAATCGCTCGCACATCCCATTTCCCATGGGGTGGTAAGGAGTAGTGCGAGATTTTTGAATTCCAAGCATTAAACACAGTTGTTTTATTACGTTGCTTCAAAATTGGCGCCTTGATCTGAATGCAATCTAGAAGGAATGCCATAGTAAAAAATAAAGTTGTTAAATAATGCTTCTGCTGTTGTTTTGGCTGTCATATTCTTGGTTGGTACTGCTACAGCATATCTGGTGAAATGGTCCGTTATAATTAAAATATGTTGGAACCCACCTTTTGAAACCTCTAAGGTTAAGAAATCCATGCATACTAGTTCGAGGGGCTGATAGGTATGTATTCCTACTAGTGGGGCCCTTGGTGCTGGGGTACTCTTGCGTTTGACACACCGGTCACATTTATCAATCCATTCGGCTGTATCGTTGGTCATTCCTGGCCAGTAAAATCTTTCCTTCAACAAAGAGAGCGTGCGATCTCGTCCTGGATGTCCAAGCTCATTGTGCACCCCAGTGAGCGCCCTACCTCTAAGATTCTTGGGCAAAATCAAAACGTTCCGCTTTTCACTGACATCAACCATTTCACGACAGAGTATTCCATTGATCAGGGCCAGTCTGGAAAAAGAACGCAAGAGAATGGAGTGTTCAAAATTAAAAGGTAGTTCCGAACGTTTAGGTTTATATCCATTTTGTACAAACCCTACCCACATTGACAATACTTCATCATTTGCTTGTTCGGTTCGAATTTCAATTACCGCCCTATCTGGACAACCTAAAAAATCAAAACAACCCAAAACATCCTCACAACAATTAAGACTCTCGGCTGCTGGCAAAACATCGATCCGATTACAAATGGCTTGAACGGACTCTATTGGTAATGTAACCGGCTCTTGAGGCAGCCTTGATAATGCATCAGCGTCAGTATTTTTCTTGCCCTGAATATATTCAATGTTGAAATTAAATGACCCTAATGACGCTAACCAACGATGACCAGTTGCGTCCAGTTTGGCTGACGTTAAAACGTAAGTGAGGGGATTGTTATCTGTTTTGACGGTGAAACTGCCCCCATAAAGGTAATCCTTGAACTTCTCTGTAACCGCCCATTTCAGAGCTAAAAATTCCAACTTGTGAACAGGATAGTTTTTCTCAGCCTTAGAAACACTCCTGCTGGCGTAAGCAATGACACGTCTTACACCATCTTGGAATTGGTATAAAATAGCCCCAAGTCCCTGCAGACTGGCGTCTGTATGTAACTCGAACGGCCTACTATAATCAGCATAGCCAAGAATTGGGGGTGTCAACAATTTCGCCTTCTTGGCTTGAAAAGAGCTTTCCTGTAATTCACCCCACTCCCAAACTTTTTGAACTTTACTTCTACTAGATTTCTTTTTTCGAGACTTACCTTTATCGACACATAAGGGTAAAAGGTCTGTTAGTGGCTTGGCTATTCGGGCAAAATCCTTTATAAACTTGCGGTAATAGCCGACGAAGCCAAGAAACTGTCTTACTTGTTCTGGTGATTTAGGGATTGGCCAAGATCGAACGGTTTCTATTTTCTCTGGATCTGCTTCAATACCTTGGCGGGATACCTCATGACCAACGTATTTTACCCTATCACGAAAAAATGAGCACTTCTTTGGAGAAAGTTTCAGGTTGTGAGTCTGTAGACGCTGGAATACAGTTTCGAGTCTCTCAAGGTGCTCGTCAAACGTTCTGGAAAATACCAATAAATCATCTATGTAAACAACACATACCTTTAAATTGAGATCACCGAGGATAGTCTCCATCAGGCGCTGATAAGTCGCTGGAGCCTTAGATAAGCCAAAGGGCATTCGTACGTATTCAAAAAAACCTAAAGGACCTACCGTAAACGCTGTGCGTGACTTATGTTCTTCCTGGATTTCTACCTGATGATAACCACTCTTCATATCAAGCAAAGTGAAATAACAACTCCCTGCTAGACAATCAAAAAGTTCTTCGACTCGTGGAAGTGCATACGAATCTTTAACCGTTCTATTGTTTAACTGCCTATAGTCTATGCAGATTCTTAGACTCCCATCTTTCTTTCGTACCAGAACAACGTTCGAAGACCAAGGTGAACATGAAGGTCGGATAACGCCACTATCAAGAAGTTGACGGAGGTGGTTACGTACCTCATCGTACATGGCAGGGGGAATTCTGCGATGGCGTTGCTTGAAAGGAACTGGATTATCTACTTCTATTTTATGCTTAACTGCTATGGTATGGCCTAAATCAAGATCACTTTCAGAAAACAGACATTTATATTTTTCAACAAGACTCAAACCTCGTTCCAGTTGCTCATCTGTTAAATTATCCTTACTTACTTGGATTTTATCAAGCGCATCTACAGCACTAGAACCAAAAGATTGTTCAATAGTAACAGGTTGCAACTCACAGAGGACGGCCATTGGGGAAACAGCCATAGTCCGTGTAGTAACGTTTGATATTGGAACTTGTATAACATCGTCTCCATTGTAGTCATATGTCAAAACTGCAGGTAAAATATCAAGATCAGGGGAAATAGAAGAACAATCACTTTCATGAAAAACAGCTGGAACAGAATTGTAAGGTAAACGCCTATCCAACTTACCGCATAAATTCACAACGCTATTAGCAGGAATAGATATATTTGTCCTTTCTGCACACTTAACAACAGCAAGTCGAAAATTATTCTCCTCTAGGGTATTCTCTTGTAATGACAAACATCGAAATGCAAAATACCAAGGTGTATGTAAATCAGCAACTTGAAGAAAATTTTTACCTTCTTGATCCTCGCATTGCCTCATGTATTGTATCAAGACATTAGTTCCAAGTAAAATTGGCACACGTTGTGTATACTTACTGTCTGGGACCACTAGAAGAAGACATCCCTGTGGTCCAATTGGCAGTCCTTCGATTTCCACTGTTGCCTCAATATATCCATAATACGGTAAGGTTTGACCGCCAGCGCATTCTACATCAAGTATTCCTTCCAGGCTATTTATAGTTAAATGGCTTAGTTTTAAGTTGTAAAAAGTTTCAACTTACCGTTGACACAGTTGCCCCGGTGTCTAACAAAGCAACCGAACAACACCCTTCAATCGTTATGGGTGCCTCATTACCTATACCAAGTAAACCATTTGGAATTATTTTGTTCGAACAAGGGCTTTGAATATCCGAACCTATGGTAAGCCCCTCCCCATAGGCCTGTTGGCGTTTAAAGTTGGTTCCGGAATTCTGACCCTGCAACCAATTTGAAGGTGTCCGCGCTGCCCACACCGGTGGCATGTGGGTTCGAACTGATTACCGGACCTTGGAAAACCCCTTTTTCTAAACGAGCCTCGACCTCGACCACGCCCACGACTGTAGTCAAATCGCCGGTCAACATATCGTTGATTGTCAAATATCTGGTCATTGTCAATACAATGGCCATTGTTACCAGGCGGGGTTTGTGGTTCAAACTTTTTCTTAATTAGCTCGAATTCGTTTGTAAGTTTGTGAACCATTCCGCGTAATTCCTTGACATTATCGGATTCGACGTTCGGTTGTTGTACAACTTCAGCCATCTTTACAAGTCCGGGTTTCTTCACGTCACGAACTTTTCCTAAAGATTGTTCAAATTCTATCTGTCGCAAAGAAACGCGTAACTTATCAAAATCCCGCTCGGAGTCATATTTGTGACCGGAAACGTCTTTTAATGGCTGCTTTAATCCAATCCAAAACATTGATCGTAACATGTCATTGGTATCATCTGGGGATACTTGACCCTTATCAACTGCTTTGGAAAGAATATCCTCCAGCCTGCACCCCCATGACGTCACATCTTCACCGGATTCTTGTCTAGCGCTATAGAACTCCGCTAATATCGATTCCTTACGTTCCACCACTCCGTACACGCTGTCTAGTTTACAAAGCATAGAATAAACATTCGCTGTTGGCCCAAGTCGCATAACTACTCTACCCGCTTCGCCCCTAAGTGACTGTCTAATAGCTTGCGTCAAAATGGCGTCGGAGTAAGAACCTTCGCGACGTAGACATTCGACCTCGTAACGCCATAAGTCGTAGCTCGTGTCACTTTTCGAACCTTTTTGTTCTCCAGTAAAATTTGATAATCGTGGGAAATAAGTTTTAACTTGTGGGCCGGATTTATTAGTTGACAGTGATTCGCTATGAGTAGATAGAAAGTCTTTCATTAATTTAGTCAAATCATCGGGCGCATCTCCCGGAGGGTTCGCATTTAATTTTTGAAGCGTTTTAGTCAACTGCGTTAACTCGCTGTCGCCGATAGATTCGGCCATCTTTGTTATGGAAATAAAAGAACAAACGAACAAAAGCAAAACAAAAGACAAAATGAAGATACCTCTGTAAATACAAAACATTTACACACACAGACGCACGCATACAATGCTATCGTAATTCGAGTGTTGAATAATGGCTTATTGGGCTGTCGATATTCTACACCGATCTCGCGAGACAAGCTATCGGACAGATATTCAATACCCGAATCTTCACGAAACAAGACGCACAGAAAATGTAGACACCTCAAAAAGCTGAGTTAAAAGGTAATTTCACACCCTTGTCTATCGGAAAGACATGGAATAGAGACGCCATATTGAACAACTAACAACCAAGTGAAAGCGAATGTGCGTCCAAACTACCGATCAATCAACAAAAATATAATAAAAAAGAACAATGAAAACAACAGCAGTATATGACTGCAAGCACGAAGCATTCCAAATTTTCTTTGAGTTAAATGAGAAAAAATGAGTAGGTTTTTTTTTGTTTAAGTCAGGAATGATAGGGGAAAAAAACAACTCTGAATTCATAATACAGAAAAAACATATTGTAAGATAATGTATGAGAGAAGTAGATGAAAAGGCGAATGAGTGTAACTTTATCGATAAAATGTTCAATGAGTTTATTCTGTGTGCAAATTGTAAATAAATGTATGCAAATCAGCAGCAACTTCGCATAAAAATTTATATTAAAAATTGTTCAGGTAAAAATTCATATATATATAATCCATCCGTAACTATCACAGGGCTGTAACAGAATAACGTAAATCTTTCCAGAAACTCCTGTAAATCTCAAACCGTCATTGTTCTTGCTGCATATAACTGGATATAGGTAAATGTTAATTCGGTAGATTATTGAGTGTTAGGTGCCACTTTCAACGAGTTCATGGAGATTGTCAAGTAAAAGGTGAACAAACACTCTCGATTACCGGGTGGTTATGACAAATTTTCCCCAACTGCAAGATTACTGTTATTAGGTTTGAATATGTGCTTCCAAGTAATTGATACCTCAAAGATAATAAGGTATGATCTTCGTCAAGCCATCAACTTCTCACCAGACCATGCACCGTCCCATTTCGGGCGCCAAATGTAACAGGGTTCAAGGTTAATAAGAGCGAGAACTCTAAAGTTTCCATGACGGTGTTTTATTCAGGCGGGCCATAAACAAAACCCTAAAAATACAAACAAAACGATCGGATTAAAAGTCGCTGCTAAAAATGTAAGATACAATATGAACATCACAATGTTGGGGTATTAAATGAAAATCGAGTAAAACTGTGATGAAAAATGAGAACAATAATTGAGTACACCTACCCCGCCAGTGGACGGGGGCAAACGACCAGCCGGCCTGCCAGGTGAGACTAGGGCTCGCGGAATAAATGCTTCATCTGAAATAATCATAATATGAAATCGTTCGATTACAGTTATTCCCCACAGTGTCGTATACACAAGCTTATAAGTTTATAAACCCAACGATATAGTTCTTAGATTTAATCAGTGATAACTGAATAATTAAATACACATGATGTACATTCAAAGCGTTAGTTTTAAAGCAAATCAATTCAAGCAAACTATCCGATCCAATACATCAAGAACATAAATATATGTACAAGTTAAACCAAAAATAATAACATCTCTTACCAGTTTCTTGCACGATAAACAAGCACGCAGGTGAAAAGTGCCACACCCTTGTACGCTAGGCTCGAAGAAGACTAGGGAAAAGAAGACCGACCAATCAGCTTCTCCGCGCGAGGCACGGGCAAGAGATCGACCAACCATAATACGCCACAAGCAACTAAACTCCTCACAGCTTAGCAATTGTAACCTGTCACGCCTTTCACACAAACGCATAATAACGAACATTTTGTATTTGTTTTTTAGCAGTTTTATTTGTAAAGTAATATTACAAACCTTCACCAAAACGTTTATAAATAAAAGTATAAATGATAATACGGTCACATTTGGACCCTACCCATCTTTAAATGCTTGCCATATTGATTGTATTGATTTGATTGAAATGAATTTTGGTTCAGGGGATGTGAAAAGATTTCTCACAAGAATAACATACTTAAACTTTTGCATTGTTTAGTTTTTATTTAATGTCGTTGCAAACATGAGGTATGTTTTCTTTTGGGCACTAGTGTATTAGGGCCCCTAGAGAAACAGCACAATCGTTTGTGGAAGATTCGGCTGACCTCTGCACCAAACTCCGCCAAATAGACACGGCAGACAAACTCATCAGTTACGACATCACTGTTTACCAACATCCCCATACAAGACACACAAAAAAGTAAAATTAATTCTAAATCAGTGTGGCTTCACCAACATATGGGAGGTCAGTTTATCCTAAATGGTTAAAATTATCAGTAAGACAAAAACTATAAATTGACCAAGCTTACCAGAACTTATCTTACGAGGCTCTAACATCAATGAAAAATAGCTTCTATCGAAGCATTACAGATAATTTTTCTCAAGAAAAAAAGACATGATTAATTGACTGCCTTTACTCAACCACGCCTTATTACGACTACGCACGTCTAGTTGGACAGTGGAATGCTACCCCTGGGGAGCACCGTTACTGACACTCTGTAGTACAAACTTGATCAGGCAGGAATGTCACGTGTTATTTGTATGTAATCAACTAAACGAGTAAGGAGAAAAATATATACCAAAATATACTGAGACACAATGAAAACGGACCAACATTAAAATTGGCATATTCCGAATACAGTCCAATTCTTGTACATCAATCTGGCTAATCCGATTGAAACCACGTCAGATCAATGCCAAAACATGTAAAGGTGGTGTTTCAGTGATCGCGGAAACGCAACACTGAACATGTTGCCGAAACACAAAAATGTAAACGTGGCTCAATGGTTATGTCGCGTTACATGAAGTTTTCATGCGTACATGGGGTATAAGATGTGGCCTTTTAGAAACTAGGGTCAGTGAAGACGTAGCGATATGCCAAGATTGACACCCGAGTACAGAGAACGCGCCATTGCATTAATCCAGGAAGGTTTGCACAGCAGTGCAATTGCCCGAAGGTTTGGATGTCATCATTCGACCATCGCGAGACTGGCCCAACGTTTCCAGCAAACGGGGTCAACCAGGGATCGACCAAGACCGGGACGGGAACATGTGACAACACCTCGACAAGATCGACACGTTGTACGACAGCACCTACAGGACCGCACATTGCCAGCTGCCCGTGTTGCTGCTGCTGAGAGGGGGAGGCATGGGAACATCAGTGCGGACACTGTACGTCGCCGACTACGCTCAGCCGGACTTCATGCCAGACGGCCGTATGTTTGACCAATACTGACTCAACGCCATCGGCAGTTTGTACCCCTTGTGTTCACGTGTCACTTCAATTAAAGTTCTTAAAGTCTCTGTGAATTGTTGTTGTTGTTTTTTGTGCATTGGTAATTGACCGTCCTACAATCAGATTTCAGAACGTAAATGCCTCACCAGCACACTTAATCAAAATCGGTGGTGCGTTTCATTGCGTCTCAGTATATTACAGAAACTGCCCAAACATGTTAAAAATATATAACTTATTCGATAATCCTGCTATATATATATATTGTTGAAAAATGAACACTATTTGTTTTTCAAGCTCTGAAATGTTATGATGCTTCACTGTGATGTACTTACCCGCCATGTTATGTTAATATGATTGTAATTTGCCTTTACCCGAATACCAGACTTTCTTGTCTGGACGAAATAATGAACTTAAAGACACGAAAAAGTTAAATCCTCCTCAGAAAAAATCGTAACGCTATTTTAGTAGTGCTTATGAAAGCTATGTGATGTAAATCAAAATGTAATCCATTGCGTCTTGGCTCAGAAATTCAAAAAATCATTAAGCACGGTAGTACGTAAAGCAGCTCCCTGCAGAAACTATTTCTATCGAATGAAATGCGAAATGATCGTGCACTTCTTTCGTGTACTAACCTAACTGGTATGGAGATGAAAAGATATCAACAAATAAAAACCGAAGGGGTTATATATGGCTTAAATACAAACGTAGATATGAACGAGCTAGCTTTGTCTAGTTATAAGGCCGTAAAATACAGAGATTATTACGTAAAGACAGTTACCTTATAAGTCCTTTTGTATTTCAATTCTAAAACGGTACTTGAAAGAAGTTTGTATTGGATTTTCAACTATTTGCGGTAAAAAATATATAGCCCCTGTTTACCGTTTTATAAGTGTCAAAGAATAGGACACGTAGTGCTGAATGTTAATTTAGTAGACGCTGCTCTCATTGTGGAGGAGACTATGGTTATTCAAATTGTCCAAGTGGACAAACAAGTGATTGTTGTAACTGTTCTGGGAATCATTCGGCTGCCTATGGCGGTTGCCCAGTTCGGAAGGGGGCAAATATAGCCCAAACTCTAAAAATTAAATAGAAGCTCTCTTTCACTGACACGTTATGTTTTTAGAATCGAATCAAGAGAAACTGGCATGAATGTGATGAGACCAAATCTGCAAGTATACGAGCCTCCTCTTATTACTCCACTGAAAACAATTGAGTCTGATGCTATAACAACAACAAAGGACGTAAATGTAGCTATTCAAACAGAAAAGAATAATTCTACTTAACATAGTCACTAACCTGGTTGGTTATATTTATGAACACTAAAACACACGGGCACAGGGAAAATCTTCTTGTCTAAAATAACCATGGAGACCAGTTTCTAATTGTGTTAAAAAGAGGTATATCATTTAGACCTTTATACCCCATCATAAATTGTTGTAATAAAGAAAACCTATGATATTTCATTAGGTGACAGGACTTGGCCTGAGACAGGAGCTTGGCCTTAGTCAGTAGAATTTTCTGGAACACTTTGTATTACATTGACAATGCTTACGTATCATGATAAATCTGGGAATAAAACGTTTTTTTAAATGGATAAATTCAGACTTCTGCAATGATAATGACTTTCTTTTGATATTTAAAGTGCATTTGCCCATGGTCCACAGTTTAAGAACTATACGAAGAACTAAGAAGCTTGTTAATGCTATATGCCTACAGCAAACTTTTCACATTCATATCAAATGAATGTAAATATGCAGGGACTTAAACTCACACAGTAAATTTGGGTGAAGCCAAATCACCTATATACAAACGGCATGTTAATCGGCAATCTTATAGACGAGAAGCTATTGCGCAAGCTTGAACATGATCCGGTATAAATCTGTTCAAGATATCGTGTTCACAAGATAAGTACAAGCACTTCAAGCTTTTAATTTACTAATTAAACTCTTTATTTATCACAAAAAGGCCAAAATCAACCCTGTTCATCGTGTCGTTGGCATGAAGCCATTGCGTAGGTTTGAACATGACCCGGTAAAAGCTGTTTAAGATATCGTCCACGAGATACGGAACAAGCATCTCAACTCTATCCGTTATCTTCATGGCATGACGCCATGGTGCAAGTTTGAACATGATCGGGTAAAAACTGTTCAAGATATCGTCCTCAAGATGCCGGACAGACAGACGGAAGGAAGGAAGGACAAGAGGAAGGACACATGCCAACAGCATATCCAAGCTTCATTTCGTGGCGGAGGAAAAATAAATATCACAGAGCCCGCACACCACCCCCTGCCTCCTCACAAGTAAAATAATCTTGGCTGAAGCGCTAAAACAATTAATCAGTGTGAAATAATATCCTGGATTAGAAAGTTCAGAAAGCACTTTCTTGATAATGGATATATTTTACACAAAGTTTCTGTTGACTCGAACGAGGCCAGACCGAATCTATCACAGCCGCTAATTCATTATCCACATAGCAAAAGCAAATTCATTGAATAAATCTAATAAAATCGTAGTAAAGAAAATCGCTGATGTTTGCACTTCTTTGTCTGGTTGATAACATCGTCTGAGAGTACCAGAGCTGATCGTCTGTTATTAACACGGCGCTCTGTCCTCAATCGACACACTTCTCTCACAGGAATTGGATTTGCAAACACAGAACATATTTCAGATCACACCTCTTAGCTATTAGAGTTTACTCTTGCCATTATGAAAGTTTCTATCACCAACCCATCGTTTTTTTATTACAAAGCGTAGAGGGTATCAAGGATTCCCATATTGAAGAACTATAATATGTAGACTATACCGTGCAGCTAAGCATAAACCAACAATCGCTAACCAGACTTATTCTCCCAACATGTCTTGCTATTGATCTGGAGAAGTTCTTTGAGGCCCTATAAGTGAGATACTATTAAGCGCAACATTAAACTAATTCATTAGTAAAATCAATTTTTATTACCACTAACTGTTTTTTGACATCAGTATATATTTTGGTGGACATTCACGTTGGGTTCATAAAGTATAACCTGACAATGAATAGTTCCTTTGGTCATTTTATCGAAACGTCTGTTTATTTGTCAACATTTAACTGTATTCTTGAAAACGTAAGTTAAAGTAGTATCTAATTGTACATTGTGCCTAAAGCTAGAAGAACTGCGGCTTTCCCTCAAAAACAATTTTATAAAACATTAACTTTTGTATCGTTTTCGAACTGTGTACTATGACAAGACGCTTTTGCTCTGAAAGTGCACTTTTTTAGACGCTTTATTTGTCCACGCGGTTTACTGGTGCATCATAGTTTGATACCAAATGTACTGTAGTTATGATGAGAAACGATGAAGGCATTACCACAAGGTAAATTTGAACAATCAAATACATTCAATGGTGTATGTGAGTTAAGAATAAACCAGAAAATATTAAAGTGGCATGAGCTGTCAAAATGTTGATATTTTGACGTTAAAACAGAATGTTGAAATTATTGGCTATTTTTCTCAAGACGTATAATTCAGAAGCTTTTTAGTGCTTCCAGTCTCGAGAATCTACGATAAAGTCTTGTTTTGAACTAACTTTGTCTTAGAATGAATAAATGGTCGTCCCGGTCATTTACATTTTTTTTACGTTTTGAACACGTTTCCGGTTCGTACAGACAACATTCTGTATGGATTTTCCCCATTTTAACGCCAATCATTAGTTCTTCGGCGGCCTTTAAGGCATCTTACTGTCGTGACGATCAGAAATTATGAAAAAAGTTAGAATTTTGGCAGCTCATTCTCTCCATTGTCTAATTTTCTCCATTGTTTTACACAAATACTAAGTAAGTGAACAGGAGAGTTAACTTGGAGTGCATTGGTAACCGTTTCTTTTTATTACTATTTGTTCTATTAACATACTCGAAAATTAGTACAGAGTAAAGGTGGGGCACATCTGTTTCAGAAGAAAAAATAATTGATCGTTAGTATTTTTGGAGCCGCCGTGAAGCGCAGCGGAACAAGGTTCCTTTAGGGGCATGTAGAGAGAAAAAGTCTGACATGAAGTTATATGAGAATAGTAACGAATTCACGATGTCATCAACTTACTGCCAACGTTATTATGTAAAAATTTTCTATATCCCTCCGCCAGTGAACGTGATGGCGTAGCGATAATTTGGTCTATGTTTTCATCAAAAAGCATGAAGAAGTCGTTTAATATCGATCTAAGTGTTTGTAATTTGTCCCGTAACATTGTTTGAATACAAAACACATGTTATTTTGTACACAATTGATGTATTTTTTTATTTAAATGTCTTTTTCTCGAGTGAGAACCACATTTTGGCACAAGGAAAGTTCGGAAATAGGAACTTCTTTTTACACGAGAGTTCGGAAGTGTGAACCTCGTTTATGACCGGGCGAGGCTCATATTCCTGTGGTATAGACCGTGGAAACTTTTAGACAGACTGAAATCACACGAACCGAAAGTGTCGCCATATTCGACGCCAAAATGTTGGGGGTTGTATATGCTACGCTGTTGGTAGTCCGAAATATCTGCGATGATGATGTAAGACATTTTCTGACAGATAGGCCATCATCATCATCAGAACGCATTTGATCAATTTTCTGGGAATTTCTTGCCACCCTTCGAGGTGGCAAGACCACCTCTCGTTTCTCATCCAAAATATCAAGATTCTCTTCATAACTTTTAAAAAATAAAATTGCTAACCCGTACTTTAATGGTCTGCCCTGGTCTGCCCGGTCTGCCCGGTTAAATCTCACATTGTACCAAACCTTTAATTTACAAAAGTCGCCATTTCCATACTCTCATTGATACGTCACTATATGCGCGAAAGATCAAACTGTCATATGACTACCCACTAACAGGCGATATAGTTCATTGGTCGCGTTAGTTCACGTGACTTCAACAAAAAAGCAACACGACCAATGAACTATATCGCCTGCTAGTGGGGTAGTCATGTGACAGGTTGACCTTTGCCGGATATAGTGACGTATCAATGAGAGTATGCAAATGGAGACTTTTGTAAACTAAAGGTTTGGTACAGTTTGAAATTTAACCGGGCAGATCTATGGCTTGTGTCGACGTACAGACTTCAAATTGGTGCGAGGAGAAATGGAAACCATTAAAGTACGGGTTTGTAATATTATTTTTAAAAGTTATGTAGAGAATCTTGATCTATGGCTTGTGTCGACGTACAGACTTCAAATTGGTGCGAGGAGAAATGGAAACCATTAAAGTACGGGTTTGTAATTTTATTTTTAAAAGTTATGTAGAGAATCTTGATATTTTTGATGAGAAACGAGAGGTGGTCTTGCCACCTCGAAGTGTGTCAAGGAATTCCCAGAAAATTGATCAAATGCGTTCTGACGATGATGATGGCCTATCTGTCAGAAAATGTCTTACATCATCATCGCAGATATTTCGGACTACTAGACCGGCAGCCCAGAGCAATTTGGGTAAGTGAACGAGGTACCAAGGTTTGAGCCCGAGATCATTTGTCACGTGATCTGACTTTATCAGATATGGACGTCTGCCGGGGAGCCGTTGCTGCATGTGGCCCCTGGGGCTCCAAATAAGGGGTTCCAAAATGGGCTAGATCAAACATTACAGGTACCAGCTGAAAGTACATTAGAATTATTAAGTGTATCCTGTGGAGTGATGATTCGATATTGCCAGACGAATTATCCTCTGCAAAAGGCCCGCCAGACCCCCTAGAAGGACCCCCCAAAATGAGGCTAGCCTATGTATTGGAGGTACCACTCAAAACTAAGTTAAAATGAAGGAAGACACTGTGCTGATTATTAGGTACCAAATGACAGACGAATTGTCTGCTGCAAAATGCCCGCCAGACGCCACCCCGTTCCGAGGAATGGGGTGCGTTTAGGTCTAATTTAGCGAAAATGGGCTAGTTCAAACACTACAGGTATCATCTAAAACCAAATTAATACGATTAAGTGATTCGTGTGAAGTGATGATTCCATAATGCCAGACAAAATATCTTCTACAAAAAGCCCGCCAGACCCCCCAGAAGGCCCCCACCCCCCTCCAGGATAAATAGACAGACCGTCTGCAGGAGATTGCGGCAGTATGGTATTCAGCCACGTCATCCTTTCCGCGGACCACTCCTGACGCCTCGGCACCGGCACGACAGACTGATATGGGTCAGGCGAGTTCGACGTTGGCAACGGCGGGACCTGTTCTTTGAGGAGAGCAGATTCCTCATCTTCAGACACAGTTATGGGACCACCGCTATCGGCAAATCAGACAGCGCCGTGAGCCTCCAGTCAACGTCCTGGATTTGGAACGATGTCTCATCGAGGAAAAATATATATATATACTTTATTGACAGTATATAGGCCATAGGCCCAAATACATACTCTTTGTTTCATGTACAATACACTTTTCATTTGTTTACTATATTAAACACAACATTCACAACATTAAATGACAATTCTCTTAGTTATTGGCTGCCAAGCCAGTTCTCAACCGTAGCGCTTGGAAACAAAACTTGGCAAGCCCCTTAATTACAAATTCATTCCTAGAGGACATTAAGAGATTAAATCTGAAATGATTTCTCATAGAAATAAATTTAGGGTGAAGATACTCCTGGCGCGATAATTCGTAGGCAGGGCATATCATAACAAAGTGGTACATATCTTCGATGGAACTTAAGGAGCAAAAGGAACATTTTCTCAACGGTCGAGGCGTACCTACAAATCGCCCACTATCTACAGCTAGACCTGCCGTGCCGACTCTTAACGCGGCCAGGGCTTGTCTATGGCGAGAATTGATGACAATGTAAACATAATTTTCTAATACAAGATCTACCTTAAACATCCTGTACAGGTCGTATCTACTACTCTCTAACATTTTCTCTCTCCACTGTTGTTGACAGTTATCCATTAAGCTGCCTGACAATATACAAAAAGTGGTTTGAATGGTTTACAAACTGGTCCGCATACGCATACCCTAGTCCTAAATTATTTAACAAATCTTTAATCTTTGTTGCCCATGTACTGTAACCTTTGCTATCTAAATGATACAACATAGCATATGCCTTTTAGGGAATCTATGGTGTTCCATATCTAATAGAGTCAACCAATATTTTACACATCTTAGTGCAGAATCGCAAAATATTGTATGACGACCACACTCTCCCAAAGCCATAATATTTGGTGTACTTACACCAGTTTTCAAAATCTGTTTACAGGCTTTACTTTGGATTCTCTCGACAGTTTCATATTTTTGATAACCCCATAACTCTGATCCATATAGAAGAACAGGCTTGACTTTTGAATCAAACAATTTAAAAAATGGGAATGTTGCCACCTCACCTAAGCACCACAATGTGCGCAGAATTTCTGTCAATGCACGATTTCCCTGTGCTGATAATTGATTAACGGCACTATTGAGACTAAGTTTGGAGGAAAATACAATCCCTAGATATTTATAGCTGCTAACTACTTCAAGGATTTCTCTGCCAATCCGCCATTTTTCACTCCTCTTTATCTTCCCTCCTTTTCTAAACACAACGACCTTAGTCTTAGATAAATTAACATTGAGACCCCACGTTTCACAGTATGAATGGAGAATATCGAGTTGCTTCTGTAAGCCAGAGATAGTATAAGACGCTAAGGCTACATCGTCGGCAAAAAGAAGAATTAAGATCTCAGAAAGATCAGGAGAAAGTTGTACCCCATCTTTACCTAGCTTATTGACATCTGTTCTTAACTCGTTAATGAAGAGGGAGAACAAAAGAGGACTAAGTACACATCCTGGCCTCAAGCCCACTGGGCAAAAGAACTCTTCAGTAAGACCATTACCACTTCGTACACAAGCCTTAACTTCCTGATAAATACTCTTTACGCAATTGAGTATCTTCCCCCTCAAGCCGTAATGCGAAAGGAGAAAAACCAGCTTTCCTCTATTTACTGAATCGAAGGCCTTTTTAAAATCAATAAAAGATATGTACAATCTACCTTTGTGCTTACATAAATGTTTTTCTATACAAGCATACAGAGAAAATACGTTATCAATAGTACTATAACCTTTACGAAAGCCACACTGAGATTCGTCCAATATATTAAAGGTGTCAACCCAGTCGGTCAACCTTTTGTTTAAGATACACGTATACACTTTGCTTAGGATGCTAAGTAAAGATATTCCTCTATAGTTATTTGGATCTTTAGCATCGCCACTCTTATACAATGGAATAATAATACCCGTTTTCCATTCATTTGGGAATGTCCCTGTTTCAAAGATGTGATTAAAAAGATTCAAGAGATAGTGATGTACATTAGCAGGTGTGTATTTAACAAATTCACCTAACAGACCGTCGATACCTGGTGACTTATTTCTCTTTAACTGATCAATTGCCGTTACAAGTTCCAGCTCAGTAATAGGCATATTAAGTGTTTCCTGGACGTACTGATCCATATTATGTACAGGTCGGGCCACTGGATCGGGCATGACGTCATCAGCTGGGTTATGTGGCTGGTTGAAAAGCTCCGAGAAATATGTAAACCAAGTATCGGCTTGAATTACAGTAGTATTCTTATTGCAGCGAATGGACTTAATACTATTCCAAAACTGTTTTGAGTTTGAGTTTTGTAATAAATATAACTGCTTGTTTTTATATTGTTTTTCTTTTGATCTTAATTTTTCTTTATATTTTCTATGTACCATTCGATACTGATTGAATTTTTCTTCAGTTCTATTATTTCGAAAAAATCTTAAAAGTTGTCTACATTTTGTTTTCAATTGTTTACACTCTACGTCATACCACTTGTGTTTCAGAGAACTTGTTCTCCCAGAATATTTTGTCTGAAAACTTTCTGCTGCTTTGTTAATTGTATTAACAAATATTTCTAAACTTCTATCCAGGCTGTTTTGAAGTTCTATATTAGCGCTTTCAATATTATTTATGCTTTCGTATGTTTTTAAGTTGTGTATGAAATCATTACTAAAGTTTTCGCGCCATTTGTAGTGTATCGTGTTTTGAATAGCGTCTTCCTGCTGTCTAGCGCATTTCAAAGTAACAGAAAGGGGAAGATGTTTCGATTCTGTTCGGTTTTCAATTGAAAACTGGTCTATTAGTGGGAGAACAATTTCTGAGATAACACAGTAGTCTATAACGCTAGCTCCATTGTAACATAGGTATGTAAAACACCGGTTTCAATTGCTTTGTACATACCGTTCAGTATTTGTAGATTGAAATTGTTGCACAATTGTAAAAAGTGTTTTCCAAAAAAGTTGACAGTTTGGTCCTGAGAAAATCACTCAGGAGTTAAATGATCGTATAATACACACTCATGCATATCAAAGGGTCTTATATAACTTGTTGGCTTCAAGTTTGCCGTTCTGGAATTGAAATCGCCACCAATAATAAAAGCAATGTCATTTGATTTGGTAGATAAGATGTCAATTAGAATGTTTTCGAGAATAAAGATGCCATTGCTGAGTTCTGTTTCTTGGTAACATTTAGCTCCCTTAGGGGGGACATAAACTGATCCAAATATGGTGACTTTTTCTAAAGGAAAATGGTCATCGAGGAATGGGGACCCATAACACTCCCAATGTCATCAGACGTTTGTTGTCATCAGTCCGAAGGCTGTTCTGACATGTATTGATGCTCACTGTGTACACACCCGCTACTGACTTGACTTTGAGACGTGTGGTCTGACATTTCCCGTTGTTTCTGTGATCAGTGCTTAACAAAATGTTCATTTTTGGACCTCACCCATCTTTAAATCACACCACAGGTTATCCAGTTATTGCAACTCAACTCGAACTAACAATAAACAACAAAACGTAAATGGCCAATAGCCTTACTGGGGCAGAAACATAAAATTCAACCGTGCGTTTTTAATGGCGCTAAGTATATATAACTTATTCGATAATCCTTCTATATATATATTGTTGAAAAATGAACACTATTTGTTTTTCAAGCTCTGAAATTTTATGATGCTGCACTGTGATGTACTTACCCGCCATGTTATGTTAATATGATTGTAATTTGCCTTTACCCGAATACCAGACTTTCTTGCCTGGACGAAATAATGAACTTAAAGACATGAAAGAGTTGAATCCTCCTCAGAAAAAATCGTAACGCTATTTTAGTAGTGTTTATGAAAGCTATGTGATGTAAATCAAAATTTAATCCATTGCGTCTTGGCTCAGAAATTCAAAAAATCATTAAGCACGGTAGTATGTAAAGCAGCTCCCTGCAGAAACTATTTCTATCGAATGAAATGCGAAATGATCGTGCACTTCTTTCGTGCACTAACCTAACTGGTATGGAGATGAAAAGATATCAACAAATAAAAACCTTAAGTAAAGGGGTTATATATGGCTTAAATACAAACGTAGATATGAACGAGCTAGCTTTGTCTAGTTATAAGGCCGTAAAATACAGATATTATTACGTAAAGACAGTTACCTTATAAGTCCTTTTGTATTTCAATTCTCAAACGGTACTTGAAAGAAGTTTGTATTGGATTTTCAACTATTTACGGTAAAAAATATATAGCCCCTGTTTACCGTTTTATAAGTGTCAAAGAATAGGACACGTAGTGCTGAATGTTAATTTAGTAGACGCTGCTCTCATTGTGGAGGAGACTATGGTTATTCAAATTGTCCAAGTGGACAAACAAGTGATTGTTGTAACTGTTCTGG